>JAODLC010000149.1:87285-102212 GCA_026781145.1 Hippopotamyrus pictus | reverse complement strand
CCAGAAACAAACTTATCAGCATATCAGAAAACAGCAGATGCAAGAACCGCTCTCGATGAACCCCTTCGGCCTGCTGTACTGGGGCGTTCCATGGCTCCTGTTCTTGCTCTTTTGGTACTCTGAACTCCGAATACCCCGACTATAGAATGAATACGCTTGGCACCCTACAGCTGGCAGACTTCATCATCTCTCCCCCCTGAAGGAGAAATCGATAGCAGGGTGGATGGGCCTGTTGCTGTATACAGCGAGAGGGGACCGGAGAAGGCTCATTGCCATGGGTTAGCTCTTAACTGGCTCATGCATTTCATGTCTTAGCCAAATGTTTTTCTTTTTGCCTCTTAGGACGAACATGACCCACAGCTTTACACAATCCATTTGTTTAAATTGCAAAGGCTCTAAATATTGTAGCTTTTATAATATAGATGAAAAAACAGGCTGGGGAATAATATCCAGATTTCTGAACCTTGCCGTAAAATCAGATTAATTATCATATATCGACTAGTATCAAGCAGCTGCTATGTCGACTATTTATTAGATATAAGATGGTTATGTAACAGAAATTGTTACTCTTAAATTGTGAGGAATTCTAGCAACAGATGCAGCCCAGATGTACAATAGCACTGCTTATCCAAATGATGAAGCAAATCTTTATATTGATCCTTTTTTTCCAGTAACAGATCGATGGTTCGTTGTTTGTGTTTATCTGACTGCTGCCTCGGAGTACAATGGCTTCACTTGTGGTCTGATGACCGCAGCAAAGTCACATGACTGTGTCTGTTTTGGTCCATCAGCAGCCCAAGAATCTTGTGCTGAGCCAATTAGCCAGGTGGCACATTGCTGAAGCAGCAGGCCCTTACTGCTTGCTGCCCTTGTGATGCTGATTTTTGCAGTGGCTGCACCGCTAGCATGTCTTCGACCCCAGCAGAGCCTATGTTTTCATGATGGCTTCCTGGATTGACATTATGGTCTCCTTATGGTGTCAAACGGGCAAGAAGGTGGCAGCCACTCCTCTTTTTCCATCTCTTTCTACGCCCTCTGTGTACCTCCCAACGTAATGAATCCAGACAATTTGCTGGCACTCCTTAGCAATCAATCAGCCTGCCCGATTTGGCTGATGGGGGTGAGAGTTATAGTGAACATGTTTGATTGTGAGGTTTGCAGTATCGGCGGCGACCCATAACTGTCTCACCATGGCAAGCCGAACTGCAGCTCCTCATCCACCAGCATGATCTTCACAGCTCTTGGGATCATCTCCTGTGACGAGCTCACTACCTACCTTACTGTGTAGATGTTATGGTAACACTTTCTATGAATGATACGTCTATAACGATCTATGAACAGATTATTAACACACTTTAATGTATTCATGAAGCATTATAAACATGACTGTAAATATTTATAAAAAGACGTAACACATTATAGCCATGTTTATTATGCATTATGAATACATTATGGAGCTCTGATCTATAATGCATTACAGATTCCTTCATAATGCAGTACAAAGTACCTATAATTCTTATACCGACCATTATAATGCCAAATGAAGGTATCTATATCTATAATATAGTCTCATTATAGATGAAAGCTTCATTGAAGCTTATGAAGTGTTGTAATCAATGATCTATGGTGCCTTACGACTGTCAATAGAAGATGCTGTAATGCTTTATTGATTCTTATGCTGACCATTGTAATACATTTATAAAGGCATCTATAATGCATGACAGATGACCACCTTCAGTAAAGTGTTACTGGTGTTATCATAGCTCATGCGCTGCTGCTTGCCTTTTGATCTGCATTATCAATCAACAGGAAAAAATGCAATTTCACCACATAGTGTCAGTTCCAAAGATTAAAGCATCACATTTCTGTCACTCCCCGCTGTCCCCTGAGCTCTCTTCAGGGCATCCCTCTCGAATCTCAAAATAAATATTCTGTGAACATTCGTTTTCTAACTATACTCACAATGACTAAAGTGAAATATTACTTAAGCGCTATCACAACACACCTTCTTTGATCAGTTATATACTCGAGTGCCGTAAGGCTCCTAGTAACCCAGAAATGTGATGGAAATGAGTGTCACAGTTACTTTAGCTCTGCGGCAGATAAAACATGTTTCCATGGGGGAATATGCTGTCGAGATCCATCCTGCTTTCTGGCTCAGTATGCCCTTTGCGTTTGTGTCTTTGTGGCAGGCAAGTTCTCTCCTTATGGATTCCCATGCTGTCCCGAAGGTCTGGGCACCTGTGCACCTCAGTCAGAGCCTGAACACAAGATTAGGCTGATTTCCAGAGAGGGACGTTTCAGGTCCAGAAAGTAAAAATCCAAACCAAGGCTTTGTTTCTGCCAGCCAGTTGAGTATGAAGAGTACTCAAGTGGTTGGTTGAAACATCTGGAGTTTAACTTTCCGGACCTGAAATGTCCACCTTTGCTGGTCTCTCACCCTTTGGACCTGTTCTGGATGATCTTTCTGCTGGAAACTATGCAGACCTGCTGTTATCCTTTTAATAGCAGGACACATGCACTGGAGCCATCTGGTCTTGGCATCAGGATCACTCATTTCACCTGGACTGGGGGTATTTACTGTCACAATAACACTGGAGATGCAACCAAGTCTGAACCCCAGCCAGTAACTTCACTGCTAAAGCTGATTGTTCATTTGCTCTCCTCCCTTCATGCAGAGTGGTCTTCATTGTCCCCTGAGGGCCTGTTCAGCCTACTTAATTCATTACAAGCATTACTTAGAGAGCCAACAGACTATCCCAGGGTTATGCCAAGCATGGATCAACTTAATAGATCTATCCCAGATCAGAAACTAGCACAGAAGTCCCATTTTAATTATGGGCCTGGAACTGACCAGGAAGGTTTCTTATTTTCACGTATCTGCATTTATGTACGTGATGAAAAAGCCACAGTTCTTGAGTCACATGATGCCATATAGCTGAGCAGATGTAAACACCCGGGTTCTTTGATTTGTCCGTCTGTTTACCTCCAAGCAAAGCTGAAACACCTGCTTTATCGTGGCCTACCAGCGCTCAAGGGTTGAGCTCCCCGCTGAGCAATGGATCATCGATTAGGAGACACATTCAGGAAGACACTTGATGCTTTGACAGTGTGGCAGCTTACGACAGCTCACAAAACATAGGTGACTCAGAGCTCCACTGACAAGCTTGCAGTTCTTCTTAGCAAAATTCAAGAAGGTTATAAAAATCTGTCTGTAAAAATGTATTCCAAGAGAGCCAAGCTTCCACTGATGCTCTGTGCTCCAATCTGAGTGGCTGGCCAGCTGGGTTTATGGAGGCTAACTGATCAGCACGTTAGTGATGCAGGGCAATATGGTGAAGAGGTCTGACATAAAGTTGACCATTAAAAGAACTAAATGAATTAACGTTTTGGGCAGGGATCCTGTCAAGTTCTCCACTGAACTGTGTAACGTCGAATGCGGCCTCTCTGCACTAAAATCTAAGCTTGCATCAGTCAAACACTGTTGATCTTAAAATTTAGAGAGTGTGAATTGGGACTTTGCCATCTTGCTCATTTGACTTCCTCTGCCGGCCCCTGGAGGTTGGGCTCCCCCTTTCAGTTTGGTTCCTCCCAAGGTTTCTTCCTTTTAGGGAGTTTTTCTTTGTCACTGTTGCCTCTGGCTTGCTCACTGTGGGCTTTGGGTAGGGATAATG
Source organism: Hippopotamyrus pictus (assembly GCA_026781145.1). Lineage (NCBI taxonomy): Eukaryota > Metazoa > Chordata > Actinopteri > Osteoglossiformes > Mormyridae > Hippopotamyrus > Hippopotamyrus pictus. The sequence goes on along the minus strand of JAODLC010000149.1, from coordinate 98,538 downwards.
TAAAGCATTTTGAGAAAAGAAAAAAAAAATGTTACTTTCCCTGACACCCAAGTCCGGAACTTGCAAAGTGCCGTAAGCAGTTAGTAAGATGAAGAGTGACCTACTATGTTTTGAACCTATGTTTACTTGTTTATTTGTTGGGAGTGTGCCAAACTGTCAATCAAGGACAGGATTCCAGGGCTTACGCTTTAATATGTATATTTTTCCTTAAATCTGGACTTTTTTGTTTTGAGAGATACTTGGAACAAAGCAATTCCTTGAATGAGATCTTCTCGGGGCCATTTGTGTGGAGGAGTTGATCATTACATTAGGTAATCCATACATTGACCTATGGAAAAAAAAAAACCTTTCAAGTTAGTAACATTTAAAACAAATGGCCTGGATGGTTCTGTCCCTTAAAAAATTCTAGATTGAATTTGTTCACAGGAAACACCTCAAATGATTTTATGAACACAGAACATTCAACAAATTCAAAACAGAGTTGCTAGGTTAAGTTGATGCGTCCTAATTTAGCCAGAAAGCAAGGGAACCCAGTACTTTGATTAACAAAGACATCCCGCTAAGTAGCTGGAAAATGGCTTGACCCCACAGGCAAATTTGTTTTAATACAAGGACGAAAATACTCGGAACAATGGACCCTAGCGAGCATTCATGAACCAAACTTTGATAATCATTTATTTATGCAGTCTGAAGACTTTTATTTAACTGATGTCTTGAGGCAGAAACATCCGCAGGACAGATATTACTCCTTTTACTCTCACCCACACAGCACATATAGTCGTATTGATTGATTTTTGCTGTTCGTCGGCTCTTTCATAGAGAATTATATGTTGAATATCTCCCCAGATTGCCTAGTGTTCATTCCGCCCTGGTGCTCTCATTATTAATCACAAACAAAACAAGTGGGGCCTACAGTTGGAGACTCAATCCTACACTCCTTAAGTGACCTGAATCGCATACGTTCCGTCAGCCATCTGAAATATGGTTGAGTACAAACGCAGGCAGCGGCGGCGGGGGGCCGTGAGCAGATGCAAATATCTTCAGATACGCAAAAAAATGAAACGCCATCAGGGGAGACAAAACGGGAGCTTAGGTGGTCACAATAGGCAAGAAGAAATGAGACAGAAAAACTCAGGGGCCTCTATGCCTACAAGAAGAGTTTCAAGACTGAACAGAGGATACTGGTCAGTCTAAGTAGTCATCTCCACGAGGCACAGGTGATTTCCTTAATGCAGTCATCCTTGCTTACAACACAATGACATCACATTCTAAGGATTCCCGCAAGATTCCCCGGAGCCCCCGTCTCGCTAATGCCACCTGCTGCTCGTGCATGGTATGACACATGTGTCAAACATCAAATGAATATTTTTACTCTTATTAACCATTCCTACTTTTTGGCGAAGCATTGACATTGTACCAGTGGGGCTAAATGTTTGCCTAGAGGAATTGATGAGTCAAAATACTCATGTATCTGAAATTTTTGTCCTTGAAAAAACGAAGAACTCCAACTAATGGTCTGCATGGGGATTTTGCCAATGTGATATTGAAATATGACACGACAAACAATTGCTCAGCAGAAAGGGCTGTTATTAGATGAACACAATGCTAATGCAAAGGAAACACGTAAACATTTGGCATTACATCGAAAAGCTTACCGAGGAAGTCATTTAGTCAATCCCGAGGTGACAAAGGCTTCCCTCAGGGATTAATAAAGAATTTAAAGCTCTCTTTGTTCCATTTTAAATTGATATACTTGAATAAGCCAGGGAGGACAAGTGTTTCCTAGGTACTTTCTGTAATTTTATCCACAAGAATGGGAAAGACCCCTTACAGTATGTCTCTGACAGGCCAATCTCACGTCTTAACACTGACTATAAATTAGTCACTAAAATGAATAATGGTGTGACTAATGGCTGAAACATCTACAACAACAGCTCAATCTGTGCTATGCTGGATCAGGACATGCGTACCGATTGTCTGACCTTGGGGTGACAGACCATCTCAATAGAACCTGGTCAAAGTTTCTGTTTTTTTTTTTCCAATGTGACACAGAAACAATTTGCCGCCAACATCACCGATGGGACCTCCTCTCGGCCTGTAGTTGTGTCGATCGACCCAGGGGCTGGGGGACACTTAGGTCTTCCCTTATGACCCATCAATCTCCGTTTGGAGGTCACCTTCCCGGATGACCAGCCCTTGGGGAAATTATCCGTCAAACCGCTTCTCTAAAACTGTGAGATGGTGAGGTTCACCAAGAAACTCCCCCAGATGCTCGTGATCTCAACCACCTCTGACCCCACACACTTGAACATATATGGTGATGTTAGCATTACTTCTCTGTATCCTGCAAAAAAGCATAAACCCTAGGCTTGGAGCCTCCTCTATTTGTCCCCGTGTTGAGTTCTGGCATGCTGTGATACCACAATGGAACGCCCTGACACAGCAGCAGTGGATAATATATCCCCTGAATATGGAGAGTTCCAGATGCTTGCATTAAACCAAACTGCCTTCGCTTCTTCTACTCCGACCCTGGGACTACTCCTGCAAATTGCTCCCCGGAACATCATTTCCTCAAAGCCGAATTTATCCATCGTCTCTTCCCTAACCTCTAAGGCTCATTTACAACATATTGATGAAGCCCTCAAAACTATATCTATCAACCTTGCCCATGGCTTCTAGATTTTTCTTTATAGAAACAGCAAACAAGGCCTCCGGCCCTGTATCGATTACGACAATTTGGACAGTGATTTGTACACAAAATGTGATTTCCATGTTAAGGAAGTACCTTTGCTCTGTTAAGTATTAAGCTTGCAAGTATTAAAGATGGATCAGGAGTGGCTCATGTCAAAGACTGGACAGGGAGATGCTGTATTTCCTGGGCTTAGCAAACGTTTATAACTGGTTCGTCTGTAACTTCGGTTAGGAAATCTAGAACATTGTTTCCCAGCCCGGTCCTCGGGAACCCACAGATGGTCCATGTTTTTGCTCAGACAGTCCAGTCTGGGAGCTGGAAGGGAGCAAAAATGCAGACCATCTGTGGGACCCCAAGGACCAGGTTGGGGAACATTGTCCTAGAACCTTGTTCTGGTTAATTCTGAAAGCGTTATTCACTTAGTCCAGTCCAGAGCTCATCTTTGCTGAAGCAGAAGCTTCGGAGGTAGAATGGGGACTGTCTTGTCTCGTCTCACTGGCAGGGTGATCTTCAAAGGCCAATCACAGAAACATCGAAACATGGAACTGCTTGCTATGAACTAGCATCAGAAGAGTGGAGAGACTGGCTGAGAGGATCTGCCCATCCATGCTTAATTCTCACCACTGAAACACTGAATACATATTGGGACATAAAGAGACTTAACCTCAGGTCAGCTTGGTAAGAATTCGCTTTCAACCATTTCCAGTTCAGAATACAGCATCTAAAACGAAAGAGGCAGGTTTTCTTTCACGAATGTACAAACCTCCACTGACGCTGGTAATTGTTAATCTGTTTCCTCCATATTGGGGACAGAGATGATGTCATCTTAACCCTATCCTCTTTGTACTCGTCATTGAACCATTAACTGAGGCTTTCAGAACCAGAGGCTTTGAGGCTAGCCCAGACATTCCTGACATACACATCACTTTTAGCAGGACAATGAACTTATAATTGCTAAATACAAAAGACTTCCTTTAGAATCTATAGGATTTATAACAGTTATGAAGCTCTTTCTCTGGGTATGAGGTCTACTATGATGAAAGTGAAATTCTCTCTTTTTGACTGTAAAACTGCAGATAATGTGTTTCCTTTCAAATGCTCACCCCCTGTCTTGTGTTTGGGCGTATATGAAGAAACTGAAAAACCCTTTATAAATTCAGGCTGATCTGACTCTTGTAGAGGGTCAGTAGTGAATGCACTGATGGATCCTTCGCATAATCAAATTGAACATCTTGCATAACTTTTTCTGTATATTCACAGACTATACATGTTTCATTGTCTTTTTCTCTCTCAGTGAACGAATCAAGACTCAATAGTTCTTCATTTTCGACACATCCATGCACTGAAATACAGTTTCTCTTGAGCCCCAATGGCGCTACACATGAATACCAATACAATAAATTACACCCACAGTACATTTCCTGCAACTGCTTGTCTCATTCAGGGTCATGGGGGGTCCAGAGCCTGTCCTGGAGGCTACGGGAACAGGGCAGGGAACAACCCAGGATGGGGCGCCAACCCATCGCAGCGCACAATCAGACACCTATGGGCAAACTCCAATTAACATCAGCATGTTTTTGGACTGTGGGGAGAAATCTGGAGAAGAGAGAATGACTTGGGGAAAACATGCAAACTCTACACACGTGGAGCCACGCCAGTGACTAGATCTATGGTCACAGGGGTGTGAGGCAACAGTGCTAACCACTGCACCACCTACAACACACCTACAACACAATATAGTATAAATACAGTGTATTTTGTGTGTGTGTGTGCAGTGTAGTGCAAAAATGCAGTGCGGTCCAATTAAACAACATACAAACGAAATTAAAAGGCGGAGAACAAAAAGCAAACTGTGGCAGTTACAGCTACGATTAACTCTGGACTATGATCAGGCAGAACCGTAACTGCTCAATCGAAACTGCAACAAATAACTGCTGGAGAACCTTGGGAATGAAAGTTTCCCCCCAAAATGTCCCTAGGGGAAAAGAGGCTTCCCCCAAGTGATTTTTCATAATAAGAATTTCAGATTACAGCCCAAAAAAGGAATCAGCTGTTTGAACATTGCAATGAAGATGGGTTTTTAAATCTCCCTTTACTGCTGACACAGGAAAATAATTTATGTAATAAGGTTTTTTTCCAGCCAATTGTAACTACGAGACTTTATCAGGGTCAGCATAGGACCCCAGTGGAACCTGCCCTCTGTGACACACATGGAAATACTGTCATCTAGATCAGCCACTGTACAAAGCCTGGGATCTCTAAGCAGTATAATGCTCTTATATCAAGTCGTTCTGTGCCTGAGTCGGATAAGAACAAAAATAGTTGGGGGAGAAATTTGAGCGTAAGCATAGATAGGAAATTATAAGTGTTACATTTACTAAAAATTTTAGGTATAGACTAATAAAAATCTAACTATTTACATCCAGATTGCAGGAGTTCATTTCTTAAACTGTGGTTGAAGGAACTTTTTAAGCTTTCTACTTAATCATGCTCTAAAGTTCAGCGCTTGTGCCAAGGTGAACATGACACCCCCATCCGAAATTCATAGAATTATCATCCCAACGTATCCGGACATCTGTCTCCTCCTGAGCAATATTACCCACTCCAACCTTAAGCAGTGCTGTGCTGTGAAACTTACAAGCAGAGAAATATTAGGGATGGCTAAAAATGTATTGCATTAAATGAAAGTCAGGCAACATCAGACTGGGAATGTGGATATCTAAAATGAACAGATTCCTAGAAAAGATAATATACAGGCTAAGAACTAAAATCAAAACTTTCTACAAAATCTGGCAACCTTTTATTGATCGTATGGAAGGCACCCAACTAGACCAAATCAATAGCTCTTCTGTATGGAAGGTCAACGTTACATTTTATCCATCCATCCATCCGTCCATCTTGGTCACATGGGGGGTGGTCTGGAGAATAGGCACCTTGGATGGGGTGGCTGAGATCAGATGATAGCTGGTGTGTCCAGAGAGGTATGGCCAGGAGATCAACATTATATTTCATATGTATAACAGAGGTGTTTGATCCATAGAGGTACAAGAGTATCTCCTCTGTCTTTGAGATTAAATTATGAAACAATAAAATTTGAAATAACTCATTACTAAAATTCTATTGTCATTTAAAAACACATTTTCTCTTCTTTGGAAATCATAATATTATGAAATTTGCTTACCTTAAATCTTACCTTCATTTTTGTAGCCTCCTGCTGCCTCTGATGTATAAGTGAAATACCAAACATGCCTGCAGTATCTCTGGTTGCATTTTTTTCCTGCTTTTGTTGAATGCGTCTGTCGTTTATTTCTTCTTTTCTCCCGCGCCTTGTCTTTCTTGTAGTGTGGGCTTTGTTTTGTCCTGTTTCCTTTTCATTCGAGCCAGTGGGTTATCGCCCGTGCCCGCCGCAGCTGGAGAACAGGCACAATGGCGAGGCATCGATCAGGCGGGAAGGCGGAGTGGCGAGCGCTTGATAAGATAATCCCCCCACTGGGTCCGGAGTCCTAGATTAAAGCAAAAAAGGGGGCTTGGGGGGGGGGGGCGGGAGTTTGGTGAGCGCGTGTGCCATAAATATGCCGTTCAGGATTCCAACGCACATGAATTGGACTCATTAATTATCAATCATGATAAGCTGGGATGGGCCATCAGTTCGCTGCAGTCCAAGCTGCCATGCCCCAGAGGATTCTGGGATACATCTTACTGGGTTTCATAGTCAACTAATCACACCTCCTCATAACTACAGTTAGTTAAAAGACTCAAGAAACCTATTTACCACAAATGGCGGTTCTGACCGTTATTCCCCCCCCCCCTCTGAGGTAAGCTATTATTATGCTAATGAGACGCGACGGTTATCTTGATTGCTTCTGCAAGTGCTCCATCTTTGTAGGCAGAAATAACATGCCGGACAAGTCTGCTAATGAAAAAATGATGGACCTTAAGTACATCGCCAGCGATATGTATTCAAAGGCTTCTATATACAGCGAGGCTGTTGTGCTCATTCACTGCAGTGTTCTTCTTTATAGGAGGTAGCAGCAGCAGTGTAAAAAGCATAGTAAGTAGCAATTTATATTCCAAAGGCTGCCTCACTGTCCTCACATCCTGTTACAGCACACAATCGGTTACAGCACCGCCGACGCCCTGGAGAATGTACTGTACCTGCAGAACCTTAGATCCTCCTGCTCTGGACGCTGCTCTCCTCATCCCAAGCTCCGCCCCATCTGGCCCCAGAGCCCCGCCCTCACCTGACCGGTAGGCATTGTTGGACATCACTGGCGCCCTGTCAGCTTGTCGTCATGGGGGGGCCCCGCACCACCCCACGTGGAGGTCTGTCGTGCGGTCGCCGGCTCATTCGACAGCATAACATACGTGCAGTCAGGATAACAAGCCTCCCAGGCCACAGATATAAGCTTGGCTGCGCCGTATTCATATTCCCATAAACCGTGGTGTTGTTATTTACACCCCCTGACAGGAATTACCGCCATGACAGGCCGGATCGGCCCATTGCTTGACAGCCGTGTACATTATGTAGATTACAGGCAGATTTCTTTCGTCTGGCTCTCGATAGCGTGGGCTAGTCGACAGCGGCCTTTGATCAGGGCACCGTCAGTATTAAAGGTCTGTCTGCAGCTGCTGTTTACTTGCTCCGGCGCAGCGTGACGGCTAAAGCGTCTCCGGATTCGGCATTCTTAATCCAAAAAGGGCGCCGGGAACAGCGTGGCGTCATGTGACAGCGGCGGCTGAGAGGCAGGGTTCAGCGGGGTGGCGCATATGGAATAAATCAGCCTGCCTGGTGACATTAACCTCGGTTGTCGAAGTTATCGTTTATTTAAAGGGGCGTACAACGCCACATCCCTGCATCACAGTTCTTTCTATTTACTGTGTTGGAGGGTATCACTGCTGACACAGGAAACAGAGTTTTTGGTGCATAATTATTAAGCAGCGTTCTGATATTCTGTATTGTCTTTCAGTAGATTTTCGAGTTATATTTCGAGTTATGTGTGCCGCCCGCACGCCTTATTCAGGATTGCGGGGATCCAGAGCTTATTCCGAAGATGATGAGCGCAATCCGGGGAATAATCCAGTGTGCGATACGTACACTGTTCACAACTATGGGGAATTTGGTAACTCTGATTAACCTTAACATGCTTAATAAATGCGTTAATGGTCAGATCAATGGAATATAACTCTGGGCTTATACAGGATGATACAGTAAATTCCATTAATTCTTGGACTGATTATGATAAATGTTTTAATGCAGTATGCTCTAGCCAAAGAACCCAGCAGAAACAGGACGATGATGACAACAACATGCAAACTCCGCACAGTAGGAAAGGAGGGACTCGAACCCTAGTCCCCCACGTGTGAGTCAGCAGTGCTAACCTCCCCATACATGGCTCAGTATAATTCCATTTAATTTCACTTACTTCCATGTAATTCATGCCCACATTTTGGTTTTCTCCATACTGTCTGTCTAGTGAAGGAGCAGATCCCCCCTGCGATGTTCCCCCTCCCTCCCCGATTCAGCGGTTCCACGCTGTCCGTTCTCTGCACCGGCTCAGCCTCCAAATCCCCTGGGGGAGGCGGGGGCCCGTCGTCACACTCGATCCAACATAGGTGGAGCTCCCCCAACTCCCGGCCCTGTGCTGCAACTTCGGTCCCGAATACGGCACCTGGGATCAGGCCGGGGGTGAGAGGAAACGCAATTAGCAGCCACCGCGGGACCAAAGCTCATTCCCCCCCCAGGTCTGACCTTGTTTCTCTCTCAGTCAGCTCTCCCACCCTGACTGTGTAACACTAATAAATGAGTCTACTTATTAGTTTGTGTTCCCAGGGGTGAAATTAATGAAATTAATGCGTTACTGGTCAGATTAATGGAATATAACTCCGGGCTTATACAGAATGATACAGTAAATTCCATTAATTCTTGGACTGATTATGATAAATGTTTTAATGCAGTATAACGTACAAACTTTGAACCAGTTGTATAGGGAAAATGAGATGAAATAAGAAACTGCTGTTCTGTCATGCAGCATCTCCGTAACTGACACTGACATTCCCTGAGAGTGAAGGCTGACAAAAACAGAAAATGGAATGAACAAATGATGCCATTTGCAGAAGCGAGTATAGGTATAATAGAACGCCTCTTGACGCATATCCCATCATGCTCTGCTTCTGGATATACACACAGACACATATACAGTGAGAATGAAGCTTGTGGTTCAAGTGCAAGGTCAGGCCATTTGTCTAGCGCTCCTGGAACATTCTGGGTGGTTAGTGGCTTAGCTCAGTCTGCCCCCCCCCCCAAACACCGGAGTCAAAATCGTGCTATGGTCTATGCTGGCACTTGGCACCTTTGCATGAGGGATTTGTTGGTGCCCGTTGGCAAAATGTGTATCAATGTGTGTATCAAATACATGCATTATAACATAAGGTAAGAAAGGCAGGTTATTTTTTGCCCCCCCGCCAATCAAACATCAGACTCTGCCTATGTATTGCAAAGATGAACTGCTGCCGTAAGATGATTCTGGTCCGAGTTCTGGTTAACGCTGGCTGCCAGTTTAAACATACACAGCTCACATCCTAATTGAGAGATTTGTGTCTGTTCATTACTCAGAGAGGAGACTCTCTAATCATTGAGGCTATTTGTAATAACTGTAGTAATACAATCATTCTGCTATGGAAGATAACAGCATGACATTCGAATACAGAATTCAAATATTCAATATTTCATAACAAACTTGGAAATGAAAGTTGGTGGCTAATTTTATTTCACTCTACTTTTTTCAAGCAGAAACTGACTGGGTAATAAATCATCAGAACTGTTGGGTGTTTTTGTCGTATGATACCAGTCTCTCACTCTTCAGAATCTGTTAGCCGTAACGCATCCGCTCGCTTGTGAATCCGTGGAATGTTGCCTAAGCCTGAGATGTGGTCCTGAAACTTGCTTTTGACAATGCTGCTCACGTCAAATTACTGTCCTCATCACTTCAGCACATCCTCCACGCGGGTGCCCTTGTGAACTCTGTGCTACCTTCTTACTGCCGCGTTACAGTGACATAGTAATGAATGCGTGCTCACCTGTGCGTGTTTATTTTTACACACGTCAGCTGGAGATGATAAGGTCGACACTGTCACTGCCGAAGGTCCTGACTGAGCAGCTCTTTTGACTTCAGGTGCATCCCCAAGCTACAGTATTGGGTTGTGTAGTTCTGTTGTACAAGACAGGCTGTTTGGCAATGATATATCCATTGCTGTCAACACGATCTACATGGGAATCTCACTTCCTCCATGTTTGACAGAATCACCCCCCACGCCCCATTTAACAGCAGCTTCAGCTTCATTAAAATTCCGCCTGATTGAGACACACAATTTAACTCTCAGCAGCTTTTTCCTGCTGATGAGAGGATCGTCCCACATGCAGACGGTGCAATCCGCGTGACAGCCGTTCTAAATCAAATCCGCGCGCGGTACTGTCGTCCCCGCTCGCGCGGTAAGGGATTCTGTAGACCTTTGCTCAGGCGTGCAGGAGAGACTCACAGGTTGTACTTGCTCTGAGCTGAACTGCTTTAAACAAGCAGCATAGCTTCATACTTAACTCAGTATTTCACGTTGACATCGCATTTGTTTGAAAGAGGAATCCGTGGCCCCGCGTGGGGCCTTAGGCGAGCGTTTCTGCCAAATGATGGGAAAAATAAAGATTGTTCATTGTTTAATATAATATAAATGCAATAAATAATACGATAAGTAACATCCATCCATCCATTTTCTGTACCTGCTTGTCGTATTCAGTCGTGGAGAAATAATAATAATTTATAATGTGTTATATAATTACAATAAATAATTACAAATGAGAATAAAAAAGTAAAAGCTCTCATATCTGGCATTCAAGTAGCCAGCACAATTCTAAAATAACACTATGACTATACAAATTTTAAATTCATAATAACGATTAATACCATGATACTGTTAAAAGTTGGACTAAAGTGACTGAAAATACTAAATAAAAGTATTGTGCAAAATATAGACTATCAGTTCCCACTAATGCCTAAGGAATAGCACACTTTAGTAGTCTTACTACTTGTTCCGTAATTGTTTACCTTGCTGTTTGGTTTGCGCAAAATCAGTAAGAATAATATAATGCCCGTCTGCATACCACAAAGGTTTTTTACTCTTTCACTCTTGACTCCTGATTGACTGTTGAGGTGGACTTTACCATTAGGCAAGGTGGGCAACCGCTTGGGGCCCCCAAAAACTATGGGCCCCATGAAGATAGAATTTCCATAAGCTCCTTCAAACGCAGCCTCAGAATGTGCCCTCTCTTTCCCTGCTCCAAGAAGGATGCACCCAACATATCCCAAGAATTATTGTGTAGAGGTGAAGTAGGTATGTTTCCGAACCCCAAGTTCATTCTTGGGAGGCAAGTTAGCAAGTCCGATCTTCGGTGGTGGAGGAAGTACTGAGGCTTAGTACTTAAGTAAAAGTACGAATATCCTGCAAAATATGTACTCAAGTAAAAGTAGAAGTGCTACATCAACAATCTTACTTAAGTGAAAGTACTAAGT
>JAODLC010000149.1:72071-87185 GCA_026781145.1 Hippopotamyrus pictus | reverse complement strand
AAAAGTACTCACACAATGGTTTGTCTCAACGTCTGGGGTGTGCCATTTTGTAAAAGAATAGTAGATATACTGACTTATGTCTCTACTGATGTCATTGCTTGTAATAATTACAAGCAACTACACAGTATATGTGTATTGGAAAGTTTGGTGTGCTTATTGTGTGGGACTTGAATGCTGGTCCTTGGGCTGTGAGGCAGCAGGGCCACCCCCCCTACTATCCCCTGTAGGTAACTGATGTAGTTGCTTTCTTTAGGCTCCAGCTCACATTCTCGGTGATCAGTGTTTTAAGCTGTCAGCAACCTAGGTACCTGCAGTTTGGACTGGGTAGTCTGTGTGAAGTTAAGTGGGATTTGGTCTGGCCAGTGATTGGTTGGGAGCCTAGTTGGTCTGGGAAGATCCTGGTTCTTTACTGTAAGGCCTCATTAAGGGTTGTTTGGTATCTTTTGGAAAAAAGTAGGGGTGATGTCCTGAATAAAACCAGGCTTTCATTTTTCTTAGGCTATGGGTGAGGGTGTCTGGGACTACCTGACTGTACAGGTTCCACACACAGGGAGCTATGGGAGTGGGGGGAGACTTGAACCCTGGTCCTTGGGCTGTGAGGCAGCAGTGCTAACCAGCCACGACCCCTCCTACTATCCCCTGTAACGCTATATTCTTTGCTGAAATATGTTGCTGAAAAGACGAGAAGACGAGAAGTTTGGCCCCGGGAACAGTATTGTCACGTTATTCGAACGTCATGACTTAAGCAGATTGATTGCTAAGAAATAGAAGCAAAAAGTTCGGAAATGAAACTATTTATTTGGTAGGAAATGGAAGGAGGACCGTGGGCTGATTGGTAAGAAATGGAAGCAAATATTGGAAATGAAAGTATTTCATTGGATGGCTAATGCAAATCATTAAAAACATGCGATTTGGAGAATGCGGGCATCGATCCCGCTACCTCTCGCATGCTAAGCGAGCGCTCTACCATTTGAGCTAATTCCCCACTGCGAAAGCCCTCGTCTAAAGTACATTAGATATCAGCATAATTCTGCTCCTTATTTTTTGTAAATGATATTTGATGACTATGTCGTAAATGTATTGGCTAAGTTTTACATAAAACTGAAAAAAAAACTTCAGATATCAAAAAAATTATTCCACTTTTTTCGGAGTAACTGTCGCGATAAAGTTTTTTTCGACACCTGTTATTAAGTATGGAATATGATTATAAAAGGGTAAATAAAAATAAACATCGAATTATTATCTTTCTCAAAAGCAGTGTGAAAGCGACGCTGTGTATTACGTTTGCCAGTGTCCGTGTTTCGGGCGGCTGCGTCTGAAGGCGACATCCTGCTACTGCGACATCGCGCTGCTGCTGGGTATGAAAATGCGCAGCTAGACCGTCTGAGGGGGTGAATGGAAAAGTCAGCAGTTTCCCCCCTGCGTGGGGAAAAAAAGAAACGTAGTACAGTGGGCAGGAAAAAGTGACGGGGAGCTGCGGTGATGGTAGAATGAGAGACAGGAGGGCGAGAACAATATTGCAGCAAAATATCCCGCTTGTATTTTTCCAGCTGACAGTGAAAGGAAATTAACGATAAACGGAGATTTACAACTGATAAAATAATATTTACAGTTGCCTTAAGGATGGTAAGTATTTGTTATATTTGAAGGGGAAATATCGCGGCGGGCTACCGCTTCGTGCTCAGTGCGTATAACCTTGAAAATGCGCTAAGCAGAGCGATGGGTAGGAAAAACGAGATGCAGAGCAAAATAAAAACAAGGATCCGAGTGGGACACGCTGTCGCCTTGCTGCAGGTACAAAAGTGGGGTACGGACTTGTTTGCTGTTCCCAGAAGGGGCCTGCTTTTACCATTTTAACTGGGCACTTAACCTAAATTCATCCACTGTGGTATCCAGCAGAGTTTATGATAAAATGTAGATCGCCGCATAAGGAACAAAACGAATAACCGGCTTTATATTACGTTACAGTAAAAATATACCCAGTTCACGGAAAAAGTTGAATGCAGACCATTGTAAAGTTAATAAAACTTTTGAGCACTAAAATAGTTGCGTGCTGCGTTTTCACGTACTATCTATAGTTAACATAGGTATATTAGGGAATTATATATTAGGGATATTAACCGGTGCATGTATGGGTAACGTGACAGCATGTGTGAAGTTGCGGCGAGGCATTGCAGATTGACACAGCGGCACCGCAGACCAGCCCGAAGCGGACGGTCACGTGACGAGGGGCCAGCAGCTTCCAGCGATTGAGGGATTTTGCATATTTTAGTGCGCTACCGATGCTAAATCCCATAAACATCTCTAGCAGCACAAATGATCAAAGTATACAGTTGTAACTTATGCGAATTGTTTTGCCTTGCTAAGCTGCTACATTTAGTCGGCACACCGGACCTTTCCGTTCCTGGGCATATTATAAATAGATAGCACCTGTCTTAATTTTCTTGATAGGCAGCAAGCACACGGACTGTGCTAAGGATCAGCCTGTGGGCATCCTGGGGGAAGGCATTAGGAAACACCAGCAAGAACCACGTGCTTTGTGACAGATGCCTTCAATGGTGCTGCAGGGAGAGGAGACTGACGTATATGTTCTTTGTCATATTTAGCCCTGTGTTCAGCCTCTGCTGTTGATGACCGTCACCTGGATGGCTCTGGCCTTAGCCTCACCTGTGACCTCCCTCCCTGAGGCAGACAAAGGAAGGAGAAAGGTGGTTCACGTGCTGGGTAATGTTCCCCTCTCTCTCTCTCTCTCTCTCTCTCTGACAGACATGCATAATGGTCTAATTAGGCAGTTAAACCATTTTTAATCTCCCCTCTCTTTCATCCCTCGCTCGTCTCAGTTTGTGGCTGTTCTGCATTGCACATTAAGCTACCAGTCGCCAAATCAGTGAAAGTATTAATCTCACCTTTATTGTTGTTTCACAAAGACGTGTAAATGAAACACTACTCTGAATATCGCCCCTGCCCTTTACCTGTTCTCTAGTCTGTGTTTGCCATTCAGCGGGAAAACGCCAAATAGTTTTTGGAGAAAATGTTTAATTATGGAGCAGTAATTGCAGTAATGAGATAATCAGAAGCATGCTCGTGCGCCCGTCTGGACAAACCGAAATGGCGGCTTCCCAAGGCGGAGCGGTGGGCCAATTAACTGGCACATTTGCCGTTTTGCAGTCACTGCTTATAAACTTCCATGCATCCTGGAAGCCCAGCTTCTCAATAGGATATCCCGAAATAAAGATACCTCCCAGCATTGGTCTTGTGTCCAGACCAAACAGGGCAGCCTACAAAGGAACCCGAACTGGCATCTATGTGCAAATCCTTTTAGCACCACTAGAACAGAGCGGTTAAGATGTTTTGAGCCCATTACTGCTATAATAACGGTTGTAGACCTGGTGATTCAATGGTGGTAGACCAGATTATTCACAAAGAACCCGCAGTCCTCTGATCTCAATGGCCGCATCTGTATCATACAGGTATTCATTTTGTTATTTTTTTTTAATCTGTGCTGTGGACAGCGACAGCCAGTTTGAAATGGAGGCTTTTAAGATGCCGGCCCTAATGAGCGGCTGTCACGGCTAATGACAGACCCCGCGATTTGCCTACAGAAAGGGTCTCTTGTACCGCCGTCCAGCCAACAAAGGACCCAGGTTATTATTGGCCCTCGAATGGACGCTCGCTGTAAATGGGCGGAAAGATTGAGTGCAGACCTGCCAATATGTAAATGGGGGTCTGCGATGCAGGTGTCTGCAAGACTGACAGGGAGAGTGCCTTTCTCTACATAGGATGCGCTGAGATAAGCTCCGATGGGGCTGCCGTGTACAAACAGGCCCCACAGCAGGCTGGCACTTTTGTGGATTGGCACACAGACCACAGAATGCATCTGAACAAGGGGGGGCATCGGGGGCATGAAGTCATATCCACTTGTCTGTTTGCTTGAAAAACTCAGATATAATGGTGCGTCATTTTTATTTAAATTGCCAAAGGCTTCTCACCTTACGATACCCTTTTTTCTCCCTGCCGGCAGAGGTGGATAGTTCAGGTCCAGAAAGTATAAATCCCGACCAGGATTTTGTTTCAACCAACCAGTTGAGTATAAAGACTCACAGTCTGGTGAGTACTCAGCTGGTTGGTTGAAACAAAATCCTGGTCTGGATTTATACTTTCTAAAAAGATGTCTGACCTGCACATATAAAATAGTAACACCAAGTAAATAATCGGTATCATTTGCCTTGCCTAAAGATTACATTTTTGTTTTTAAAAAACATGCATATAATGCAGTCTTTAATTGATGAAGTCTTATAAGACTTTTTGTTTATCACTGCATTCTTAATGATACTCCAGAAGGTATCTGGCCAATGTCCCCCCCGTTCCATGGTCTGTGGTTTGGCAACCCATAATCCAGCTGGGGTTAGGGAGGTACAGACCAAATAAGTCAGTGGGGTTGTAAGCGAGAGGCTGGGCAGGACAAGCCATTTCCCATACGGGCGCATGGGTGCATTTTCCCTCCCCCGGTTGACAATATGTCCTGCTTGGCAGAAGTTATCATGGGGGACCATTTAGGGGACCCCAAAGTCCGGGGCCAGATTATAATCCCTGTCCAGCCCTGACAAGCCGCCAGCTCGTCCTGACCTCCTGCTTCTCCTCAGAGGATGAGACCGGGGCGGTCATCGTGCAGACCGCCCCCGGCAAGGTGGTGACTCACCGCGGGGGCTCCATCACCCTGCCCTGCCGGTACCACCACGAACCGGAGAGCGCCGACCCGGACCGCATCCGCATCAAGTGGACCAAGGTGTCGGACAGCCTGCAGTTCGAGGACGTCTTCGTGGCGCTGGGCCGGCAGCAGAAGGTCTTCGGCTCGTACCGGGGCCGCGTGGCGCTGGAAAACATGGGCCCCGGCGACGCCTCGGTCGTCATCCACAACGTCACGCTGCAGGACTACGGCCGCTACGAGTGCGAGGTCACCAACGACATGGAGGACGACACCGGCTTCGTCAACCTCGACCTGGAAGGTCAGCAAGCGCCGTCCCGGAACGCGGTCATTAAAGATAATGTCCTGCCTTCGAGGAGCAATAGGGATTCATTAAAATAGAAAATAATTAACAATAATAAAGACGCAGGTTTGTTTAAGGGGACTTTGAAGGTGAAGGTTAAAGCGCGAGTAGGAAGGATGCTCCAAACCTCGGTCGGCTCTCTCCCGCGAGCAAAAGTGATGCTTGAAAATTCATCCATCGTTCGAACAGATGAGGATCAAGGGTTAGGGTGATAAATGCATGCGGGCGATCAGCCGTCAGCTGTAGCCGCTCTGGACGCTCGTCCGTCTTCTGGCAGGTGTGGTGTTCCCCTACCATCCCCGCCTGGGGCGCTACAAGCTCAACTACCACGAGGCAGAAGAGGTGTGCAGGCGGCAGGACGCCATCTTGGCTTCACACGGCCAGCTGCACAAGGCCTGGCTGGAGGGGCTGGATTGGTGCAACGCGGGCTGGCTGGAGGACGGATCCGTGCAGTACCCCATCGCCCAGCCCCGGGAGCACTGCGGCAGCAAGGACACCCCCGCCGGGGTGCGTAACTATGGATACCGGCACAAGGAGGACGAGCGCTATGACGCCTTCTGCTTCACCTCCAATCTTAACGGTGAGTGTCCCCCACCTTTGGGTTGAGCATTGGGTGGGGGGGGGGGGGGGGGTCGAGGTCTACACCCATTTAAGGGGGTGCAGGGCGTTGCATTGGCTGGTTTTAACCCCCTGCCTAATTTACACCTATGGTCCAGTCTGGGTGGACGCTGAGGATTCTGGGATTTTTCTCTCAGTTTAAGGATGGTGACCTTCCAAAGTCTCAGACTCCAAAGTCTTGCCTGATTAAAACAGGCATAAATTTTTATTTCCATTCACCAGCCATTAATCTTGAGCTGGCTCACTGCTGTATTATTTATTATTTATCTTTTCTAATATTTTATATCCTTTTTTTCCTTTTTTATTTACAGTACTGTGCAAAATCTTAGTCAAAGAAACTGTTTAATGCTGTCTGGGTAATTAGTGTATGTTTGCTCAGAAAAAAAAAACTCATTACACTATCTGCAAAGGAACAGTTACATGGTAATAA
This sequence comes from Hippopotamyrus pictus, assembly GCA_026781145.1. NCBI lineage: Eukaryota > Metazoa > Chordata > Actinopteri > Osteoglossiformes > Mormyridae > Hippopotamyrus > Hippopotamyrus pictus. The sequence continues at coordinate 81,089 of JAODLC010000149.1, read as the reverse complement.
AATAAGAATTTATTCTTTTTGAAAATGTTACTGATCTCTTGGATGGCTAGATGAACACCGCTTCAGGTCCCAAATCTCTCCTCAGGGGCACCTCAGCCATTCCATGCATTTGTTAAATCTCACCACCAGCTCACTTAATTAACGTAAATAACTTGATGAAGCATCGATTAGCCCAAAATGTTATGCTAGTAGTCAACAAGTACGTGGGGTGACTTTAGGAGAAGCTAACACACTTTGACAGACACGAAATCATCCTTTAAAGAATTTTCTGACTTTTTAACAGTCTGTTTGTATATGACTATTTATTAAGCGGTCGTAAAAGAGGGATGGATGGGAGATAGACTTTGGTGTGTCTAGTAAAGCATTTAATCCATCCTGTGGACATGCCCGCTTCCCTTCCGTTCATGTCTCTGGATTGGAGGCGGTGAGCCGCGATGCCGCTGTGGGGATCCGAGACGATGTGGGCGGCTAATAGGCGACGGCAACATGAAGCAGCAGAAAATCGATAGCAGAGTGCAGTGCCGCTCCTCACCTCCGCGCTGAGTGCGGCCTGGTGGGGGAGGGCTTGTGGTTTCATGCTCGGCTACCCCAGAGTGACTGTGCTCACACTTGCCAGCCACATAGTAGACAGGCAGATAGATATACAATGCTTATTATGCATATCCCACACATATACAGAGATGCGTACAGCTGAGAGCAAAGCTTGGGGTCTGACCACAGGGTCATGTTACTTATCGAGGGTCCCTGGAGTGTTTGGGGGTTAAGGTCCTTGCTCAGGGGCGCAATGGAAATGTGCCAAGGCTGTTTGAACCGGTTACCTTCCGAATACAGGCACATAGGCTTAACCGACTGAGCCCCACAGCGCCCCCTATAGATAGGGTTTTTAGGAGGTTGGTTCTGTCAGTGTCGTTTCCTTTAACTGGGGATCACATGGAAGGGGACAGGCAACAGCGGGGGAGACAGTATGATATTGGGGGATGGGGGGCAACTTAATTTAAATACAAAGGTCTATTTATTTGGGGGGGGTAAATGAATTCAAATTAAATATGGGTGGGTTGCCCACGTTCCCCAGTTCCTGTGGGGTGGGACGTTGGGGACTTGGTGACATCGAGCAGCTCACGGTGTCCCCCACCCACGTCTCCTTCCCAGGCAAAGTGTACTTCCTGAAACGCTTCAAGAAGGTGAACTACGCCGAGGCGGCCAAGGCCTGCCTGCGCGACGGCTCCGCGATAGCCAAGGTGGGCCAGCTGTATGCGGCCTGGAAGATCCAGCTTCTGGACCGCTGCGAGGCCGGCTGGCTGGAGGACGGCAGCGTGCGCTACCCCATCGTCAACCCGCGGGCCCGCTGCGGCGGCTCGCACCCCGGCGTCCGCAACCTGGGCTTCCCCGACAAGAAGTTCCGCCTCTACGGGGTCTACTGCTTCCGGAAGAACCCGGAGAAGAGTGCCGTCGGGGGAGCCCACGGAGCCGGGGGCATCTGACGGAAAGCGGCGAGCGACTCCGACCGCGACACTCGCTCGTCCAGAGATGACTGACGAGTCAAACGAGGTAGCAGGAGCGGCCAGCAGGAACCGCCTGTGATTTTACAGGGATGTCAGTCATCTGTGGCACAAGTGAGCCACATTAAAGCCAAAACCATAACACGACAGTAGTCAGATACATCTGGTTTCACTCTTTATTATTGTGTCTGCTGCCTTTGTGAGGTAGGCTCCCCCTTTCAGCTGCTACTTTTCATTTGGTTTTCCAGCCAATAAAAAAAAAAATGAGATAAGGAGATCCATCTACATCATCAACATTAATTAGTACAAAGACAAAACGGGAGCTCGTTAGAAATCACCACATCGCAGCCTTGATTATCTGACGATGGCATGAGAAAATCCCCGCCGCCTCTGCGTCTCCCAAACGCAAGCCCGCAGCCTCCTTCATGGATGTCTCCGCCGTCCAGCTTCGCCCCCAAAGACTCTGCACTGTTCACACAGCAGGAGGAAGGGAGGTGTGGACCAGAAAGTGAAATCACGTTCTGTTGACTCAGTGCGACGCGCTTGCTTATGAACATTTCGGTAATGATTCAGACCTGACAGTAATAAAAACAAGCATGTTTTAACTGTGATTTAGGCCAAGCAACCCAATTTGACATTTACTGTTCCTGCCATGTAACTGAAATATTAGTGCAATTACGGTCACAGTTACAGTAATGATACAACAAACTAAATGATAGCTCAGTACAGACGTTAGAACATATTATATTAAGTGTAAGAGTCTGTGGCTCTAATGAGCCTCGTTCCTCGCTTAAGCAGTAGTTTTTTGCCAGCATGGGGCTTTGAATTGAAATGTTTGTTACAATGCTTATGAGCAGCAGCTAACGCTAATCTTAAGTTCCGCTTAAAATGTCAAAACTAGCTGTATGCGTCTCCGGAGCGCCGTCAGCAAAACCGCTCTGCTGATGACGTTGGGATGTTCTCGTCCTCACGTGGCTCTTACAAGGACAGAGTGAGAAGTCAGGAATAGCACACCGCATGCAGCGTTTAACAAATGTGAGTTTACACTCTGAATATTGCCCTTTCGAACCTGAACTGATCCTGACCTGTAGCTAAGCACAAGTATTTCGTAAACATAACCTAAACCCACTTTTGTGGGCCACACTTAGGTTTTTCAATTTCTCGCCGACACCCGAGCGTGAACTATAAAAGGCTTAATTTGCCATTGTTCGAAAACTGAAAAGTCTCAAATTATTGATGAATGATTTTTATTTTATTCCATCTCTTATTGTTTCGAGGCTGACAGCTAGAAGCAGTTCAGCATCACTCACTCATTATTATGGCTGGCAGTTGCCACTGTACAACAGACTTCAACAACAATAGATTGAAAGTAGAAGCTGAATGTGATGCACTTGTCTGTGCCTTTCTGCAGAGATTTCCCATCAGTTTGAAACAAACATGTACATATCTGTCCTGCCTTGGTTCCGGTCAGTCACGTGATTCACTGCAGCAATAAAATGGTAATGTGGTTTATTCAAGATGTTTTAATGGCCATACTGTATGTAACAAGCACATTGGAATGATTACTTATTCTTCCCAGTACCAGGAAGAGCTGTCTTCAAAAAAATCAATAGATAGACAATTAGATATGCAATAGCACAGTGAAGATGAATAACATTTAGACGTTATTTACAAAGTGGTGTTCTGTTGGCACAGCGTACTGGCTATGGGTAGATTAAAAGCCTTTAATCAACACAGTGAGTCTGAACGAACTTGAATGTGGTCTGGTTGTTCCTGGACCAACCCTTTCTCTGAGAACGGGAGCCAGGACTGCAGAGAGAAAGATGGCGAGAGAGTGAGAGAGAGCAAGCCTCTTCATTCTGCATTTCTCTGCTGGAAATGAAACGCAGTGACCTTGTAAGGACTGAGCACACCCCCCCCCCCCAGAGTGAAAACAGCACAATCGGGTAGCCGGAAGCTTTCATCTGTGCGCTGTTTGTCAGCCGCTGACAGGGGTCAGCAAACTCAAGGAACGGTTTGTACGGAGAAGGCACACCAAGCCAAAACAACACGGAGCAATTGAGACGTTACCAGATGAGCAGTGGATTAAGGAAGGCCCTGCGATTCAGAATCAGTGATTGTCACTCATCCACAAACTGCTCACATACTATATACGTCGCATTTATTTATGTTTGTATATACACACATAAATGACTATAAACATGTATATTTGTATGCATACTCATAACCCTTTACTTAGAAAAACACTTTGGAAGATTGTACAGATGTTACAGAGGTGATACAGATGTGTTAAATACAAATTTGAATCCCATCCCTGGTGGTGTGAGTTGGTTTTTTTTACTGCCAACCCCTTGCTCTGCATAAGAAGTCGTGGAACATGGATGCATGGATGTTTTGATAGTTTTGAAGCTGCAGATGATGATGATAAATGTAGGCTATTGCTGACCCCCTTACCCCTGGCCTATGATTCTCTCTCTCTCTCTCTCTCTCTCTCTCTCTCTCTTTCTCGTAGATCTCCTTTTGTTTTGAAGAAGCTTTTTTGTTTGTTTGTGGTTATGAGCAACCAAATGCGTATATTGCAGAGTTTGCTGGTGTGGAGTGGCTTACAGGCTGCTTAGCGAGGCCAGACAGGTGGATGGCCATTGAAATGTAAATCAGTCTGGCAGAGGCTTGGCATAGATAAAACAACATAGGGAGTTCAATGAGGATTAAGAGATCGGCCCGTTTAGGCTGAAATCCAGCGTTTACATGAAAGGCAGGAAGCAGAGCAAACGGCCTGGTCCACCATCCATCTGTCATCAGTGCACCAAGACAGATTTGTTCAGGCTGTAGAACAAACATTATGAAGTTTGGGTTTCCAACAAAAGACCAGAAAAAGTGATTTTATAACAGAGATACTGAAAACCACTTCAAGTAAGGCCCCCTTCATACAGTAGCCACATACTGTGAAGGAGATGGGAATAAATGAATTAGAGAAAATATGCTTATTGTTTGTCTGGAAATATGCTTATTGTTTGTTCAGTTCCAATTCTGGGTATCTCTGGGTTATTACTCAAACAAGAAATTTACTCCAGGCACCTGTAGTTGAGTGAGTACTCGTCTAACAATGCCAGCCAATCAGAGGTATTTAACAAATCTGCATAGCAGACTTGCAGTCCCTTAAAGCCTATTAGAGCTTGATGGTTCACCATCTGCAGGGCCGTCATTAGCATATTTAACTACAGTGAGATTGTAAGCCTTAGAATCTCAATTTGTCAAGCCGCCTGGTAAAAGCTTGCTGCCATAAATGACAATTAACCTTTTACAACTAATCAGGGGCCACGGCAAGGCGCAGCGCAGCGTCGATCACAAGGACGTCCCCATCCCTTGTAAATAATGACAGTCCCTCAGTGACATTCCACACCCAGGAAGAGGAAGGCCGTCTTACTTGCTAGCCTTTAAAGGATAATGTCTGTTAGAATGTCATTTCAAATGTCAAATAATTAAATCTCAAACGCCAAAAATGAACACACATTATAAAAGATATCGGAGGACGCTGAAATTATTATGAATTAAATCTTTGCCTCCAGTCCTGTCTACAGCCAAGGTGCCCTTGACACTATCATCAACAGGGACATATGATTGAGACGCGACTATTTTCTTACATGGGTTCAGGGGGACTGTTGTCTCACCCGTCCAGGGTTGGTGGTTCAAATCCCACCCATGGCTTGTATACGTGGAGTCTGTACCTTCTCCCTATGTTGTCACGGTTGCCAACGGATACCATTGTACTCCTGCAGTCCCCAGACTTGCAGTTAGGTGAACTGGAGTCTTAAGATTGCACATTGAACGTATGTGTGTGTGTCTGTAGAGGCTCCAGTTACCCTGCACTCAATAAGTGATTAGAATATGGATGTATAATTTCCTAACACCACCTAAGTAAATATTAGAATGAATGTGATTAAACTGATTAAATTAAATCATAAATATTAATGATAGCTCAATGAAAGCCTGGATGTTACTCCATAAGGAATATATCAAACATTACATTTTTAATGGCCTTTGAAGTGTTACATTTTAAACTTTTCATACACTTAGCATAACAATGTCATGCACACACAACTTCTGCAACCTTCTGAAGTTATTGACAGCACATTAGAAAGCAGACGGTATTTTATCAGTACAACCGCCTTCAGTGGATCTGACTGATTAATCAGAAATTCAGGGTACCAGGCTCTTTTATGGTTTATCGCGTTCTTCTTACAGTCATGGCCATGCAGGATATCTAGCATTAAAGCATCTTAAACCCATCAAGCATCAGGAAAAAAAAAAAACAAACATTTGCATATAGATTAATGATCTATCAAATTATGAGATGCGCCACTCTAAGTGGGAGCACACTAATTGCATTCACATTTCTAAAAGCTATTTAAAGAAACCCGAGGCGCATCTCTGATAATTAGAAGCAAACAGAAACTCGGTATTTTAGGATCTGATTCTTTCTAAACAATTAATGTCTATTTTGGCAGTACTTTAAATAAAGAAAAATAAATATACCTAAGAAAAATATAGCTCGGTCATAGAACGTAAACGGAACAAGGTTCGACTCGCCAGTTATATAATTCACTGTGTTGGTAGACAGCAAAGGCAAACAAAGTTTTTGCAACAAGATAACATTCTCTGATTAAAAAGTCAGACCGTTTCTGTCAAGCAGCATCACCCGACTTATATCTGAGTAACAACCAGACCTCTCCAGCAAAGCAATCCTGCTTGCGCGTTACACCTGTTACGCCATTCCGAAAGCGCACTACACTGCCAATATTTTTACGTCTTCGCCACGTCATTAATATGCGTAACAGGTCTTCATAATATTCTAAAACTAACTTTTATTCACTTCCGTTCTTTTCTATCTCTGCATGAACAGCATAATCCAAAGGGAGCTACAACAGACTTCTCCATATCGTGGACAAGACATATTTGGTAAACATCAAATACCCCTATGGAGCTAATGCAGTCTGAACGATTTGCATGTCTACAATGTAATTGTATTCATGAATATGAATTTATCCTCCTACCGACTCATTGTAGGCTACTTTTAAATGAAGAAGGTTCCCATTTAAAAAGTATTTTACATCTTACGTAAACCATGCATACACCCATCCTTCTGCAACACTAGAAAGAGAGATATATAAACAGATGTATAATACAAATTGTCACCATGAAAGCTTCGAGTACAGCTTTGCTCAAGAACACTTGCGTCAGCCGTTGCAATAGCATCGTTTTCTGCTGTAGCGATGTGCGGTTAAGGTTTTTTTCTTCCAGTTGCTTTGCATTATGCAAAAAGGCATTAAATTATGCGACCGCATTTGGAGGTTATGCATATTTCAAATTTGCAAATGTTTTATGCAGAAACCATGTATAAATGTATTGTTTAATACGTTTTTTCACTTTTGTTCTTGCGAGAACACACTGGAAATAGCGCGTGCCCACGGGGAGCACAGCACGTCATTGACCCCGATGAACAGCAGCGATGCTCTGGGCAGCGTATTTACATCTCATCGCTGGATATTAAATGATACGGCCCCGGATTCCGTTTTCTTGAGAGATGTAAACTGTACGATGTGTCACTTTTAAACCGGAAATTTAAAATTTCAAGGAAGAAACATTAAAGGCTTTCACTTAATTATCATCACGTGCCTACTCGCATCAGGTAGCCTATAGAAAGTGAAATGTCAAGAGGCCCGTTAGAAAAACTGCTAAAGAAACCGACATAACGGGTACAGTTCACAACAGGGGTGGATGATACAGACATAGTGGCTTCTTTATGCGACGTGCGTGTTGAAATGTCGTTAATTACTGTTTAATCCGAGGACTAATTGAATAAACAGTCAATATAAAACATGTTCCCATGGCTAAAGGGATATCATGATCATGTAATAGATAGACATTAAATTGTTCAGTTTCAGGTTTAAGGCGACAATAAACAATATTATAACAAGTATATTTATAATAATTATTATTGCTGTAAATAATTTTAAAAATATAATTAGCTTGAGAGTTACAAAACTGGTCGCTCAGTTTAATACTGCTTTTAATGGGGCACATTTGTTTGTACATGTAAGTGGCGTATGTAAATCTGAACTCTGAACGTTTTTGTGGAAGTAGAGCCATTTGTCAGGACAGCTGGCTGGAAGCTCCGCCGTTTTGTTGCGACTCATTACACCGCATTATCCTCCACGTACCTGGCCGATAGCGGCAAAATCACGTAGATTCACGAGCGCTGTTTACTTCTTCAAGCGTTTCCAAAACTTCGTCCTGATTAAATCTCAAACATAGTCAAGGCCTTTCATTTTTCTGCGTACACCTTGCACATTCCAAGGAATCTTCTAATCAGAAGGTCCGGCTCCAATTCTAAGCATTTCTCTGTTTGATCTGTAAACAAATAACTTCCCTTTTATGTATAATCACAGGTGCAGAAATGCATCATTTCCAACTTAAGAAGGAAGAAGAATTATTTATTTGAATTATTTTAAGATGTTCAAGTATTTAGTTGACTACTTATTGTTGCCCGACCCAGTTATTGGTAATTACAATCATCCGACCAGTGTGAGTAGATGACTTCTAGGCTGCTTAAATTGATCAAGTTCCTCCTATCGGTTGGTTCTGTGCCCAAGACGGTTCCGGAACCTCCTACCAGTTCCCTTTGCCTGTTCTCCCGGCAGTGTGCCCGCTTATCTGCTTGGCTTTGAAACACCATCTGGACACATGCAGCTGAAGACAGGCAACAGAGGCCTGCTTAATCTACAGTGTACCTCTGTCTCTATGGGCAGAATAGCAGGGACCTGAGAACTGGGGGAAGGCTCTGGAAGACAGATCCACATGTATGAAACACTTTTATAGAGTAGGCTAGTTCCACAGTAAAGGAATTACAATGGAATCTGGCTACAATTTGAAAAGAACTGACTTGCTTTGCCTGAAGTACAATCAGTTCTCTACTGTTGTATCCCAGCTATCAAATTATACTGCATAATGAATTGCACTCTTTACTAAACACATTTTGGTACCAGTATTACCTTTGCTGTAGAATTGCCCACTATTTTTGAATGCAATTACCAAAAATGAAATATTGCCTATAAGTATGACTACATCGCAAAGAAAGAAATACATCTAATTCTAAGATTGCATTACTTACACACAGTTTCTGTGGTTAAAGTCCGGTTCCTGAAGTATTTTGAGAAGCCAGTGGCCTTAGACTTGACCTACAGTAATATTCCACAAAGATCATTCACAAACCGTGGTATGCGAGTATGCTTCATGAAAGGGTCACTTACCAGAAGTCATCCTATCCATGGCCGGTACACATTCTCACTGGCTTTCAACATTGTACAGATAGCGCAGACCGAGCGTGTTTCCCCGTCTTGAGAAGATGGCAGCCGCTCTCTGACAATTTTAAACAAACAGTGGAGAATAGGGTGACCACCTAATCCATGTCAGGAGGGACGCTATGAGCTACTTCAGCTTTTACGAATTACTTTAAAGT
>JAODLC010000149.1:31343-60104 GCA_026781145.1 Hippopotamyrus pictus | reverse complement strand
GTTACTACTGTTAATTGTATGCGTTGCTCCTCTGTGCCTTTTAAATTGCCCCTCGGGGACAAATAAAGTTTTTTGAAATTTGAATTTGAATGTTCAGTGATGTTTAGATCAGGTGTTTCTGTAGGCCGTGGAAGGTGTTTGATTTCATCCTGGCCTTCATGACAACACTCTCTAATTTGTTTAGACACTGCGTATGGAGACAGAATCGTCTCTGTGTTTGGGAACATTATGAGGGAACAGTGTCTGTATTATAAGGTACATCTGGTCATATTGTCTGACCATTATATGACCACGTAGAGTACTACGTACCTAGTGACTCCTACAAGATGGCTGCCCATATCAAGCGACATAGTACATTTTGGCTTTCTCCAAACATAAACCCATCTGTATATAGAAAAAAGACTGAAGGATGACTCATCAGACCATTTTAATTTGTTTTCCATTGCTCAGGGGTTCAGGTTTTCTGCTCCTTACACAGCGTTACGTGCCTTTGGCCTTGGGTATAAACAGGGTCCAAAATGGCAGCCGTGCAGTCAGGGGCTCCGTAAAGCATGGGAAAGATAGGCCGATTCCAGGGGCCCCTCAGTGACTGTGGCCCTCAAACATTTTGAACATAATCTGATTGATCTGTGTTGGGGGACCAATACAATGTGCTTTTTTGGGGCCCAAAATCTTTAGGGACACCCCTGTGTGCAATATATTTTAGCTTTGTGGCGCTCACAGCATAGTTTTTGTTGAGACTGGGTCACAGAGGTGCTGGTTTGGATCTCATATTAAAGAGTTAAAGGTACATCTATTCACACTGATGAGCCTCGACCTGCACCTGCTAATGCTGATGTATGAATTAAGCTGTCGTGATTTCTGAGACTGTTCCCATTGGGACAATCAGTAATTTAGCCGTTTATATGGTTGGAACGCCTTCAGTTGGGGCAGTGGCTGTTTGGACTCTTTTGTTATTTGCCTCTTGCTGTCTTGAAAACTTACATATCAAAGTGCTAATTATCAGACCTCATTTATAGTTGCCAGATACTGCTAATTGGTTTTTAACTTAATATGATTCACATTTGTCACTGTTTCTAAATTCAATTTAGTTGCTACAGAGTTAAATTACTTTTTCATGTGGTGTTTCCATCATTTTGTCCTCCCCCTGTATATAGAACTTGCTGGGTAATGTTCTTTACTTATTTTAGTCCCAAAGTTTCTATTCCTGAACCTGTATGGAAATGCTATATTATTCACCTATATTTACCTTTTTAATTCCAGCTTGAATTTCCAGGCTTAAAATGCCCAGCAGAAGTTGGTAGGTCCTGTCGTCACTGGCAGTAACCCCTTGGTGTTTTGTGGCTCGTCGACTCCTTATTACAGTATGGAACTAGGCCGTAGTTGCCACTATGATACTTTGTTACTGCTGCTGGCAAAGACATCAAGCACAAGCCTGATGACCCACGGCAACAAACTCCCACCAAGAGACTTAGATACCATCATACGTCAGATACCACAACACAGGATATGGTTCTTTGGCGGCCTCCACAGAGAAAGCTAACATAGATTCTGGGGACAGGATACTGAGGACACCCTTGGGATTCACTGTACTTACCCCCCAGCAGTGAGGGTAATAGACAATGAGGTACATGGTACAGTTCTAGCTCGGAATGAGATTCATTATATGGTCCCTTCCCTTAATACAACCCAAGCCGGACCAGACAGTTTGCTTTATTGAAAAGGACACACAGACGGACCATAGCTAACCACATGAGCTGGTATTCATCTTCCTTTAATTTATTTAACAGACATGTTTGACACAGTTGAGCAATTGGTGGCTCAGGACTTAGCTGAGGGGCCCAACAGCAAAAGCACTTTGTTGACTTTGGGATTTGAACCTACAACCTTCCAATCACAAGCACGACATCCTAACCCACTGAACTGGGGTTGTTGACGGTCTTTTAGAGTTTCTGTATAATCAACAAAAATGATGGTGGTTTTTCTTTCTTTTTTTAGTTTGTGTTGCATTTATTTATTTCATATTTACGTCTTTATGAACTACCTGTGTTGTCACAGCTGCAGGTGACTGATCCCTAACCAGATTCAACATCTCTGGGCCTTCTGAAGACCTCTGACCAGAAATGTGGCCACATAAAAAAACACAGACAGCTCTGCTTGCTAGACCTTGCTTGGCCTGGATTTGTGCAGTTCTGAAACTGGAGGATCAGTAGCTATTTGCCTGAGGACAGTGAGTGGCTCAGTGGGCTGAATCTCTGTGCCTGTGATCAGAAGATTGCTAGTTCAAGACCTGGCCTCAAAAGAATAGTCATGTATCTGTGGGCCCTTGAGAAAGGCCCTTACCCCCCGCCCCCCAGCTCCTGGGGTGCTGTGTATTGGCTGCCCCCCATATTTACCCCCAAGCTACTGTGAGCAAGATGGGTTCAGTGAGAAGAAGCATTCCAATTTACTTGTGTAAATGGCAAATATAGCATGTTTGTTGTGATGAACCTGTTTGTGATGCTCAGTCTCTATCTAGTCAGACCTTTGCTAAATCTTTTTGTAACTTTGATGCCAATAAAGTTTTGCAGGATTAGCCAGGTCATGCTTGTCTTATGAATCAGCTGTTAACATCCTTGCTGTGAGGCTTCTGCATAGCAAATGACCCCCCAGCGTGAAGGCATTTGCGTCATAGTTAAGTTTCAAGTACCAAATGTAAGGCCAGTTTACAAGGTTAGTAAGTCTTTTAGAAGTGGAAACATATTTTGAAGAACGAAGCAAAATGTTTATAAGGGTAGCAACTTTTAGCCAGCGAACTAATCACCATGATGTGGAGCTGGGTGGGTGAAAATGGACATTTATTATCTGAGGGGGGTTACACTCAGGGGTGTAGCGCTACTGGGTGTCCTGTTGGAGGCTTCCAGTCTGTTTGTGGGCAGACGCACAGGATTTAAGTTACGGACGACTGAGAGTGATCAGACAATGCGACTTTGTCGCCAGACTTTGTCGCACCTCAGAATCCCCCCACTTTACAATTTTCTGACTCTAACGTGTAAATTTGTGATCAGGACATGCATTAAAACAACATAGTTATCTGTAAAATGTGTCACATTCAAAGTATCGGTATCTTTAAAAAGAGTCCTGCATCTAAAAGTAAAATAATTTTTTATCATCATTCCAAATATACAAGTGGTTAAATTTACCGGAGGCACATTTTCAAAAAAAGCAGTGATCAGATAAAAAATGAATAATAAATAATAATAATAACAAATATACAACAGATACGTTTAACCCCAAATAGCTTATAGATTTTTTGTTATAATGTGTTATACTTCAGTTATTTACAGTGCTGGATATTTGTACTACTCACGACTGCTGTACGTATTCTGCAACTTCAGCTTATGGCAGGAACACAGCTAGGATTAACCAGCATCCGACTCTCTTCTTTGCTGCCAGAAATAAGACAAACATTTGTTTATTAAAAGTACAGTTCAGTTCCATAAACCTACAGAGGAAATGTATGTTTCTGCAATAAGGCTTGGAATCGTGCCTCTTTAAGCTGTGACATTCTCATGTAGTGAAATAGTAAGTCTTCTTCTGATCTTGCTGTATTTCAGGACAAGTTAAAGAAATCGTACAGATACATTTTTGGCTGTCCTATTCAATAAATTAAACTTGATCTGAATCACAGCACAGCTGTACGCTGCGTCAAATTTTTATTTAGAAAAACAGTGCTATTTTTATTTCTGCTGTAAAATTAATTACAAATAGGTAACTGGGAAAGCCATCACTACCGAAAAAAGAATAAGTAGCTTACAGTGGTTTCCTTTCATAATAAATAACTCTATGGCTCATGACTTCTTAACATGTCTTATGAGACTTTTCCAGCTTCCAGTGTCTTTTGCGAATTTTTGGCGCAGAATTCGTTTTCTGGGAAATTTCTAGAAAAATGGATGGTGAAATAATTTCTTTCACCACTTTTCTGGATTGACGGCCTATTTAAAGATTTGGCACCTGTTTTGTGACCATATGCGTCTTTAAAGTAAAGGAAGAGAGCTGGATGAGGAACTTCCCTGATGTAGATTTTCAGACTAGAGCATGTTTTGGGGCAGCGAGACGTAATCTGCTTGTATAGGCGATCTTTACCGCCGATGGACTGTAGGTAGAACCGAAAATAATGGTGGCAGGTAGCAACAAAGAGGCGAGATTCTGTTTTAATGTACGTACCCGGTTTCACACCCAATCAGTACGTGTAGGAGCCAATAGAGGCAGCCCCTAGCTTTGGTTATTTACCACCGTTGCACAAGACCACGTTCGACTCCAGCGATCTTCATGACGGCTGTACTTCACCCTAGCATGACAACTGCATCACTACAGTCATGCTAGTAACAAACAAAGGGCCGGGGTACCAGTAACCTGTTGGAGCCCTTAAACCACACGGCGCTGACACCAGGCGGCTTAGCGCCTCGGAGGAGGTGCTGGTTTTTCTCAGGGCTGCTGTGAAGGAGATAAGCCGGAGATGCAACAAATAACTGTATTCATACGTGCACGCTAACCATAGGGGCTATTTCTGAGCCGGGTGGCCCCACCACATACACCAAAATGTCAGCCGCCGATGCAGTCAAAAGCAGAAGTGAACGGTGTCAGGAAAGCAAAAAAAAAAGGACCTTATTCTGAACCGTATCCAGAACACTCCTGCACAGAGCGAAAGAATGCACTTTATTCTTAAAGCTATTTACTACCCACGACTTAGTTTCCGAGCTGCACATGTAATGTTAACGTGTAAAATTTAACCTGTAGTAAATGGAATATTAACATGCAAATATTGTGCTTCACCATTATGCAGCATCATTCTGAACGTCTTATTTATGGTCTTATGCACGCGTTTGTCTCAGTATGAAGCAAAATGTTTGTAAGAGTAGCAGCCTTTGGCCAGTGAGCTAATCACCGTGACGTGGAGCTGGGTGGGTGAAAATGGACTTTAATTCTCTTCTTAAGCGATGATATGAAGGTGGGGGGTGGGGCTACTCTCAGAGGTTATGTATTAGGGGTGTAGCGCTACTGGGTGTCCCGTTGGAGGCTTCCAGTCTGTTTGTGGGCAGACGGACAGGATTTAAGTTACGGACGATTGAGAGTGATCAGACAATGCGGCTCTGTCGCCAGACTTTGTCCCACTTCAGAATCCCTCCAATTTTCTAACTCTAACATGTAAATTTGTGATTTTATCCAGAAAATGTCACATCCAAAGTATCGTTTTAATAATAATAATTTTTTTATCATGATTCCAAATATACAGGTGGTTAAATCTACTGGAGGCACATTTCCAAAAAAAGCAGTGATCAAATAAAACAATTATTATTATTATTATTATTATTATTATTATTATTAATAATAATAATAATAATAATAATAATAATAATAATAACACAGCTAGGATTAACCAGTATCTGTCTTCTCTGCTGCCTGAAATAAGACAAACATTTGTTTATTAAAGGTACAGTACATTTCCATAAACCTACAGAGGAAATGTATGTTTCTGCAGAAGCACCTTTGCTGCATGTACTTCTGAAAACCCAAAGGTTGCCCGTATCCATCCCCAGCTCATTTGGCCTTTTGGATGGTGCTGATGTGTAAGTTCTGCTTCAACTTGGACACGATCCAGTCTGATCTGTACATGGAATTTCAGTGTAGCACTGCATGGGGCACAGTGGTGGGGTTCACCTTGCGGACGGAGGAATTTCACGCCCCGCGTGGGAGAAGACCCCCCACAGCCTCATTTGAAGGCCTTTCCCTGTGTACCCTCCGTAACCCCGTGTAGCTCAAAAAAAACTTAACCTACATACACAATGCCCGCATATACATACTCTTATATGTTACCACGTACGGACGTCCTATAATTGTCACAAGCCACCTCAGGTTTTGAAGCATTAAACATTAAATAGGAAAAGCCTGTTCGCTGTATCATGAGTCCTTCATAACAGACGATGAGTCTGGCTTTAGCACTACTGTTACTTATTACTTAACCATTAAATGAATCGTTCTGCTGCAGAAAAGGGCTAATATGGCCAAATTATTATAATAAAAAATGCCGTTTTAGGTCCTCTTGTGATATGTGATTGTTTAGACTAAAGGTCAACCTGTTTAAAGAAGCACCAGGTCTGAGCAATTACAGTGCAGAAGACCTAAAGAGAAAATAGGCTTGGTATTTTATATATAATACAACAGAGAAAGTGGGTATAAATCGGAATGGAGGCTTTTGTCCCCGGTGTATACGGAGTATTACGGTAAATATCGAGCACCGGTATCTTGGAATGGCTGTAATAACCGCTGCGTAGCACTTTCATAATTCATTCATGTGCTAAAAGAGCTCTACTATCGCAACATTAACACGTGCTTCCCGTCAGATACTTCGGATGATGCTTCGTAATTTGCCCATTAATTAGCAATGGGCATTTTAATCTCTATTACGGAAACTGTAATATTTTCAGTCTTGAGAAATGGGAGCCAAGTGTGATGTCTATTAAAGAAGTACTATTTAGGACTGTGCTATTTATATTCTTGGCACTGGTGCCAATTTGTGTATGTGTGTTTGTGTGTGTACACGTATCCCTAGATAACGAGCTGTACTTTCATTCATGATTACTGGATATGGCTAATGGAAATGTGAGTCATTGAAAACTTCTTTCGTGCACAAAACAAACCATTAAATATACATAGGAATGTAAACACATAGTATTAACCTGCCTTTTCTGCGTTTCATTTTAGGCCCACTTGCTGATTCCATATTAATTCTTGTTAAATTCATTCGTGGAGAAATATTATAAAACTCTGCACTCAGAGATATTTGTGACATCCGGTTATAAATATCTGTATTTCAAAATTAAAAATTTAATTAAATAATAATGATTTTCGTAATCAAAATAGTTTCTCCCGCCGTCAAATAAAGGTACCACAAAATGAAGCAATCTTCAAGCATTCATCACCCTAAACTTTCAGAAAGCAGTAGTCAAGTTTTTCCTCACAGCTCATGATTTATTTGCAGTAAATCACTGTGGCACTTAATAGTTCATTGTATGATTAATCGATATTTTATATCTAGCACTTAAACTAGCAATAGATAAAGTCCTGCACAGTCAAGCTAGTCTCATCTCTTAAAACGCTCGCCCTTAAAGCGGGTTGCATTATATATGTGGACGTACATGAGCAAACGGGCCCAGAGAAAAAGAGTAATTTTAGCTTCTGCCGTGAAGGTGCGGGAGACGAAAAAGTAGGCGGTGGATCGTGGTTTGGGATGAGCCAATGGCGCTTTCCGGGGGGCCGATTCATGTTAAACGGGAAGCGCCCTGCGGCCAACTGCAGCTGATAGCGTGGGATTTGCGTTCAGCGCCGTAGAACCACCGTGCATCGGCAGCATCAGGTGGTTTCTCACAAGCAGCCTAGGATCTTAGCTCATCGTAGCAGGCGAAACGTTCGGCTTTTAATAATTACGTTAAAAACAAATTTCTTCTCGCGGAGAAAGAAAAATGCAGCGATGACACCGCCACACTTTTATCTTATTGGTAAATAGCGATTTGTTTTGATGATTAAATCTGTTATGCGATCTGCAGGTTAAATATTCGGGGACGAGCACAACTTTGTACTGGAAGTATACCAAGGACAGGTAAGCGAACCCTGATTGTATGTAACTGTACGGGAAAACCGTAAATGCTTGCGGACTTTGATTTGTGTGTTTGTAGCCGCACTGGGATATTTAAGTTACTAGCGCAACGTTAGTCATTATTAAACCCCAGTTTTTTTGTTTTTTTTTTTGTTACTATTATGACACCAGTCATCTTATTTTATATCTCGATCTGCAGTGAACTCCTGAGTATTTTTTTTAACCACCACCAACAACAAAGTGCCTCGGGTGGGTATTTATGTCTTCCAGTCTAACGCGTGGACCTGTAAAAGTTTAATATTTTTAGAGGTTTAATTATGGTATACATATGATACGTGTAAGCGGCCTTGAAAAACACTGTCACTGAAAATACTTAATGTTGTTATTCTCATTATTATTTAATCACGACCTGCGGATCTTTCCGTACGTCTCGCGAAGCTCCTGTCATACTTAATGAACGTAAAGAAAAGCCTTTCCAGTATCTTCTTTTCTATTTTTTCTTCTGCATACCTAAGTGCACTATTATTTTTGATAGACCTTGTAAATATAAAATATTATTATCAGCAACAGCAAAAACAATAAACAGAGAGGTAAATAAATACCTGTTCGCCAGAAATTGTAGGGAGCATCTCATTGAATGGTAATTTAGAGAACTGTTGGGTGATAGCATCTGACTGTATTATATGATACTATTAAATTATCCGTATGTGACGGGGACGGGTTTTGACACATTGCTTTTTGTTTATTAATTTTAAGGTTTTGACAAATGTTGCGTTGACACGCAAATAGGAGAGCGACAACCTTCCCAATATCTACATCTCATATGAGTTATTTCCTAAAGAGTGATCAATAAGGTCCATAGTCAGATTTTTCTATAGGATTCCAGGTGATGTCTGTATAGTTTTGTTTAAGAAGAAATAATTAAGAGTATAGCCGCTAAGAACATCCATGATTCAGTTTCATTTACAAGTGATGAGCAGTTTGAATTAATTTGCTGTTAATGCTCTTGGCTGAAGGTAAAGTTCCGCGTAAAATATTAATGATGCTTCTCACAAACACGTTATTATGTCATTTCTTTTCTTATTTTTGGCATTATTATATTTTCATCCATTCATGATATCTCATTTGATATCTTCTGATCTTTGGTCTTTTGTCCCTGGCTGTAAATCAAGCTGCAAGCGAACTGTAAAGTTCCGAATGCTGGGATCTCTTGACGCGCTTGTGGTATTGAAGCAGTCTGATAGGCTGGACACCCATTCCAGGCTGTTCCCTGCCTGCTGTCCTGTGATTCTCAGAGTCCAGGCCGGCCCCGGAATGTCCCGAAACGGAGAGGCGCTTATTGACAGTGGGCTGTGGATCGCTAACATCCTCATTAGCTAGTATTAAGGAATACTCCTCAAGTAACACGACTTTTTGGTTGGTTCTAGATCAGAAGTGTTAAATATTATTTTTTTTTTCTCGAAATTTCTGGGAAATAAATCCATGTATAACGATGGTCTAAGTATGCAAATATAAAAGTCGTGTTATTGTACAAATTCTGTACACTTATGGTAGTACATTACAATCGGCATCACTTCAGGCAAAATCTCTGCTAAAGAAATAAATGTTAATATATATTTTTACATTGTTTTTAAAACACATCACTGTGAGCATAATCCTGGACTTAAAAAATAAAATGAACAATTTCAAATAATCTGTCCATCTTCCACTTATCCAATACAGCATCACAGTACAATTTAAAATAACGAGATTTTCAAATATAGTAACAGGTAGATAAAAAACATGCTTAAAATTTGGTTTATAAATCAGTATCAGTGTAATTATTCAATAATAGTATTTGATTAATCACATAATTGTTCAGTAGCCAATGCTTCTAGAACATGAGTAATAAATGTTTATGTTAGATTACAGTTATTTGTCAATATGTGCCCGTACAAATGGGATGTATTAAGTTTTTATGTGTAGTTTTGGTTGTACAAACCAAATAGTGTAATATTACAGGACACCTGCATATTTTCATGACTAGATGGACAAGAACTGATAACTGGCCCCAGTATTAATGAAAAAACATTAAACTGATGCCGTGTTTCCATTATAAACACTTAGGAACGTTCTGTGACAGGTCTCGAATAGCTTAAACGGGATTTGACAGAGAGCTTCTCAAAAAAATATTATGTATTATTTATATTGCAACATTTGTAACAATTAATTGAAATATAGAGGTCATCTAGCTGTCCGTCTGTTCATCTATCTATCTTGCACACTGTTACGCCCTTGGAGACGGCAGAAATGCTGCTGATTTGCATCTAATCCAGCGCTTGATGAGGGTGTGACGGTGGCACTTTGCTGGTCAAAAATAAACGTCATTTTCAAACAGGGAGTTAAAAAAAAAAGGAGGTACTGGTGTTTTTGCCACAGCCGTGCGCCGCCTGACCCTCGGACGACGCTGGGCTGCGCGTGGCCCACGCCGTAACGCTGTTTGTTGTCGAGTCGCCGGCAGTGTTGTCCCGGTGAGTCACTCGGCAATTAGGCTTGCACACATCTCTCGAGGCCGGGGTCTGGGGGCCCCGCCTGCACTGTTTGTGTGTTCCTTTCCACTGTCTGACCTCTGGGAAGCGATCAGAGGAAACCAGGAGCCCACCTGGGGGGTGGGGGGGCGACGGGCTGCCACACTGCTGCAATCATTGCGCTATGGCGCTGTTGCATGATCTACTCGCTTTGCCCCCTGCGAACGCACACACGTCTGGTTACGAGCTGTCGGCCTTCCGGCCTGCGGGGCTTCCTGTTCTCCAGATCCAGAACCTTCCATATAATCGTTTCTGTATAATAGTTCTCCTTAAAAGCTCACTCTAGCTACATCATACGAAGATTCGTGAGATACTGCTGCGGAAGTAAAAACTGGTGCACACACATTTCTGATGTTTAAGGACATTTCGTTTGGCTTTTTAAGTTGAGCCAAATAACAACATTTAAATTGGGCAATGTGCTGTAGGGTTACGTGCTTTTTAAATGAGCGTATTCAAACACGGCGGGTGAGTTTCTGCTAGCTACGTGTGGCATGTGAACCCTTTAGTACACCTTGGCTGTTTGAGTCCCCCTTATGCGCAGATTCGATTAGCCTCCTTTCACTCTATCACGGAAACATTCTCCTCTTCGCCTCCATCCAAGCGGAGAGGCTTTAGCCCCAGCTACGAATCTGCAGCCATTAGACCCGTGAGAAGGTAAAGGTTGGCTCTCCAGTGGACAAAGCTGTGAAACCACAATGAAAATAAAAAGTGTTGGTTGGGGTGTATGAGCGTATCCGCCTGTCCGATTGAAATAGAATGATATTAGACGCTGAGTGTATCTATAGTTTGTGGTTTCAGGAAATACCATTTGTGCCAGCATGATTGGACGAAAGGGCAATGTTTTCTAGATAAATCTAATCTGTGGCCCACCGCTGTGACACCCACGCTTAGTTAAACACACAGAGCAGTAAAAGAGGAAGGGTTTATAAAAGGATATTTGATATGTTCAAGAAGGATTAAGCTATTACACTTCCAGTAAATTTAGAATGGCTATGGAATACATACATGGCGCCCCCTGTAGGACGAAAGCGTCACGCTGGCGTCTGTTCCGGGAGACGCGGGTGCGAGTGCTTAGGGCTGCCACTGTATAATACTTTATAAGGGAATGGTGACACGTGGAGTGGATGTCACAAAATGCCCCAAATGCCAGCGAACGGTGAGCGGTGGCCGGGGAGGGGGGGGGGCCGTCAGTCACCACAGGGGTCATGGGAACACGGGCACCCTGTCCGCAAGCCAGTAGGAAGGCGGACCTAAATATAGAGGAGGCCAGTGCATGTCCGATCCATGGGGAAGATAAATAGGCAAGCGATCCCTGTGGGCCGGTCGGCATGTGGGACCAGGTCGCCCATGGTGGAAGCCGTGGTGGTGCGGGGAGTACCCATAATGCTTTGCAGCTTGGTACGTAGTGCTTAAGGGCTTATTAGTTTCTCCTCTTCCTCTGTCACTTCTGGTCAGATCTTCTTTTCTCGAAAACACATGGAACTCTCGATTAAAGAATCACATGACTGAACATTCTCCACCGAGGCCTGACATACTTACCTTTATCTTTGACTGATTTACATTTCAGCAAAACTGTAAGTCACATGAAAAAGATCTTTAACATATACAAATCTGTATTGAGAGACCGTTTCCTGTTCATTGACAGTGACTGTTCCTTGACAGTGACTGTTCATTGACATTGACTGTTCCTTGACAGTGACTGTTCATTGATATTGACTGTTCCTTGACAGTGACTGTTCATTGACATTGACTGTTCCTTGACAGTGACTGTTCATTGACATTGACTGTTCCTTGACAGTGACTGTTCATTGATATTGACTGTTCATTGACAGTGACTGTTCATTGACATTGACTGTTCATTGACATTGACGTGCAGGAGCAGACAGCCGTGGCAGTTCAGAGACATTAAGGACGTATTTGACTGCCTTGCCGGGCTTTAATAACCGAAGCCGGCTGGAGGCCGGTGGCGCTATCCGCTAACCACGCGTGGCGCTGTCCCTTTAACGCCTCCCCTGCCCACTGCGCACTTGCGTCCGCTGCCATCTAACATGGGAGAGCAGGGGGCGGCTTGTCAGCTTCTCTTTTCCCTATAAACGCGTCTTTTCTAATCCTGGCTGCAATAATACTCCTCCTCCTGTTCCTAGGGAAGCCCGGACTGACTGGGCGTTGGCTCAGTCTAACTTTAGCACGTTTTATTTCCATCCCGGTATAAATACCTATATCGTCCTATAACGTCTGTCAAACAAAGGCGATGACATTTTCCCACA
Organism: Hippopotamyrus pictus; assembly: GCA_026781145.1. Classification (NCBI taxonomy): domain Eukaryota; kingdom Metazoa; phylum Chordata; class Actinopteri; order Osteoglossiformes; family Mormyridae; genus Hippopotamyrus; species Hippopotamyrus pictus. The sequence goes on along the minus strand of JAODLC010000149.1, from coordinate 47,634 downwards.
GGACGTTTCTGTTTTGTCTCAGTTTCCATACCTCTGCTTCACTGTGTCCTCCTCTGCTTCACTGTGTGTGTATTCTGTTCATATTTAAATATAATATATATATTTTTTGTAATAATTACATCAGGTTACAGGTCTCCATTTCTATTTAAACTTTTAATACTCTGTTAAAACGCGATAAGTGGATAAAAGTGGTTCATCTATTGTCTCGATTCAGGCCTTGCATCTTATGTCTCAGCTAGTTGATAAAATTAATAAAAAGCTAAGGAAGAGTGGGTATAATGGTACAGAATGCTGTTTTTTTTTTTTGTCCAGGTACAGGAGGAAAGCGGCAAAATGGGGAGGAAAAAGATCCAGATCTCTCGGATCCTAGACCAGCGGAATCGGCAGGTGAGCCTGTTTTTCCGAGCCTGGGAGTTCACCCTTTATTTTTGAGTGTCTTTTTTTAGTTCGAATACCAAATTTAGAAAGTGATGGTGGGGGTGGGGGGGGGGATTTGGGAGTCAGAAAATAAATAAAGTATTAAACCACGCTTGTGGTTTGAGGTAATTCACACCCCAGGCATCGAGCTTTGTAAACGGGATCCATCTCGCATCCTGTTGCTGTTTACAGTCCTGTGGCCGATCTGTGTTGTGTTAACACTGAAGCCATGAAGTTCGCTCCTTAATACCCATTACCGTTTGCACGCTGAGGTGCGCTCGTTTCACTCTTAGCGCTGCGGTAACTATGCGCGCCTCAGTGCGTTCAGTGTGTCGTCCTCACCCCTCCCCCGACGCATCAGGTGACCTTCACCAAGCGAAAGTTCGGCCTGATGAAGAAGGCGTACGAGCTGAGCGTGCTGTGTGACTGTGAGATCGCCCTCATCATCTTCAACAGCACCAACCGCCTCTTCCAGTACGCCAGCACCGACATGGACAAGGTGCTGCTCAAGTACACCGAGTACAGTGAGCCGCACGAGAGCCGCACCAACGCCGACATCCTGGAGGTGCAGCCCCCGCTTCCGCTGTTCAGCCATCCATCCATCCGTCTGTCTCTCCATCAGTTCGTCTGTCCGTCCATCCATCCATCCATCCATCGGTCTGTCCATCAGTTCGTCTGTCCGTCCATCCATCCATCCATCTGTCTGTCCATCCGTTCGTCTGTCCGTCCATCCGTCCCTCCATCCATCCATCCATCCATCCATCCATCCACCCATCTGTCTGTCCATCAGTTCGTCTGTCCGTCCATCCATCCATCCATCCATCTGTCTGTCCATCAGTTCGTCTGTCCGTCCATCCATCCATCCATCCATCCATCTGTCTGTCCATCAGTTCGTCTGTCTGTCCATCCATCCATCCATCCATCTGTCTGTCCATCCGTTCGTCTGTCCGTCCATCCGTCCCTCCATCCATCCATCCATCTGTCTGTCCATCAGTTCGTCTGTCCGTCCATCCATCCATCCATCCATCCATCCGTCTGTCCATCAGTTCGTCTGTCCGTCCATCCATCCATCCATCTGTCTGTCCATCCGCTCGTCTGTCCGTCCATCCCTCCATCCATCTGTCTGTCCATCCGTTCGTCTGTCCGTCCATCCGTCCCTCCATCCATCCATCCATCCATGTTCCAGCCACTACACTTGTCGCAGGACACACCGGACCAGATGTCAGTCCATTCGATGGCACACAAACCCTATTACACACTTAGAGACATCAATTAGTAAAAATAAACTTAAGTAATAGGATCGTGCACGCTGGCAGGGTGGGTGACACGTCCCTAAGATCCCAAAGTAGCCTTTTCCCCGCAGCTGACTCTTGGCTCACTGCCCGGCTTGGCTCTGCCTTGCCCTCTGCCTGCCCTGCTGACCCATGCGAGTTTCGGGGGGGTTGGCTAGTTTTCAGAACATCTCGTGTTCCCAGCTCAGGACGTTTTACCTATTTCTTCACAAGTCAGGCCACACCTCACTGACACGGGCTGTTCTGACCAGTTACCTCGACAAATTTTCTGAACGCCCCACTGTGTGTGTTGCTCTCCCCCCCCCCCCCCCCCCCACCCCTGTTGGCTGCAGACTCTGCGCAGGAAGGGCCTGGGGCTGGAAGGAGTGGAGGTCTACAGCGAGGAGGGTGTCCCAGTGCCGGCCGGGAAGTACCAGCAGCTGGAGGAGAGCGTGGACCTGTCTGTCGCACGCCAGCGTTACTACGTAGGTGGCGTGTCTCCGCAGGACGGGGGGGCGTCCTCGGGGTTCATCGCGACCCAAGGGCAGGCACACGGCTGCTTAGGGAGTAATCGTGACAAAAATCAAGAAAAAAACAAAACTCCTTCGGGGGTGGGGGGTGTCCTGCCTCCTGCCCCCCCCCCCCCCAGTCGAGGGTCCTGTTTTCGGGTGGTCTTAAGGTCTTTAGCAAGCCTGATATCTTTAGGTTGCTGAATACTTACTGTTTCACAGTTACACAATAGACCACAGACTTGTGTTTCCGAATAATTAACTCCCATCTCCAGCATTAAGCGTCTTTGTCAGGCTCGTGGTGTCATCACTCTTCAATTGTTATGTATGTGTTATTTATTGTTGTTGTTGCAGAGATAGTGTTTTTACAGTGTTACTCGACTTAGCATGCGCCCATCAGCACAGCCGGGGGGGGGGGGTTCTCTCGTGCGGTTCCAGCCCGTTGCTCTGCACAGCGACGGAGCCCTTTGTTGGTGCTGAAGCGGAAGGTGCTGGTGACATCTACCTTCTTAGCCTCTTACCGCCTATTTTCCAAGCCCCGATCTGCCCTGAGAATCTGTCAGTTGAAGGCCTTTGAACAGCCAGACACGTAAATTGACAGAAAAAAAGAGTCCCCCACCTTCCCCGAGTTCTTGCTCTCACGTCGAGCCAAACTGTCGTCCCTCTAGCCGCCGCCTGCTCCCCCTCCCCCAGAAGGTCCGTATCTGCTTTCGGAGAACGGATTCTCGGCAGGAAACGGCCCGGGCCCAGCGCCGCACCGGTCGCCTGCCTTTAAGCCCGGTTCCTTCAAACCCGGCACGCTAAGCCCGACGGGATCACATGCCCACTCATCTCTTGGACCGCCGCACACAGGTGAGAGCACTGGCATTGCAAGGAGGTCACCTGTCAGCCAAAGAGGGAAAGCACACGTGTGATTGGTTGATTGACTGATTGTTTGTTGATTGGTTGGTTAGTTGGTTGGTTGGTGAGTTAGTAATGCTTTATTCATACCCCTGGGAGGAAAAGTCTTTAGACTAGCAATAAGAATATAGGAAGGAATAAATGTGCAGTGTAGCAAAAAGGCAGAATAAGCCCAGTGGCATAGGGTGCAAATGTGTTTGGTTGGCAGGGCCCATGCAGTTCAATATCGGTGCACCTGATTGGCTGAATGCACAGTGCCTTGAGATAGGGGAGCCTCACTGTGCTGCCTGTGAGGACCTCGGGGCAGCAAAGGATCTGATAAGCTGACATTGAGTTTCTGTCTGTGCTGGGTTGTCAGGACATAGAGCCCTCGGCCCCGAGTTTGCACACGGCCGCTGGGGCAAGCTGAGCGTGTGCGATGCTCTATCAGGGCTGTGTGTTCGGGGGGGGGGGTGCCCCAGGGTGCGTGCTGGATGCCGTATAGGGAGCTCTGAGCTCAGTGCATCGACTCAGTATGAGCCCCGCGACGGCACGTACAGGAAGAGAACTCCTCCGCAGTGCAGAATAGCCCCCCACGTTCAAAAAAAGCACCGGCTTTGTGGTTTCAGGGTGCTCACCTCATGTCAGACTTGACACCACTTCGCGTTCAGAGGCACTAATAGAGAGCCGCTGGTTCAGGGCTGCTAGGCCCCGGGGTCTGGCTTGTGTAACAGGCCTCGTGCACCGCACGCTCTGCCTCGTCCAGAGACATCCGTCTGCCGTAATGAATCATAAGACCTGCATTCCCATTTTCACGGCTATTAGTGCAGTGAGCTTTGATGAAATCGCAGGTCTTTTTGTGTTTTCTAGACAATTAACAGCACATTCATTATTACAGACACTGATCTGGACTTTGATAAGACGCTGCTCCTTGTTAACAACTCCCCTTTTCACAATCCAATGGGCGACTGGCTAAACTATTTTCTTAGAAACAGAGTTAAAGCATGCAAAAGTTGAGCCAGAAGCCCCCCCCCCCGGGCCATTTTAACCACTTCCTGTCTTTCACTTCCTGTCTGTTCTGTAGGAATTGGCTACTCCGTGTTCTCACACGGTGGCCTGGGCAGAACTTTGGACATGAAGACTTCGCCCCCGCTGAACCTGGGCTGCGACGGACGCCGGGTCGAATCGCACGCCAGTCTGCCGTGCAGCCGCGCCAACCTGAGTGGCGGGGTGAGCCGACGGCCCGGCGATGCTAAGCGACGTTAGCGGGGGCGACGTTAGCGGGGGGCATGAGGGCCTTTCACACCTAGGTGCCATATTAATGGGGCTGGGGGGTGTCATGAGCTAAAACAGTCGAATCAATAATCGAGTTTCCTGTCAAATCTGCCACTCTGGCTCTCGTATTCCCCCCCCAGCTAAGAATGGCTTCCTTGGGTACCGGATCTTTTTCAGACGTTTGACCACAGCTTTGCCCGCAGCTGCTCCTGCGCCCACCCAATGGGCTGCGAAAAAAATTCTGATCTTTATCACAGATCTGTCACCATGAGACACCCATTTTCCTGGCCGCTCACGGTCACTCTGCGCCCTCCTGCGAGTCGCTGCAAACTCCGCTGGTGGCGTGTCGCGGCGAATCGTTGGATCTCCCTGGCGTTGACCACCTCTTTGTTTCCCCCGGCAGAGAGTGCTGTACCAAGGCGGCCATGCTGGAAACCACATGATGCCCATGGGGAAAGCAGGTTGGCCGGAACTCTCTTTGGCTGCCGTTGGCAGTCGGGGCTCTCCCCTGGTTTTTCTTTTGCCCATCTTCCTCAATCCACTGTTCAAAATAGCACTTTCTTTAACCCTGACAAACGTCTCTCATATCCTTGTAACTGTGTAATGTTCTCCTTTTTAAAATTAAAAAAGCCCATTGCATTTACAGCAGTCTTTCCTAGATCGGTCCTCGGAGATCCACAGATTTGGTAGGGAGCGAAAATGTGGACCGTCTGGGAGGGAGCAAAAACGTGGACCGTCTGTGGCTCCCCGAGGACCAGATTGGGAAACAATGACTTAGAGATAATAGTGAGACTGTTACGCTACAGATGTCCATGACATCATTTTGAGAATGACTGTGATGTACTCTCTCTCTCGTTATCCTCAGAGTATCCCTACGGGGGTTTCACCCACCCTGCCAGTTTACACCGATATGCTATGAGCCCCTGGCAGCCATCGCCCCCCCAGGACACCGCCCACGGGTAAGGGGTTTTCACGCCCACCGCCATGACGGTGGCAAAGTTTTGGCAAGAATTCTGGGTCACATATAGACCTTTAGCACACGGTCTTCAACAGGCCAAGCAGCTCAAAGTCAATGATGGGGAAGTTACTCTAAAAGTAATCCTTTACAGACAGAGGTGGAAAGTTCAGGTCCAGGGAGAACAAATCCAGACCAAGGTTTTGTTTCAACCAACGAGATGAAAACTCTGTGACTGTGACTCATTGCAGGCCTGGGGAGTCCTGACTGTACCTCCCGAGTGCGTTTAACTCTGTCGCTGCAGGATCTGAGCCAGCCGATGTCAGCATGCGCCAGTGTTGAAAGGCAAATACAAATGCAACTAAAAACTAATTATTACTAACTCAAAAATAGCTAAAACTGAAAACTGACTAAAAGCAAGCCAAATGCAAAAATAACGTATATGCCCAGTTCCTGTGAGGGGCTTTTCCAGTGTCAGTACAGACGATTAAAAGTAATCAGCCATTTTATGAAAATGTATGCAAATACATGAGATGGGCCTTAACTTTCTATATTTGGTAAGGGTGCAGGTTTGGCAGATGGTCCAAAGTCCTTTATTACCTGAATAGTTTAATACTTTAACAGTTTATCACTGCTGAAGCAGATCCACAGCGCATGTGAGGCTCAAATCCACACTTGACTCAGATCCGGTACTTAGAACCCATCCTCTATAGCCAAGGTTGTCTGAGATCAGTCAGTTGGAACCTGCTTACATGTGACAGGAAATGTCTGTGCGATGGGCCATGTGGAAGTCCATTCGCAGTCTTCTGTAGCCGCAGCTTACCTCAGTCAAAGACCAGAGCAAAAACAGTTTCATTGTGCTGTTTTAGGAATATTAATACTCTATGATAAGTCCAGGAGCTGGTGCCCCTATAAGGTGCCTGACCAATGAGCACAACAGAAGCTGAGGCAGGAGGTCCTGCCTGACCAATCGGCACAACAGAAGCTGAGGCAGGAGGTCCTGCCTGACCAATCGGCACAACAGAAGCAGAGGCAGGAGGTCATGCCTAACCTCTCGGGGTAGTTTTCTCTGCTGCAGTCCACACTGGCAGTGTATTATCCTGGTAGTGTAACCTGGTTCTAATATTTGTGCACAAGTGACACCTACAGGCTAATCCTGGCATTGCTGGCATAATACAATACTGATTAATAGGTATATCTCTGGGGATTACTTGCAATGAACTGGTATCCTACAGTGGGCCCCTGAGTGGGCCCTGTACCTCGACAGATTGACTCCAAACTCACGCTGTGATATCTTGCAGGGTGGTGTGTGGCTCCGCAGGTTAGGCCTTGCCTTTGTAAGCAGGAGGTCAGTGGTTTCACTGGTTTGAATCCTAGGGCTGGCAGAGTGATGTCATCATTGGGCTCCTGAACAAAGCCTTAACACCCCCACCACCTCCAGGGGCATTGCGCACTGGCTGACTCTGTGTGCCCCCCTGCCCCCCAAGATTTTTGCAGCGGCCCATTAACAGGAAGGAATTACGATGATTCAAAGTGCCCCAAAGTGACAGGGGCTGTAAAAATTGTATTGGTTGGGGGGGCCAATATCATATGCTTTTGTGGGGCCCAAAATCTCTAGCAGCACCCCTGGATGGATGCATGACTATGTCATTGAATCAAGTGGGATTTATGTAACTGGATTTAAAAATAATAGCATGTTATGGTTACGGGAGTAAAAGCATGAGCCAGAACGCTTGCGGGGGACTGCTGAGCAGTACGAGATGTGTTCATAACCCCTGCTCTGTTTGCAGGATGTCCAGCGGGGGCTGCTCCCTCCCCGCGCCCAGCTCCGCAGCAGCCCCGCATCTTCGCTCCTCCCTCAACCTCAGCATCAAGTCCGAGCGCGCCTCCCCCGAGCACTCGGGCTCCCCGGCCACTCCCCCCCTCCATTGCGTCGAGCACCAGTCGCCTATCAGCAACCAGGAGGAGGCGGGCCACGCCCACCCTGAGGCATACCCCGTCATGGGGAGGGAGGAGGCGCAGAAAGGAGGCTACCTGTGTCAGCACGGCTCTGCCCGGCCCGCGGCGGAGGACAAGGGCGGGATGCCGATTCGGCAGCTGGAGATCGTGGACGGGTGGCAGAGATAGCCAGGCGGCCTGTGAAGGGAGGGGGGCTGGCTTCCCGATTCGCGTATCCCGAAGGATAAGCCCCAGTGTTCTGCTCGTCCTTGTGGGATCACACGGTTCCTTTTGTGTTCCGGAATGGGACAGAATTCGGGCCGGCTTGTCGGTTTCAGATACAGCTTCTGGATAGAGGAAGCGAAATCCCTCTTACGGCCGTGTGGAGCCTGAGCAGATGAGCTGAGCTCAGGACGTCCCCCTTCACCTTCACGGGGTACCAAAGGCTTTGCATTTCAGAAAAGCACGGCGCCGTCTGAAAGCCCCCCCCCCCCCCCCCCCCCCGCTTCTTTATCGTAGTTTTTATTCTGCGCGGTAGTCGTGTGTCAGCAAGAATTGGTATAATCCCGTCCCCCAACGCCAGTCAGAGATGAGGGTGGTGTCTTTTTACATTTCACAAAATGGCCCCCTTGGAAACCCAAAATTCAAGGTGTGGCTGTTCAGGTAAACTAACTAAACTTAGCTGAAATGACTGTTGGGGTGTAGTAAACCATGCCATGAGTAGTAAAAAATTATAAAATCATTTTATAGTCTTAGATCTGTTTTTTTTTTTTTCATTGAAATGACTTTTTACATAGTGATGGTACCACGTTAATGTTATGATTCGATTGTTTTTCGTTTTTCCTGTTTTTCCTACCGTCATGATTTGACGTGTCCCAATAAACGTTTTCTGAAAGATGCACTAGAAGATACCAGGCTTTCACCATCACACTTCCTGCCAGCCTCATATCTCATTTTTAAGTGAACAAAGCAATTTTAAATGGATCTGATCTACCAATTTGTAATATGGCTTTTGATTACCATGATTCGTGCTCTGCTTCCAAATAAAATGCCTGCATATTTCTTTTTCTGTTTTCTATGGAAAGAAAGAAATATCTGTAGCTGAAACTTGCTTGTGTTTGCTTTCTTACAAGACCTGGTGTTTCAGCATCGGGGAAACATACATTGGATGAGCCAGATGTTTTTTTTTTTCTGAAACTTTACATATCAAAGTTTTTACATTGATAGCACCTTGAACCTCAGATTTAGACTTAAATCATCCATTAACAATTTGTTCTTTATTGAACAAAATCTTTTAAATGAATGAAATGATTTCGGTCACTGCAGTGATTCGTTCAGTGAGCGATCCCTCGTTCATAACCTATAGTTACCCTCTCTTTTGTCACCTGCTGGTGTAATGATGTGCAGACGCCTGATGGAGTCAATGTGGCTAATATAATTTAAATAACATTAAGTATAAAATATAATAACATACAAAATGTGCATTAGAGATATATACCATATTTAATAATATGAAAAACATTTGGATAACATGGATGCAATATATCAGTTTAATAAAAATTTTAATACAGTTTTACTGTATTAACTTACAAGTAACAACTCTGAGCCAGCTGTACATATTTAAGGCATACTTGCCGAAAGTAAACACATCAGCAGGGCGAATTAAAGATTCCAAGCGTAGCGGTTCTGTGCCGGGCCTGCAGAGGGCGCGAGTGCCTCCAGTGGCGCCGAATTAACCAGACAGTTTTAATGTAGCCTCAGACTGTGCGGGAGCGCTCATCATCCTAAACAATGTGAAATTGCTTGGTTAAGTCTGCGCCCCCTCACAAGTCGGCCGCCAATATATTTCACCGGTATTGCCTATCAGTGAAGGATTTTCGAACGAATCTTCGTTAAACGTACTCGAAAGAATAATCATTTCTATCTCTAGTCAGATTCATAAGCCGAGCGGCGTGTGTGTGACTCAAACTCTTCGTCATCCTGGAAGGTAATACAACATGCGGCTGCCAGCAGGTCGTGTGATCTTCTGCGGTTTATAGTCTTTGCCACTAGGTGTCACCCTATTACTCTTTCTCTCAGTGCCGCGAATCTTCATGAAAATAGTCCCTGTCAGATAAAAGCATGCGTATCATTAATACTTTCTTCATTTTTCTTGACAAAAGAGACAATGAGGGAACAGCCTGGGGAAATTCAGCCCTGCTTTACCACGGTGGATGTCTTCTTATTATTAATGGAGCATCAGAGAATAAGATATATTTGGCGCAAACAGCCCAATGTTCATATGATTCTCAAAAAACTTGAAACTAATAGCAGCAGTTTAATAAAAGAGGCTACACAGTGTGCCATTCCTCTAACACTATAATTATAACTTTAATGGTTACATTTTTAAAACTGAATTTGCAGTTTAGTTATATTACACACAACTGCATGCTTTAAAATATATTCGTCGTAACATCACAAAAAGAGTCTGAAGTAATATGCTATATTTATCTACCTTTATATTTTACTTAACGTGTTAACCAAACGACTTGTTATTAAGTGCTTAATTGATTCTATCTCTACTGGGCATTTCTTGAAATGCATCTGCAGTCATCTTTAAGTCATTGCGCCTTTTAGGTATTTTGTCTGTTTATATGGACGTAAAATAATTTAATATTTCATATTTCAACATGGACAATTCATATCCTATAAACTCTCGGGAGTTCTGCAGTTTCTGCAAGAATACGATATACTTGTACTTCATTGCACAGAACTGTATGTCTATATTAACCTTAAAAAAAATCTTTTTTTTTTTAATCAAATTATTCTCCTCGAACATGGATTTACACCCCTTTCCTTCCTCAAGTTAAAAGAAAGCCACGGGGGTTGTGTCTGGGCTCCTCCCTCGAGAGTAGGGGCGGTCTGCGCGAGATGTCTGCATTCTCCACTTCAGGTCTCTATGGCAACAGCCGAGGCCGCTGCAGGCTTCAAACGGGGCCTCCAAACAGATGCACATAATGAATGTAATTATATAGATATGTCAGCCCTGTCACCTTCCAGTTCATTAAGCGAGAGACTCTCCCACACCTGTCACGAGTGCCTTGATTTCGCGGAAATTCTCTGCTCTGCCTCGGGGTACATTATACAATATGTGGCTTATAAAACGAGCGGGCATGTGAGCTTCCTTCGTAGGAGGAGAGATGCACAAAAAAACGAAGTCTGCCTGCTTGGAACAGTTGTTTGCTCCCTTTGTCGAAGGGTACGGCATCTTAATATCCCCGCTTCAAATTCCTTCAGGTTCCACCGTAATAAAACGTCTCCGTCAATTTCAGTCGCTTAACACCGTTTAACTGCCTCGTCGCTTAATGACGTTGTTCTCCTCTCATGTCAGATGCTGAGGTTTGCCATTTACAACTAGAGAAACTGCGAAGCGTGATGTCCTGTTTTTTTAATTTTATTATTATTTTAAAAATAACTAAAAACCCTTATATATGTTGGCCAACTTTGGTCAGCTGACTGGAGATTTGTTTTTCAAATCCAGATACGTCTGCACACATGTGCATGCACACTGATTGACACGTATGTAACAGTTTTATTACTTTGTAAATAGTCTGTAGGGTTTGCAAATTACCCAACGCGTTTCACGTAGCTAATTTTAGGTTTATAATGGTGATAATACGGATTTTTCGTAAGATTTCTTGCGTGAGCGTGAATGTCACGCCAGGTGCGTGAGAGCTGGCAGCCCTGCATCATGAAGGATCCCGTCAAATGAGCCGAGAATCCGGCCTGGCACGTAGTGTGAGCGATCTCTTAATTATCATCGTGCATATGCATACGGAGGGGGTAGTGCAGTTTTAGGTATTTATCTTACCAATGCTGTGCTAGCAATTTTAGTGAAACGTACTGGGTAAAAACAATCAGTATTATTACCATTAATTTCGAGTCTGTTGATTTGTACAGTCATATCAGAGCCCTGCTAAGCATTTTATAATATTTTATTGTTATGTTTCTAGATTTTATTATGAAATTTTTAATTTTGACCCGTGAAATGATATTTAAGAACTGTCTGGAGAGATTATAGCTTTGCAGGACAGTGCCACAGGTCAAAGGACGCAGACTCTTCTGGATTAAGTCCATGTTAAAGGGGATGTGTGGAAGGTCACATCAATCTCCCACACCTGCAGTGTGGTGTCATGTCATTTTATTGTGATCCCTTTAAGAAACATACTATCAGAGAGCAAAGCCACAGTGGATAGCTAAGGAAATCAGTACAGCTGTGCAGGAAGGCCACAAACTGGAGGATCCAGTCATAGGTCTCTTCCCACAATCACTTATTTGCTACAGAGAAGGGAAATCTCAATATATTTGAAAGATTAATAATCGGAGTTGCTAAATTGTCCATAAGTGTGAATGTGTGTGCGTGTGTGCATGTGTGTGTGTGTGTGCCCTGCAATGGCTTGGTGCTCCATCCTGGGTTGTTTCCAGCTTTGTGTCCGTAGTTTCCAGGATAGGCTCTGGACCCCCACGACCATGCAAAGGACAAACGTGTATAGAAAATGGATGGATGGATGGACAGACGGAAGAAGATAATTATTAAAACATTTAAGTAAGAAAATCTTAACAGTGAAATTTCACCATTCACTGTTATTAGTTTCTGGATGGTAGGGATGTGGCTGTTTGTCACTCGCTCACCTGTCTGACATGCTCAGTGTTTGACACTTAGTGTATAACAGTCCCTGATGAAGCCGACTCAGTTAAGCGTCTAAACACACACACCAGCCACTGGCCACACCGAGCCCAGTGCCTTTACTGATTTAGTGTGGGAATCAAACGATAACCCTAATAAATCATGTCAGTTTCCAGACATGGGTTCTGTGAGTCTATAGCTGTAACCCAGAATGTGGGCTGCTTCTCTGCAGGCCAGACACTCAACATAAGCATATTTTTCGGGGAAAAAAAGCGAAGACGAAGCTAATCAGTGTGCAGCATCAGAGCATCCCCGTTTCTGAAAATCAAATGGAGAAGCCGGGTTTGCCATAAAGGTATCAGTGCCAGTGGCCTGTTCCAAGCTGTCACAAAGCAGGGGGGGGTTTACAGACAAATTAAATTTAATGGACTGAAAGGTCAAGAGGCAGAACACGACACACCAAGTTACCATTGTCATCTACAAAAAAAAAACAACAGCCAATTTGCGGTCGAGAGATAAATTCTTGTCACGTCTGGTGTCGCCCATCAAAGAAAAGATCAGCTGACCCCCCAGAAGTCACATGACACTGCTGTGTGTCCCCCTCCATTGGGCCCACAGTACATGCATAAAATAAATGTGTAAAGATACGTGAAAAAGAACAAACCAGGACTCCCAATCAAATCATTAACATGAAACAAATAAGACCAGAACCACAAATATTGATTATCAATAGGTGATCATTAAAATTAGTCTGTTTTCATAGCAGCAATATCACTACTATTAGTCTTTACTTTTGTCATGAATTAGAATTTTAATAAATAGATTTAACCGTTTTGGCAATTTTGTTTAAATAAAATTTATCACCTTCCTTGGTATGGGGACCTATTGAGATAAAATCTTTAAAATTAAATATAATTATTTATATATAATTTGTTGGTCTTTGCTTTGGGTTAATGCTTATTGCCTGTATGGGTTTGCAGTAAGGGGGAGCAAGAGGAGTTTATCTGAACTTATACATTGATTGTGGTTTTTAGTTCTCAGGAAAATTATTTAAATGGCCCGTCTCAAATAAAGGCTCACATTAGCCGCTTGTCGCTAGCCTGAAATAGCACATTAACCGTCAATTAGCGGGACCAGGGAGTCTCAGCTGCTGTCAGCTTGGTCCATCATCAGAGACGCTTGCCACAGGAAGAATGTAATCTCAATGCTTAAAAGTGTTCATAAATGAAAAAAGAAAGGAAAAAAAAAACAGATCTTTTGACGCTTAAGGTTCAGAGAAGCTTTTTTCTTATATTATGTCAGAACCATTATCTCTCAGTGAGGTCTACAGTAATTTTATTTACATCTTGTGTTTCAAACATATAGCAGACGTATGATGTACTGGGAGCTGGACTGAATAGCACTGATAATTGGAGGATATGAATTTCCATTCACCGCCCTTCTGAATGTGTTACCTTAGGAATAAAGTATTAAGTACAGGCAGGTAGATGTATGTGAGCTGGGCTCTCGGTCAGGAGCCAGCTTCCCCCCCAAAGCTACAGGCTAGCAAACCTGGACACTCACATGACAGCACTCTGCTAGTCAAAACCTCAAAAAACAAACAAAAAAAAAGTAGCAGAATTTCTTCCTGCAGAATTTCAGGCCTAGTTCAGCTAGGCTGTATCCCCAGAGTGAAAGTTGTTTTCTGATTGCGCTTAGTGGTATGTGCTGGGACCGGTTGTGTATCAGTGATGTTTTGGATGAGATTCTTGTAATTTAGTACATCCTCTTTATGTTAGTGCTCCAATTTTATTCAAGAGTTTTACGCAGCGGGAGAATTTCAGGTTAAATGTGTCAGTCAAGCTGATGTGGTTGTCGCACCTTAACTATTATGCTACATACTGCTCCTGTACGCAGTTACATGCTGGGTAAGATGACAAGTGAGTCATTGACAGGTGGAGAGCCATTTTCTGGGGTGCTTTTTTCCATAATGGCAGTCAGTTTCTCTACCTGTCCTGTAGAGGGACAGGGAGAGAATATTTAGGGCAAAACAGATTGTTTTTGTGGAATGGATAAGACAGCCAGGCTTAGATGACTAATTGAGGCTGGAATGATATCTGGAAAGACAGAAGATTACGCCAAGGGCCTTGTGCACCAACGGAAGGCTGTGCGGTGGCAGCAGATACCTGGGGGTGAGTTGGAGACCTTTTGAGGTTCATCGAAGGCTCAAATTCTCTGGGAATTATGGAGGGAGGTGGTCTTGATGTCTCGGAAATCCTGGATGCACTTTTACAAGAGCTGATGGCAGAAAGCGAAGGAGTGATGGAGGTTTGCTTTTATAAACACCCTGGGAAAATGGCTTTCCAGCAGCAGTGAGGTGACACTGATTTTTGCTTATTTATTTCCACTCAGAGCACCTGTATTAGTGCGGGTCTCTACCCAGCTCAGACACAGAGTGCCAGGTGGGTAAAGCTATCCTGCTTTTACATTTCTCCCATAAATACAGGCACTGAACCCACAGAGTTCCGGTGTTAGGGGTTTGAATCCCACACTCCACTATATTGCCCCCTTACTGTGCCGGCTTCCTCCAGGTAGTTTGATGTCCTCCCAATTGGCGTGCCGCTAGAGATTTTGGACCCCCTGAAAACATCGTATTAAATATTGGGCCCCCAGCACAGACCAATCCAATTGTTGCTAATTTTTAGGGCCTGTCGTCCCTCAGGGTGCCCTTGCTGCCTGGGATAGGTGCTGTACTGCATAGATGGATGGAATATAGATGGATGAATCAAAGAGTCAATATTCAGTGCTTAAGTAGGGAAACGGGAACGTCTCATCATGTGACCAGCAGCTGGGTTTTGAATGGCTGATCTGGCATTAAGTAGCAATGCTTGGGGAGCGAGGAGGGCAGCTGCAGGACTGTAGTAACACTCGCTCGCGTGAAATACCGGCCATGTACTTACCAGCGTGTGTGGATTTCGAGGCCACAGGGTGCTCCCGAAAGGGCTGTTAACTGATATCCAGTGACCATCACTTACCTTTCAACTTCCCGGTCTATTAAAATTTTGGACCTTATTACTGAGAGTTCCTCATATCTTCAAAGTGCAGGATGCTAACCATGAAAAAAAAACTTACATACTAGAAAGTGTTATATAAGGGTTATAAAACAACTACTTTGTTACCGGAAAACAGAAAGACGAAATAGCACCGTTAAATGTCGATGTTAAATTGCGCACTTTTTTTTAGAAAATGTGTTTCCTTTTACACTCACTGTGTGATCACAGAGAAAATACTGCTATGAAGGCAACACAGGATGGCCTTCGGTGAGTAGCGGGAAGGGTCCACATCACACCCCAGGTACTCCGAACAAATGGTTTTATCGTCGTCAAGCTAGACAGCGAAAAAAACGGCATGATGCATGCATCTCCTGACAGACGCCGCGACAATGTGTTTGGATCCTGAATGACGTGCTGCACGTCTTATGTGCTCTCTGAAACATGTACGCCAAATCTGATCATGTGTTCATGTCACGCTTAAATACATTGAATTGCGTTAGTTCAATTAATGAATTGCATTAATTAATTGATTAAATGATTGATTTATAAATGCATTTATAAACAGTATTCTAATTACAGCACTCCTTTTACATTTGCAAGTAATATTCATTACATCTGATGTTTCTAACTCCGATTTTCCCTCTGGAGTTTAATTATCCATCCATCCATCCATCCATCCATCCATCCGTCTTCTGTGTCTGGTTGTATTTTTTAAAAAACGCTTTGTCTGTGAACAGGTAATGAGCCCTGGCGACGGGGGCGGGGCATTGGGAAGAGCAGCGTTTCCAGGCGGCGCAGACGGCATCCTGCCTCCTCCCTCAGGGCTCTCGCGGTTCCCACACTCCGGAGCCGCCGCATTCGGGACGGGGGTCACAGGCTGAGTGACGGCGCCCCCGCCGCCCCTTTGTGTCCCGGCCGCATGCCCTCCGCGCCTCATCTGTGTATATGCAAATGCGGCAGCCTGCGAGGGGCCGCCTTCTGCCGCCGCCGCCTGCGCTCGCGCTCTCGCTCGCGCGCCCCTCGTGTCGCGCCACGTGTGCATAACCGGCGGATAGCCATGGCAACCAGACAGACAGGAGCAGATGTGGGGACTGGGGAGGGAGGGAGGCCAAGACGGGGCAGGGCGCAGGGAAGCGGGCCGCCCGTAGGCGTGCCGTTCTCCGTCTATCTGCACTGCTGCTGGTTCCATACATTGTAAATAACCGCTACACTGCAGGTCTCATTTAGCGAGGACCAGCTAATAGACAGGATACCATTGCGAATGCAGGCGGAATGCTCAGATACCCCAATTCCAGTCAAACCTTGTATAAAATGTGTGTGTGTGTGTGTGTGTGTGTGTGTGTCTATAT
>JAODLC010000149.1:0-27815 GCA_026781145.1 Hippopotamyrus pictus | reverse complement strand
TGGAGTTTATTTATTTATTTTAGCGTCTGAGGCTGGGTGTGAGATCATTTTGACGAGTTATAGAGTCTGATGGCCGTAGGTAGGAAAGATCTTCTGTAGCGTTCAGTGGAACACTTAAAGCTAGTCAGCCTGTAGCTAAACCTGCTTCTCTGATCAGCGACCACATTGTGATCAGCATTGTCCATGATGGACTGAAATCGGAACAATATTCTCCGTTCAGCCACCATTTCCAAGCTGTCAAGTTCCTCACCCACTACAGAAGCCGCTTTCCTAGTAAGTTTGTTCCACTTTATTAACCGGTTTGGCTACAGCTTTTTGAATCCATTTCTGTATCCCAGTGGCTCCTCCCCTCAGGGCCATAATGGAAAAGAATGAACATGTTGGTATAATTTTGCCAGTTGGTCTCCTGTTATTGATAGGCGTTAGCATCCCTCGTCTGATCAGCATTATCTATATAGGCCGACTTTTCTCGTTGGCAGATCGACCAAAACAACATGCATAAAAATGCACACCGAGAAATCCACAAAGAACGATTTTGCTTTGATTGTAATATACCCTTGAAATATGTTTTATCCAGCTTGATCTGATGGCAAACGTGGCACAGCGCCGCACGTGGCGGAGAGAGGTACTGGGCGTGCACGCCGCGTTTTTTCTCCATAATAAACCTTTCGGTCAGCTCGTGCCATTTGTTTGGTTGTCTTAAGTACTGTACATTTGCCTAATACTTGATTTTGACGGCTTCAGTGTTGCGCAAATGTAAAAGAATAGTTAATATATTCACTTAAAGTCGGTATTCTGTCAAAAATCCCTGATTTCTGATGTCACAATGTATGATGATGATCAGATTTTGATTCCTTTAAATAAACACGCTGCCTTGCTCTGCAACCGTGTTTCTCAACCCAGTCCCTGGGGACCACTGAAGCAGCCAGTCAAGAGCACTGAATACCTTGTACAGGTGCGTCGGAAACTGAGAGGAAGCAAAAATGTGGACTGTCTGGGGGTCTCTGAGGACTGGGTTGAGAAATACGGCTCTGCAATATTGATGTATAGGCTACATAACACTTTAATTTATATTTAACAATTTGTTTTACTGTTTTGAAAGATTTTACTTGGATTACAATACCATTAAATTTACTTTCTGTTTGTTACACATCTATTAGTAATTTTACATGGAATGTTTTTTATTCTATTGTTTTTTAGCATGATAATGTTCTTTGTAAGATGCATCATGCGTGTACAGTAAGTGGAAGGCTAATGTCAGAAAGGGAGCCACAGGCGAGAGTCTCTGCACGTGTAGCCTAGAGAACTACTGAGACTGTTAACTACCGTAACGTAAATGTTTTTCACGTGACCATAGTTCAATAACGTAGCCTATATACTGGAATTGGCAGAAATGGAAACCTCGCTTTAGATTCCTGTTGACGCAGAATGTGGGGCTTGACTAAGAGAATCCGAATTAAAACGTCGAGTAACTGTGGCTCAAGTTGCCCGTTTGGTCTAATTGAAGACAAGGGTTTAGCTCTGCCATCAAACCGACACATCGAATGTTTGGTGACCTTAGTGGTTAGAAAATCTGATGGAGGAAAGCATTTTGTGACGGGCTGAGTTCACAATATGCACAGGCCCGGTTGTAATGACATTGGGAACGAAATTCAGCGCTGCTGGGTCGTGGGTTAGTTTTGAACGGTTCTTTTCTATCTGTATCCCGTTTCTGTTTGTGATTTTTGTCACTGTCTAAAGAATCTCACTTACACGGGGAATTGGGAAACACCTGGTGTTCTGTAACAAAAAGTGGAATTAAGTTATCTGCAGTCCGGGGCGTAAACTTAAAGTGTTTGGTTGCAGCATTTCAAGCTCACTGTTTCCAGAAATGAGCTACACTGTAAAGTACCAAAGCAGAATAGTTTACACCTGCCTGAAGGTCTCAGTCTCAGGTGTAAATATTACATAAATATTACGTATTGCTCAAAGGTACCTTTATGACGTACAGCCTGTCTTAAACCAGTTGTTAAAATACTGTTTAAATAATACCCGTGATCTTAAACCAGTAAAGCAATCTTAAATTGATCTCTAATACACCAGTGTCGCATACCTGAGTACGGTTCTCACAACGCTAAGAAAATTAATTGTGGTCAGGCAATCATACCGGTGTTGCCTTGTACAAACCTGATGCCGTTTGCTAGAATATTCATGGAAATAGCTTGTGTGTCAAGCCTATAACCTATGAAGTACAATGTTAAAAACCTGTTACAGCAGCTCTCAAATTGTACTTCTGTTTACTCAATCTTTGACATTCTTAATTTTATACAGAAATACGGGCTCAATAGTTTTTAAAACCGGGTTCCGTATAAATATCTTTATGAATCGTTTACTTATTAGTGCATATTTTCAGCAATTCTTCCATTTACATAATTGCATAACACATTTTCGATTGAAACTGAATTCCCAAATGTTGTATGTTCATATGCGCGTTATTTTTTGCTGGTGCTAGATGTTTTAGTAACTTAAAAGCAGAAAATACGGTACATCTCAGTGATGTTCTAATTCTTTCTTGTAACGAGCATAGTTTCTATCTAAGTTTATTAGTTATTTTAAAATAAACTATTGCGTGCTTTCATTTTTGCTCTAATAATATCTGATATGCTAAACTTAATTGCTGCATTGCCAATGAAAATGAAATCCTCGAGAAGTAAACGCGTGCAGTTTGGCGTTCTCAAAATGTAGCTTTTGTATTTATTTCGTTGTCTTTGTTAAACTTAATCTGTTGAGCTGGGACTACGAATTTATGATTGTTTTGCGTCACTGAGATTTTCATTATAACAATTTGTTTATATCAACACAATATATTTTTCATTGCCTCAGGCCTGTCTTTTCAAGTAGTTTTGGATTCATAAGAAATCATAGTCGCCATTAAGGAAAATAATTCTTTTAATGTAATTTAAAAATGTGTATTTTTCACAACTACGACGTTCTAAGTGAAAGAATCCAAACGTTATAGCTCTTCATAGCTTCGTTGTTTATAGGATACTGGAGTTCGTCGTACTTAGGTTTACACTTACAGCTATATCTGAAATTTGATTGGCACAGTCTATATGACTGCTGGTTGATATATTGACAAAGCTTTCTGATACGCCAGATTGCTGTTTTTAAACACTGCATTAGTGCTATCCAGTGGAATCGCGCTTAAATGGTCACTATACGGCAACTTCCAAAGAGTGTCGCTGTTTCTTTATTGTAACAACGTCCCGGTTAGATCGCTTATCCAAGTCGGCGGTTCGGCGTGTCTCTACAGTCACTTTTGGGTTATTAAAGAAACGAATAAGGACGCGTTGACCTTTTAGCTTGATTACTGTAGTGTACCTACAAGTAAAAGATTAACGCAATTTACAATAAAAATCTGGGTGCAATTAAACATAAGTATATTCAATCTATTAGAGATATATAGCCTAATCGCTAAACACACGAATGTCAGCCTAAGTAACAGTCTTCAGTTGTATGCTTGAAATTGCTAATTACAATTAAATTCTAAATGATACTTTTGTGTTTTTAACTATTGAAAAGTTTTGATAGCTGTGCTGGACGTTGTTGATTTAGCCTTTTATTTGTCCAAGGTGTATCTGTACACGTGTTAATATTACAGATTCTCACATGAGCAAAGTATTTTAACACCTGTTCCTTTTATATAGCTGCAGGTTTACTTCATTAGATAGTCTTGACCAGATGCAGTTGTCTATATTTTTTCGAACGTGACTAACTCAAAATTTTGGTCCTCTTCAAGGCATTCGTTTGTCGTCATGCTTTAAACGTAAATCGTGTCCACTTCTTTAGTTTGGTTTATGAATTCACTTCGTTACTCTGTAATCCTTTTCCTAGCTGAGACACGTCACGCTAATTCTTTTTTTAAATGGTGAGATTTTTAACTAAATTAGTATAACACATTAAAGAATAAACATTTTCTCACATTTTGAAACCGCATCCTTATTTAATTTTGGAATTTTACGGCAGTGCGATTACCTTTTTTTTACCTCCGGAAAATATCTCAACATTCATTAATGAAAACTGTGCAGGAAAAACAAACACAATATTTTGAGGGGAAAAAACTCTTGGAATTATTTAGAAATTTTGATATTCCTGTGTTTTGTACACAAATGTATGTCGAACCTTCCGTCTGTACAGTGAGCTGCCGCCTTTTAACAGTGACGTGCACCTAGACAATGTTCTGTTGTTTTATACTATTCAATATAATGTGCAATTTACAGACGATAATAATGCCTAACTATCGTATAACAGCATAATAATATGGAGTAAATTTAATTTGGTTGTTAAGCGTATTTTAAAACGCATCCAATGAATTAAGCAAGATGTCCAGTGCCGAAAATTACTGCGAATGGGCCTGTAATTCATCTATTCATGTGCTTCAACAATACACTTAATTTGGGTTAATAGATTAATTCTCTTGGAATTCGTTTAAGTTGTTTTTATATAATCACTGCCATTGAAATCATTATTTGTTGAGCCTGCATGCAGGCAGAGGTTTATAATAGTAAAAATCATACGATTCCAGTAAAAACGTATTAATTTGCAGTCGTCCTGTTCTTTCTAAAACTATTTTACTCTCTTAAATCAATGTAGTTGTAGTCACACTTGAAATAAAGCGGTGCGCGATCACCGTGATCATAAATTGCGTAGATATCTGTACCAGTGCACTGTACCCTACAACAGCAAAACACATTTCGTCAACAAGGAACTGCTGAGTAATGCACACATCCGAAATTTCTATCAATTTTATGCGTATGAGAATCTGTATTGCCCCATAAAATATTTTTATTATTATTTCTTTCCTACATTCTATCACGTCTTTTACACGACAATTTATATACAGTTACACATATAAGTCATATTTGGCAACATACTCAAATACACATTCAAATCCGTGTGGCTTGGTTCGGTTTCATGTTAGTATGATTCACGGCTGCTCAATTTCAAGCAGATCTCTGTGTTGTAATGTTTAAAAACAGTGCTGGCTATGATTTTACAGCTGTATGTGTGTGTGTGTGTGTGTGTGTGCGAGAGGGAGAGAGAGAAAGAGAGAGAGAGAGCTGGTTATAATCATGGTTGTAGGGTTTCTCGTAAAGAATCTACGCGGCAAATAATGTAGTAATCATTTAGTTTAGGTACAGTTATAAATTAAACCGTTTCACAATAAAAAAAAAATCAATTTTCAAAGTTCGGAATACTATTCATAAACCTAAGATGGATACTCTGAAATTTAAAACTAACTGGCTAGTTAATTCCTTGAAAATTTAACGTAAATGCTGTCTTTACTGTAGCGAAATTACCAAATTCAACCACGTATTCGTCTAAAGGCAGATAAAATGTATGTATAATTTTCTAATACATGTTATATCAGAGGATGGCAATTTAAAAACCGTTATTATGCATATTCATATATAAAATAAACTGGTAAGATGTTAAAATGTGCCTTTTCGCAGGAATAAACGCCGGACCGACGTTAATGTACGAGGTTTAAGCAATACACACCTTTCAGAATGTTATAAAATTATGGATAAAAATGACCTATCCCAGTGCTTGACGTCAGGACGCAATCACGCACGTAGTAAAATGTGGACATCTTGAGTCAACACTATTTTGGTATCTGCCAAGTCAACGGTGATTCGAAACGCAGGTCTTTCGCTGTGCGTCGAGACGAAGAATCTCTAGTGCGGCGTACGCGATTATCGCATAAAACTAGTATTAATCGGCGCACGAATGCGCTATGAAATAATGCGGCGTGTTTCTCCTTAAGGACAGACAACGTTGTCCAGAGCCTATAGTTTTCAATGCCATCTTGCAGTATTGACACAGAAGCGTATTACAAGCACCTTCACTTCGCTGTCGTGTCCGCCCTTATTTTATTTGGAAAGCAGCTCTCTGTTCCGTATACATTTCTTTTATCCTGCGCATCTTTTCAGAAGTCCAACGGTGCGCGTCGTTTATAACCGGACCGACTCGTCGCCGTTGTTATCATTTCGTTCTCTGTGTGATTCCGGTCTTCAAAGTGCAGTTGATGCAAGTGATACTTTAGGCGACGAGGTGCAGATATGGCAGAAGACGTACATGGCAGCCCCCTTTTTCGTCCTTGCGCTGGTGCAACACTTAAGGCACGAGTAATTTCACCATCAGCTCTTGGAAGAGTGCCGCCACGCCTGTGGTAGCGGCAGCCGTCATCGGTGAATGGAGAAATAAAGTAAACGGGAACCCTAATGAGAAGACGGGTGAATTATATCTTTTGGTTATTTTGCGTATGAGGGCAAAGGCATAAAGTTTTTAAGTGAAATAAATTTAAGGGAGGCGCGAAAGTATATAAATGATCTTAACTGGTCGCTCAAAGACGGACTATGCTAAGGCACAATACTGTGGGTAATTTAAAATTTTTGCAACGCTTGATGCCTTGAGTACGTTACTCATTTCCGCTTTTTTTAATGTAACATTTCTGCTCCTTCCACCCTTTCTATATTTATGTCTAATATATCTACGTATGCCTTGTCTGTCTTTTTGTCTGCCTGATTATATGTCTGTCTCTTGCTTATTTCTAAATGATTGATAAGATGTAATGAAAAGATATAAGGCGTACTTGGGGGAGAGGAGGGGGAACCGTTCACGCTGAGTTGGAACAATAGGCATCAGTTCACAATGGACAATGAATAGAGGAGCTGCACTGTTTGAGGTTCTGTACACGTTCACAGCAGCCGGGCCAGTGGAGGGCACTAATAACGGACTTGGACAGATACTCTGCTCGGCTATGGGAAAACATAACGCCAGGCTGGATGCTAACAAATCAGGGAGTCCTCTTTGCTTCCAAGTTCGTCGGTCTCAGGTCAGTCAGCCACAAGTAATGGCGGAGTCCAAAATTCGCTGTTCAGGATGGGATGTATTTTTCAATATAGTTTTTGGGGTCTTGCACTTCATCGATTACGGAGAACTTCTAACCCGGGATGTCATTGGTTGTTTTCACGTTCAGTCTTGTAAATTACACACGCTGCTTATTTTTTCCATATATATTTCTAACAGTAAGGAAAAAATATCAAACTTGTGTTATTTATGGACATTATTTCAATAATGCACATTATGTCGGATTATCCCAAAAGGCCTCGACGAGTAAGTATATGTGTTTTATATTTAATTTAATAATTTTTTTTTTTTTTTTGGTAACGACTATGCCCTTGCCTTGATAAAATTCACAATTATATGCATTTATTTACACAATAACTTAAAAGGAATGGTTGAAAAGGTAGTAAAGAATATCAATATTATAAAATTTAGTGAGAGAGAGAGAGCACATTGTAATAAAATAGTATGAATGGTGTTAACCTTCAGTTTATTACTGATATTGTTGTGTTTGTGCTTTTAAATAACCCTTATTTTATGATTTTATAATTCTTGTCAGAGAAATGTGGCACAATAAATGATGCAGCCTTAGCCAAATCTTTCTCTAAGCCCCTCTGCTAAGTAATCACGAGGCGAACTTAGTGGCCTCTGCGCTCGCGCTTAAAGCAAACAGTTGTGCGATTGTTATAGGAGCCTGGGAAAATGTTTCAGGGTCTGGGAGGTGGAGTGTCTTGACGCCAGACCCTCTTGTTAAGAAGACTTCAGTGCTCCCAGACGTTATTGTCATGGTAATGAGCGCCAGCGCGTTGTTGAACTTGATGTTGACTTTTTTCTTTGGGACTACATTTTTCTCGGTCACTTGTTTGTGGGAAAATCTTCTCTAGAGCTACAGTGTGAAATTAATTAATCGGGCCTTTTGGAAAGGGTAACAATAGAACCGAAAGGATCTTGGCAAGGTACAAAAGATCGGTATTTTAAAAATATATTTTATTATAATAAGCTAAGAAAGGGCACAAAATATATCGTTTCCTAACCGTCTGTTTAGCATTAAACAGTGGTTTGTGGACTGATAGCATGAAGAATTTTTTCTTTCAAAACAACGACTTGAAAGTTTTTTTTTTATCTTATTTTATTTTATTTTCTCGATTCATACAGTTATTTACTAGTTATAAATGGAGCAGTGCTGTCGTTTTCGAAAGGGTATACAGGACTGCAAATGTTGCAATGAACTCGAACTTCCCAAACGGTTTCGAAAATGAAAGGTTTATGTCTGTGTGTGTAATGGGGAGAGCGTGCCTGTGTGCTTTCAGAGCTTATACAGAACAAACGATATCACCAATTTTATGTGAACTTTTTCATTACGTTTTTTGGAGAAATATGTACACACAAAATTTCCTCCATGTTGTTAAATAAGAATGGCCGATGTGAGGTGATTTAAGGAATTCAAGGATTCAGTTAAACATCTGTGAAATGTTGCTTGTAAGCGTTATAGTTGATCTTCGTATAATAGTTGTGATATTAACAAGATTCATATATTATATTAATAATTTATTATAACATTAAAACAAGTAAAGTTGCTAGCTGTCATTCCTTTGAGAAATTGTCGATTTTTTTATATATAGTATTTTATATGCAAATTTTACAGGCAACAGGTGCTGAAGATGAAGGCTTCCGCTTCGTGAGCTAAATATAGCACTTTTAACGTCATGTGGCGTTTAAATGATGAGTAGTGTTCGGCATTCATGTTTTTGTCTGCGTTTTATATCTGAATTTACATTGAAGTAGTCATTTATCATTTGACAGGCAAATGACGTATTATGAAAATAAAAAATAAGACAATATATATTTTAAAAAGTGCAGCAAATCGATGCATTAAAATGATAGAAAAGCGATACACGTGATCAACACGCTTTCCCGACAAAGAATGGCCCCTCCCTTAAGAGGTCCTTCAAGAATTGTTTGCATTTTTTGCGTTTATGATACGACATTTTGGCAGTTCGAAGATTTGCAGATTAGAACATTCATGACGTGTGGTGACATCACCGAAATAATTTTGTACGGACTCGTTCGAATTTGTTGTACCCTTCTGTCAGTTATCTGTAAAAAAAAAAAAAAAACTAAAAATATGTATCCTACATTCATATCCGTTTTATATATTATAGTGTACATGGGCAGAAGTACAGTTATTTCTTTCATTTATTTCTCTATCTTTAACAGAGCTGCACATCATGGTTGCATTTACTACAGGAAACAAATATAGGCCTACGCATATGTAGGCCTATAGGTCTAGTGAATATTGTAAAAGTATATGCTATCCTAAAAAAGAGAGAAATGGAAATTGAAATAATGTGAACATTTTCTTATTTGATTTGATATGTCCTTTGTGTTGTCATCCTGAAATGCCCGTTCTATCTCTAATGTAGCTAAAGTGTCTTGTACAAAGACGTATTGTAATATTTGGTACATATTTACGATTATGATATTCTTTAGTTAAATTATTTCCTGCTTTTTGGTGGCCCCTGCTTTGCCTCTGCAGATCATCCATCCAGGTTACAATCGAAAGGGTTTTTTGACAGTGTTTTTTTGCTGCCGCTTACTGCTTTATACTTCCTTGCAGTCCTCGTGCCGTGGCTTGGTAATCTCTCCGCAGTGTAATATGCTACGCAAATATTTTTTTCCGAATTATACTGCCCGGGAAAGACATTAAACTTAATATTCGTGAGTGATATAGACCCTGGTGTTTACATTTAATCTACCTATCCGGCAAATTCAAAAAAATCTTAATTAAAACGCATCCAATGAATTAAGCTGAAGTTTCTTGTGGGGAAAAAAAAGCTAATATGTAATATATTATTTTGTCTGTTTTTCTTAGTGTCGTCATTTTCAGTCAAAATTAGCCCTTCTCTCCGAATTTGCTATGAGCTGTAGCACTTTCACGAGAGGCTGGTTGCTGAATCGAAACGATTGCTAAGGGGAAAAAAATCACTTCAGCACCAAGGACAGTGCCGCGGTGTTACTGCTGCGTGCCAGTTCTGATAGTACATTGAAACACTACCTATAGCCCTCTGAGTTTTTGACATTAACTAAACATTGGTAATACGGGTAGTGGGGAAGAAATGGATCATGCAAAATTTCCGACGGTAACTTTCCAGCACCATGATGTTCAAACACCCGTATTTCGAAGACGAATTACTCAGTAATAGAAGTAACAGTCCTATATCTCGTTACAGGCGAATTATGCTAAGCGTTCTTCGAGGCGAACTGTAGCAATTGTGTACTATGAAATATACCAAAAGCAATAGCTTTAAACCAAGCTTGCTAATTAAAAACACAAGTATTCTGGGCGCAGGGTTCAAGCGCACATCAGTTTAACTTTAGTGCACGAGCCCAAACCCTTGGCCAGGCTGAAACGTAACCATATAGCACATATTTCTTATTAATACATCACCAAAATATCAAAAATGCAAAAAATGCACATTTGAATTTAAATTTGAATGGGTTTCATTAAAAAAAAATACCTGCATTAAAATATGCAGGTATTTTAATACCTGCATTTTAATGCCTGCAGTAAAATATGAACTTTTGCTAGACAGAGAAACTTCCAGATGTACAGTCCCCACTACCAATCCAAATTGAAAATAATACCCATTAAAAAAATGAATTTTGAGCATCATATTGCAGAATATTTTGCCAGTGTGTTCCTGTAATAGATAACATTAAAGAGCCGTGCCAAAACACCGCTAATTAGTCTGGAATGTGTTTCATTTGTTTGCAGTGGCGCAATCATGAAGTGCACGTAAAATAACTGCAATAAAAAGTTTTTTTAAAAAGCTTAAACGCTACAGAGTTTGAGGTAGAGAGGAACAGTGGCAAATATATCGTTTGATGACGTATTTTGCATGTGCTTATCGTTTTAGCAGCATATATAAATTCGGGACAAGTACATTAAAATTTTGTTCTCACGAAGAACAAAAATCAATGTGAATTAGTGGGTAAGATTTTGATCTATATGTCAACAACAGATGTACTAAAATGAGTTAAAATGAGTTAAATCCTTAATTGTTGAAATGTTAATGTTCTCTTTAACCAAAATGTGGGTAGAACAATCATTTTCGTGTTAAAATTATTGAAGGTGAAAAATGTCCCTATGAAGTCATTCTGCAGAATGATTTCATCCGATAGTCGTTTACACTAGATTCATGCGAGTAAAATTAATTTATCATATTATATTAAACAGCTGTATAGAAAATCTGGTTCGTTAAACTTGCACATAAGTCAAATTGTCGTAAATAAAGCTTACACATGTAGCCAACTTAAGTATACCACAAAACCGACCACACATTTATTTCTCTGGTCTTTTAGGCCTACTTTTTTATTTTAACCTGTGTGTGCGAGTGAGTGAGAGAGTGAGTGAGAGAGAGAGAGAGAGAGAGTGTGAGAGAGAGAGAGAGAGAGAGAGAGAACGAAAGTGAGAGAGAGAAATTATCTGCCTACATGTTCCATGGCTTATTCAACCGTATTTCTGTAGAGAATAAAGGTTCAGCAATCTCACTGTTTAAACTTAGCAATTACGGGCCGAGTAGGCTACTTGATTTTTTTCCATTGGCTCGCTAAGCTGTTGCCAGTCGGTATTAATGCATGTCTGAGTATTCCAGCCTAATTGATGGGATGAAGATTAGGCGTTTAACAAAGTGAGAGACAAAACCAGTGTGACCATGTAGCAGCAGCCTACTCAGATAATGGTTTATGTATGTATGTATGTATTATTATTGTTATTATATTTTTGCCTGTTATTAAGTCTTTCGTAATATATAAATATGTGGATTGTTGATGCACAGTTAATTCTGATATTATTGCAAGGACGGCACACCCCTGATGATGAAAAGTGAATGTTACATGCCTAATTTTACCCTTCAATTTATCAGATGAGATCAGTACAGTAAATACTGTACTTGTACGTATTGTCTCTAAATATCATTAATAACTAAATAAGAACGGTGATAGGCCTACCTGGTGTAATATAAATGAGAATTATTAATTTTTAAAATAAATTATGGAAAATGGACTGGAATCAGCCATTACCCCGATGCTAGTTATTGCCGTGAATGCCGCTGCAGACTCGGAGAACTAGAGCACGCGCGCTTACGTAAATCACAACGTGCTCGTTTTATCGTACATATCCTCCTTAGTAAAAGAAAAGGCACATAAATATAATTATGAATTTAGTAGCTGAAATACAAAATTCTTAATTTATCCACCTTTTTGAATAGAAGCTGTTAAATTCGCTGTCCTTTTTTGTCTGATAATATTTTTTCCACAAGTGCTACTGTATAGAGGCCCAGTTTTAAATTCACGTGTAGCTCAGTAACGGAAATACATAGATTTTTTTTCTTGCGATTGTTATTCTCATCCAATACATTGCATATGTTCAAAAAATGTTAGGTTCTTATATTGTATAATGTATTGTTATTGTTATAAACTTTATAAACCATTATATATATATATATATATATATATATATATATATATCCCGTCCTTCCATGACAAAAAGTGTTTCATAGGTTTAATAATAGCTAAATGACAAAGTTGCCTCTGCCATCGATTATATCTTAAATATGAGTTTCGAAAATCGCACATTAAAGTTGCATGTTTACAGAAGTCATATTACGCTAATGAAGATGAAATGCGCGGCTGGTATGATTTCTTTTGTCTTATTTACAAGCAGAATAGCGTAATACATTATTACAAGCATATTACACTTCCGTTTAAGACATTTTTAAAGATGGGACATGGTTTAACAGAATAAAAGTATTAGCCATTGATGTCCTGTTCATCTTCTCACTGATCCTTGATAATCGATGTTAATGTATATTGGGGGAACAAAATGAGTATTTTATCATTGTAAGACTCTGGAATGTTCCTTTTCGGCACACTTCTCAGCACGTGGCATTTTTATCTGCCTTAGCCTGTGTATAGTAGGCCTGTTAGACGAGTTTTAAGAACGTGCAACGTAGAATTCTTATCATTTTTAAAATAATCGTAAAATATTATACCAAGGATAATAGATTTGGCTTTGTTAGGTTGGTTCAGAACGTACGTTCAATTTAAGTTTACTAAAATTGAAATGAGGCATGAAATCAACATAACTGTGTGTTGTAATTTTATATTGGCAATAAATAAGAATGGCAACAAACGTGTTTTGAGGAACATAGAAATTATTGATCTGCAAATGCTGTAATTTTACCTAGTACATATAAAATTAGTATCTAAAATATTGATGGATACACTACATTTCCAGGCTGTTGTCGTCCTGATGTATGGTATCTTAATAAAAGCATTAAGAACTTATCGATACGACATGTTTGGTTATTGTCAAGGCAGTCAAAATGTCAGTATAATTTCCGCTTGAGACATGGAAGTAATAGTTGATTTCCGCGGCAAGGAAACGAACTACTATAACTCTGCTTAATGGGAGACAATTTGCACTTCCCATGCAGAGTATACGGTCGTGTTCCTATAGACCCTCCATCAAATTCAGTGAAACCATTTTATAAGCTATAAATGTTCTTGAAAAGAAATGTAACATTGGTCTTTTTGACAACCGTGAAAGATGCGACAGTTTGTGTTTTTTTTTTTTTTTTGTATTCACACAATATTTTTGAAAGTACCTATAGTCTAGCTGTTTAGAAATAAACACGATGCACTATAAAACAATTATGTATATTTAAATGGCTCGGTTACTTATAGGGAAATGTCTCCGTGTAGCTGACTTGATAGTTATTTCGTGTAATATCATGGATGCCCATGGATACTTGGTTACGGCTACGTTTCCCCAAGATGTTCAGCCATGTGTATCAATAAGCATGGCTAATGCTCGTGACATCACGGTGTTATTGGTGCTGTGACCCCCGTGGCCTATGCGAAGCCCCAGTCGCGCTTCTTTCTTCTCTCTTCTCTTCTCAACGGCAAGTCGGGTCCAATTCAGTTGGCTGAGCTTTATTCTCTTGCTGGATTGTCAGGTGCCGTAGACGTTCCCCGGGCTAAATTCATATCTGCGAGCCCCGCTAAGATTAATCTAACCGCGAAAGTACGAACGTGTTGTGAAGGCGTGTGGGATTTCGTACCGGTGCTGTTTTTAACATAGAATATGTAATCAAGGAAAGACGCAGTCATATTCGTCGCTTGGCGCTTGGACATTATAGCTAAATGTATGCAGATACGACTGGATACTTAAAAGGCGTCTTCAAGAAAAGTAGTTTCAACCAAGTGTAAGTACATTGTCAAATTATGCATACAAATTCACCATTTTTCTCGTAGTAATTTAATTCTGTTGCGTGGTTTGTTGTTAGACTGTAAAACTTAAGTTTATTGAGGGTATTTACTTTTTATGCTTAAGTACAATTTGACGATGTCACCCAATTACAAATCAATCTATGTATTTTTACAGTTTTTAAATGACGTAATTACGGTTATCATACAAAGCTTTAACATCACAGGCTAACACGCTTTCCGTCTTGTAACGTCTCTTTTCTTTTATGCTACGCATGCATATTAATGTCAGTGGGGCAGTTTCATACCTACTCTCTGTTAACCACAGCAGACTAATGTAGCCCCAAGCTGTAAAGTTTTCCTTATATGCGACTTATCCGTCTCTGCCAGACCGTGCACGTGTAGTTTTCGGCTGCTGTTCTATCGAATTGCCTGTTTATTGGTACTCATTTTTTTTTGTCATCAGTGGATTACTTTATTATTAGATTTGTTTTTGTGTTATTTGCGTGGGTGTGCGTTACCTAACTGGCTATGGCAGTTTGCATGCTATTTTAATGACACAGTTGTCCTAATTTTCTGCTTTTTACTCCCTGGTGTTTTATGGGACTACATTCCTTCCGTGAACAGCACAGAACTTTATGCATTTTTATTAAGGCGTCTTGGGTATTCCGCTTCTTTGCAGCGGTATGGATTGAATTATTCTGTTGAAGATAGAAGGCCGGTAACGGTTTGCAATTAGCCTAATTCATTCCTTTCACTGAGAAGACGAACTGCGCTAAATATAGACTTAAACGGGCGCCGGATGAACTTGAACTGAGTGAAGGTGCATATCATTTATGAGGGGGAAGAGATTTTGAGGCCTCAAAATGAGGTAAAGTTTACATCTCATGTATTCAGATATGTCTTTGTTACGAGCGTTTTGGATAAATGAAATCATATGACACGAGGGCTTACCTTAATGAGAAGGGAATAGCATGTATTGTGGGGGAAAATATTCAACCAATAATACTTACAAATGTGTCATAAATAAATAAATTCATGCATACATAAGAAAGCAGGCTCCTGTGATCGAGCTTGACACTGTAGTGTGTGTATGTACCTCAGCTGGAGCCGTACACAAACGAATGTAATGGCTCCATGTGATCACAAAAGGAACGACATCTGGCGCGGCGGTCCCTTTAAGAGATGTGGGTTAGTTTTTCTCTTTGGTTATCTAGCTGTATGAGTTTATGTGATATCATAAAGCTAGAGAACCGAATGTATAAACTAATTCTGAAGACTTCGAGACCGCCAATGGAGCGCGGAGAATGGGGAAGGGGGGCGATCGGAGGCAGCGCTTGGCACGGAGGGACGGCTGTGTCCGCAGAAAACGCGAAATACGGACGCTGGGAGAATTTTGGGGACGGATGGGGGAAAATGGAATGAGTGCCAGGACAGATACGCTGCTGATTACATGGCCTGGAATGCCTTGGGAAAAGACATACGTGGAAAACGAGTGATATTGCACCGTTCGACCGGAGGCAGGTTCCTTTCTAACGAAGATGAAGATACGCGACAGTATTAGTAGGAATCTTTGGAGATTCTAATACCGGTGTCTAATAAAAAACGAAGTGATTGTGCTTTATGATACGTTGCAAAATTGTGTAATGTGTCATATAAATGTAATATTTCTGTGTTGGCGTTTGAATGAAAGGTACGCAGAAATGGTTAAATGGAGCGTTTCGAGTGATTGGTCCATTCCTCAGTCTCACGTGATTCTCCAAGCGGCAGTTCTTATGCATGGTGTGTCATGTAATATGGAAAATATTTATAGCGTCATTTTATACGAAGAAAATGTCGAGTGTTTTCTTATTTGACTTAAAAAGTTGAGAATAATTCTGGGACGCATTAATCCTGTTTTTTTTTCTAAATATGAATATAAAGATAGAAATGAATAGATTAACAGTGAGTTTGCGCATTTTAGGCGCTAGGTTCTAAGACGTTGAAGAATTTTTAAGTATCGTTATATATATCCTATTTTTTTTTCCTTTAGCGTCGGTTTGAGTTGATTATATATTTCGTTCCATTAGCTGGAAGTCAGCTTGAACTAAATTTTTATTCTTGGTGTTAGGCATAATAGGATCATTCTAACATGAGTTGGTGTTTTCTACATTTCTGTGCTGTCCTGACTGATGTTTAACTGCCCGGAATTAACCTGGCAGCAGTTTCCTGAAGTTGACTTTCAGTAGTCATGTTTGATAATACACTGTTTTTCATTGCTCGAAATGACCAATTTATAGAAAGCTTGCTTTTTTTTCCCTAGAAAAAAGCCATCCTGTTTAACACATGATGTTCCTGTGCATCTGTAGGAAAACACAACTTGTTCATTTGCTCCTATGATGTATTGCACGTGTTTAACATGTGACCATTTTTTTTCCTGCTTGAAAGTTTATCTGACTTACTGGTGTCTATGGCCAAATTTTTCCCACCTAAAAGTGCCATCTGGTGTACTATTGGTATGTATAATAGTACATATATACTGACAACCCAACATCTTAAAAGTTTTATTGTCCTTTTCTCATTCTCTGGGCACCTATGAATTAGTGGGAGAAATGGCCGCTTATACCAGTAATGTAGTATAAAACAGCAGTCAGGTGTAAGTATGTAATGGGCCATTTTGTGTGTTTAAAAATAGCCCCCCACGGACTCTAATGTGCAGGGCTGTTTGTAATACCCCGATGAATTTGAACAAACAGCCTCATGCTGGGTTAAAGTTCAGCCTCCAGAGAGCAGAACGGACAAAGCATTCACTGCGGAATTCTGAGAGATCTGGCCTGCTGTATCTTCCAGGGCCGGGATGGTCGGGTATTTATGTTACAGCAAACCCATGTGACTCCCACCGTATTTTTGTTGCTGTCATTCAACCCCAGGAACCTCCATGTTGAAAATGCGTTGCTTAAAGACCAGTACTTCTAACTGATATAGTGTGAATACAGACATCGACTTATGTTTTCAAATATTTCTTATCTTATAGTAATATAGTATTCAGTATATTTCTTATACCGAATGATTAATGTCCTGTCGGTTCTGATGGACAATGCCGTTTTAGTCTGTTTAGCTCAGAAATACTTTATATTGCTCATTACCAATATATCAGTCCAGACTGGCTTGTTTATGAATTCCCGATTGCGAAGCTTTTACGCTGGATGTTTAATTGAATCCTGGCGTAAACAGAGCAGGGCTGAGTAATATGAGAATGAAATATTACAAAGGAAAACGGTCACAGTGCGTGTTTCTTTTGACGGCCAGTTCCGGGAGATGACACGGCGACTGAGCGTTCTGGAAATAACCCGACTCGAAGTGATGAGCGCGTTAGCTGACGTCATGCCCGCAACAAGCGGCTTAAGTCACTCGGTGGATGTTGCCGGCCCGCCAGTGGAGGTGCATGAGGATCTCTGTGCAATGTAAATTTCAGAGAGAAATGAGCTGGCCATCCGGCCTTAAGTAAACCGGCTTTCATTGAGATTGAAATGCAGGGACGAGACGGGACATTTTCCCACATTAATGTGTGTCTAGTCTGGCCCAGCAGGCACGGTCGTGTCTTAGCACCTGGCATAGGAAGCCAGTCCATTGTCTCATAATTTATTTTACGTTTAAACCAACTGTGCATTGTGTCCCATTAGATAGCTTTGTCAAAATGTCAGTCTTCTGGCTTAGGTGTAAGTGTTAGGCCTTCAGAATGTCCATCCATATGGACCTTAACTCAAGTGCGCAAAATGCTGCTAGGTATTAGTGTGGAATCCATTGTGGTGTATGTAGGTAGCTTAGCTGTGTACGTATAACAAGCGCTCTGTGTGTGTGTGTGTGTGTGTCACAAATGTTCTCTGCACAAATCCGGGAATGTCTTCGGCATTATGCTGCCTGGTGTATTGGCAGACTGCTGGAAAGACTGTCTTGATATTTACTGTGCATTATCCTAGCTGCTCAGAGTGGAACTGGTAGTACAAGTGGGTTTTAGAATCACTGTTTGCCTTCTGTATGAAAAGCAAAGGGTGTTTGAACAGTTAACATGGAGTATTTGGTCAGTAGAGAATTACAACTTTTTTCTCTGGACAGTGAGGTTGTGTTAAAACTCCTTAAAATGCTCTGCTGAAATACGGCTTTATAATATACACTATCAAATAAAT
The DNA here is from genome assembly GCA_026781145.1 of Hippopotamyrus pictus. Classification (NCBI taxonomy): domain Eukaryota; kingdom Metazoa; phylum Chordata; class Actinopteri; order Osteoglossiformes; family Mormyridae; genus Hippopotamyrus; species Hippopotamyrus pictus. The sequence continues at coordinate 9,492 of JAODLC010000149.1, read as the reverse complement.
ATGTGTGTGTGTGTGTGTGTGTGTATAGCACCTTCAGGTAGACTAATAGTTATATTTAAAATTTACCTTTTTTAAGTGAGGGTCATGGTGCTATTCAAAATCATCATCATTTTTTATTTCTCTAAATGTATACTGTATATTTTTCATACTCCAGAGTCTGTTTATGAATCCAACTAACAGCAGTACAATTAATTTACAGTGTTCATCTTTTATTCAGGTCAAGTTTGCTGAGGCCTTTATGAAACAATTTGGCCCTACTTAATAAAAAACTTAATATAACCATCAGACAACCAGCTGTTGGGCATCTAAAATTACCTATTATTATTATTATTATTATTATTATTATTATTATTATTATTATTATTATTGATCTTATTTTTTTCAATAGCATCACCTAGTCACACGAGGTAAAACATAACATGCAAGCTTGGTATGCCTAATTGAATTGGTTTAATGCTACTTAATTGTGTGTTAAATTTGCGTTATTCTGTGACTGGGGGGAGAATGAGTTCTGTATTAGCTTTGCCTGAAATAGTGAAGCCAGTCTGATAGCTTAGCAACCGCATTTGACCCATAGAATTGAAAAATACTACTGTAATTGTATATGCGATTTGCATTTCTGATGACGAAGAGTAATACGTTATTGTACCCAGCTATTTTTTTAAATGATGTTTAAATATCAAGATCTTGTGAGACTAACTATGTCCTACACTAAATTAAGCGCTTCTGAGAACTTAATATGATTCAGATTTAATCATAATGTTTTTCACCAACGCGACAGTGGTCACTTTTATTTTATTTTATTATATATATAAATATCTTACGTTAATTACGCAATTCGATAAAATCACACACCCGCGAGGTATGGTTGTGTTGATTTGGGCCATTTTTAACTCGACTTTGACATATTAGTATAGTAGTTAGATTTGTAAGGTAGGCCTACCTGAATATGAAATTCATATTATTGCAATGGTTTTCACCTGGTTGTTAACTATGTAACATAATTAGTATGAATTAAAATTAAGAATATGCCTGATTTCCATGTGTTTATTAATAAAAATTAACCAGAGAATACTGAAAGTTTCTGAAATATCAGTTGTTTGTGCCATATACGCTCTGCTTATTTGTAAGGCGTCCATTGTACATAAATTCTGTAAGCATTACATAATCGTAATTTATTTGTATTTTGGCCTAATCATATCGCACAAGTATCTAAACGTTTCATAGACTGTTCAGGTGTTTTCACTTCCATTTTTCCATTCACGCAGACAACTGTTTAAAATACTTTAAAATCTCCTTTTGTTCGGTTGTCGTTTAAAACGTTATAGACGATCTATCGATACCAGTTATTTGTTAGCTGCTTTGAGACAAACTGATTTTTTTGTCTCTGCGTTTCTGTTTGAATTTATGCGTTTTAAAATATGTTAATTGCGTTTGGTTTCTCTGATGTGATATTTTTTGTGATTCTTAAAATATCAACCGTCAGATAAAGTAGAAACTTAAAGTATTTGCAGTTTTCTTCCTTATTGGTGATTGTTTATAATGGAACTGCAGTATTTTAAAGTTTTGCTTTTCAGCATAAGTTGTGAGGACAGAAATCTTGTTGAAAACGAACAAAACGGCATCCAACGGGGTGCTGCTTTCGTTTGAGGTCATTTCAATTAGCTGTGTGCTTTGCGATTTGCAATATATTATTTCAAAGGTTGTTGAAATGAGAAATTGACACGAAATCCAAATTACGAGTAGTAAAATAGGGACCCTACAACACAAATGTATTTGCGTATGTAAGATATAATGTAGAAGTATAGATGAAAATGAATTTGGTTTTACTTGGTGCTGCCTACCCAATGAACGTTAATTCATTCATTAATAAAATGGCAGATTGAGGAATTACTGGTGGTCGTATTTAACAAGTGTAGTAAATTCAGTGACGTCATTAGACAGAACTTTGAAAATTTTCCTTCGTTTTGCTGTGCTGCAGTTGTACCACTGCAGTGATGCACACAGTCTACAGGCGTGTATACGGTGGCAGTCATGACCATAGTATGCTGGTTTGTGGCAGTGAGACTGGTAAGGCTAAGATTGCTAGTGATGTTAACGAGTTCCTTGGGCTACCTCAACCAGCTCTCCACCTCCCCTCCGCCTACCCTCCACCTACCCTCCGCCTCCCCTTCGCCTACCCTCCGCCTCCCCTCCGCCTACCCTCCGCCGTAGAGCTGGTTTTGATGTGTGTGTCAGGGAAGCACTTTCATGCCCGTATCAACAAGCTGCCAGAACAGTTTCTCTTTGAACGGCATGGTGTCACAGTCAAAGAAAATATTTTTGATTGCGTCCCTTGATTTTATTTTATTTTAAGGTGTCTCTGTCCCTCTTGTCCCGCCAGAGAAAGGGACTCCTGACAAACAAACACTGTGGGTATGTGTCCTCAGCAAATGTAAAACTTTAAATAGAGGGGAAAAAAAACTTACTTGGCTCATACTTTGGCTGGTGCAGCTTAGGGATTATATAATCACTGTAAATTTGATAGACTCCTTCAAATACGTTTTCTCACATAAATACATGCAAACTTTGTAAAAAGTGTTATTTAATGTTTCAGTATATGATTGATATATAAAATTTACTGAGTGTTACTGATCCAGTTGTGAGTTCCTCCCAAATTTAAAAATGTACTTTGTCAGCATTTGTGTAGGGGGTTCAATTAATATGGGTCGACTTATCAATCATGTTCTACTACGACGGATCGAAGGTAACCGGCGTGTTTGAAACGCTCCGGATATTTTCCGGCTCCGATCCGAAGATGGGTGTGATGTGACGGCAGCGTTCGGTTTTCCCCAGCTGTCCGTGCGTCTACGGCAACCTCTAATTTCTCTGCCCCCCCTCCAGGCCGTGCAGGACTCGGTGGACACCTTCCCGACAACGGCGACCCGGCCGCCGGCGATCTTCCCAGCATGCAGCTGCCGATTCCCCACGGTGAGCAGGTGAGGAGTGCTGTAGGGGGGCCGAATCTGAGACACTGTCGAGCCTCACCCCCGCCATTTACGCACCTTTTATTCCCCCGGCTTACCTCTTCGATACAGTCACTCATTACAGCCGAAGGAAAAAGACCACAGCTGCACTTCGGTAAGTCACAGGCCACAGAAGAGAAGCGCTATAAACGGTGACTGTTGCCCATTTTAAAAAGCCTTGTTAACAAACTTCAGTCGTACGGTCCTTTTTTTCATGCCGTTGGAAGTAATTCATCCTCAGCAGTAGTCCTGCGGGACATTGCCCGTATGAAAAGAGACCCTTTAAATTTTGTGTCTTGCCATTAGTGGGGACCGAGGCCCAAATCGGTTATTAAGTACCGGCGATGACGGGGCGGGGGTGTGTCAGTCGTACCGTCAGCCGTGGTCCGAAGGCCTGTTGAGCCTCATATTATTGCACGCAGAGGGAAACTCACTGAAGCCTGGCCTTGGAATGCCAGGTCCAATTAAAGGGAGCGTCATTTGGGCTGGGAACTTTGCACACACTCCCTGGATGCAGAACTGCCAGTCTCCCAGCATCCCCGCGTTACCATTGTTACAGAAATGCTGGGTGTTCAGATCTATATGTAGTTTACCAAGGGGATAGCCTAGAACAGGGCTTTTTAAATCTGGCCTTCGAGTCCTAATCCAGGCCTTGTTTTCAGTTCTCCCAGGCAGTTATCTTAATAATTACCGATCGTGACTGGACACAGAGGCTTCACACCTGGCAAATCAGCATTGCTCGGCCCTTGAGGACTGTGATTCGATTGGCCTTGGCCTAGAAGTACTGCATGCAGTCCTCAGTATCATCATTGATAAGTAGTTCGACTAAATCTGTTTCAGTGATTTTAGACTTATTCCAAACCCGGTATTAACCGAGAGGCAGTAATAGTTTTAACTCCGTTTGTCGAGACCTTCATGTTGCCAGAGCGTGGCTGCTTATCTTTGTGATTGGCATGTTCTGAATCCACAATCAATGCCAGGCCCTAGTAAGTGCAGGAAGGGGAAAAAACATAACTGTAATTTCACCAGGACCCCACCTGCCGTCTGTTGTTAGCAGGGCTGAATATTGTTTGAGAGTTGCCTCCTCATTCGGTTTAGAATATTATTTTTTCTAAAGCTTTTCATCCATGAGATGGCAAGCAGCTATAAAATCCATTGATCCTTGACTATTAAAAATATGAAACGGCACCACAGACGCACCCAGTGGGCTCTCGATCCGTCGCTTCCTAATTGTCACTCAATGAAGTGATTGAGGCCTCGCTTAAGATTATGTATAAAAGGCAGTGAGATGTAATTAATAACCACAGATTCGCAATAAGCGGAAGCAGAGGCTTTAAAGAACTGACAAAAACAAAATGCATTAAGTTTTAAATAGAACATGATCAATAGGAATATTTAACAGGATTTTAGAATGGATGAGTTCATTTTCCAAATGAATATTTCCTCATTCTATTAATTCCTAGTTGGCACAGTGACAATAAACCCTATTGACAGTATAATGGTATCAGTCTTCCTCTACTGGGAGCACCCCAGTGCTTGAAGTGATTTCTTTCATCTTGGTATCTTATAGCAGAAAGTTGAGAAGAAAGACTTTGTCCTTGCAGTGTGTGTAATAAGCTTGTTTTGTCTCATTTAGGATGTTATTTTGGGTATGGCGTTTGTAGAGAATAGTATGGCTCATAGCAACACTTAAGGAAGTAAGTATTTTTTAGGCATTATTGGAATGTTAAAGGGGCAGGTCACTCCAAAACGAAATAAAGAGATGTTTTTAGGGGCTTTCGTGTTATAACCCAGTTACTCAAGATAATCCACAAACTTTGTAGTGAGCAGTTTAATGTGGAAACGATTTCCTTCTACCGAACTCCACACGCCGATCGTATCACTGGGGGAGCAGCCTGACGATATCTTCTGCGCAGTGGTATGATCGGTGCGTGGAGTTCGGTGGAAGAAAATAGTTCCCACATTAAACTGCTCACTACAAAGACTGTGGACTATCTTCAATAACGGGTCATGATTTTTGGTAAGAGACTTTGCTGTTGGATTTTTCAAAAGTATTTTTCTGATGCTTTAGTCACCACAGGAAGGATGCCACGCACCCCTATTATATTCACGAGAAACCCCACATTTCTGCGGCCATCATCTCCAGAACTAGGCAAGTCCCAGCAGAGCAACCTCGATGGATACATGGCACTAAAGGCCCTTTAAGGACGGTCTTTAAATCCAAGAAGCCTAAATGCAGTCATGGAGAGCCGGACTCTTGCACAGTGCACCTCTTTCTGTTTCACCACACCTGATTCAGCTCAGCTGTGTGGTAATTAGCAAACAAATGGAATCAAGCGCGTGAAATGGGGGGAAACCTAAAAAATGTGGCTGGTAGTTTCTGTGCATACGTCTGCCTTTTGGTAATTTTTTTTTTGTCTGAATCCTTTGGATTCCTCCCACAGTTGCAAGATGTGCAGAAATAAATAAACAATTTACTTGCCATTTGCATGAGTATTAGTACAGGTATACTGGAATTCTTCTCTTTGCTGACCCCATCATGCTCTCCATAGCTGGGGGTGGGAGGGTCACAGTGCAGGGCTAGCCAATCTGTGGTACCCCTGGAGCTGGGGGTTTAGGGCTTTGTTCAAGGGCCCATGAGCATATGACTGTTTTGTGAGGCCGGGGTTTGAACCAGCGATCTTCTGATCATAGTTACAGAACCTTAGCCCACTGAGCCACTGGCGGCCCCCAGCGCTTCTGTGGGCTGATGTTCCTCTTGCAAGGGGATCTCTCCTCATTTCTCTTCATACTTCAGAGGACCACTGCCTGGGGTTATTAAAACCAGGGCGACGAAGATGAAGTTGCTGGCCTCAGACCCACAGTCCCTGCCATGGTTAACACAGTCAGTTTATAAATGAGTTTAACTGGAAATGTTAATTAGTTTGCAAAATAATGACACCCACATATTAAAAACAATATCCCAGGTGTTTATTGTGGTAATTTAGTAGAAAGCGAGAAATAATTGGTGTTTAATGGCCCTGATATTCTGAAGGGGCTGGTGTGGTGATGACAGCGGCTCCTTTGAGGAGACCCACCCCAGCATCATTGGCTTCTGCTCCTCATCTGTCTTCATGCCACCTCCTTATCCCCTTAAGATGCTCAGAGATCTTCAGCTGTGGATTTGTGTTGTGTATTCTCATGCGAAAAGATTGCCAGGGTGGCTTAATTCATCACCCCTCTGATTCGTACGTCCCCCCCGCCCCTTGACCAGTGCCACCCTCTTCCTCACCCCTTTAGACCTCATGCTGCCCTTCCTCCCTTCCAAACTGCACATTTTCAGGGTTCCCTCCTTTGTCTGCTCCATTTTCTCATTTACGGTGAGCTTTTCGGCAAGGTAGATGGGGTAGGGGGGGGACATTCTTCTCCTCCACATTAACTTTAGCCGCAATTCACTTGACGGGCGTAAACGTTGTGAAAGCGGGTATTTTATTTTTCTCCACGTGGAATATTTCGCACACTCTGGCAAAACTTGTTTTTGAACATGTTGTTCAGGAAGTGATTATCTCCCCCCCCCCCCGCTATCTTTATTAGCGATGCCACACTCGGCTGCCTGGTGCGATATGCTCGCGTCCCTTGCCGGGCGCTGAACCGAGCAGCAGGGTGGGTTTCTTCTCAGTAATACACATGCTGTGTTTGAATACCGTCATTGCTCAACTGCCGATATTAAGCCGTGCGATGACTGGATTATATAGAGCGCTGGGGTTTGCTTACAAAGCATGGGGCAGAGTTTTACCGGTGGGGGGGGGGGGGGGGGGTCATTCTGTTCCCCTGCATATCATCGATGTTACCCACAATTCTCGCTAACCCTTAGGGTGCGTTCTGCGGAGGAGCCGGTAGCTAAGTTGCGCCAAGCACTGTGTGGGCTAAGAAAAAAATCGATGAACGTCCTGTTGCCTTTTACGGCATCCTGCTGAGCTGCCCTGCTCTTATTGCGAGCACAGGGGAGGGTTCAACAGCTGGCAAAGGGTGACGGAGCTGAGTTAAACCTACCGGTGAGAATAAAGTTGCGAGAAGGACTGCAAAGTGAGGCCTATTCAAGGAAAGGTCTTTCTTTACCAGAAAGAAGGAGCAGACTTTATTTTTTTTTCTTTTCAAGGCCAAATCCATCCTGTGACATGGACCCAGCACTACATCATCTTTGCCCAAAGGAGGAATTGCATTGAAAATCAGAAACAGAACATGAGAGGAGCTTTTAAAGCCCGCGGCTATACAGTGCACTCAGCCATCTCTCAACCTCTCCCCGCTTGGCACTCGTCTCCGTGCGCAAGAGCTGCCGGTTGCATGTATGTAGTGAATATTGGATCTCAAAAGCAGATGGATCGATTTTTTTTTCCCTGTGCTTTTGCAGACGCATGTTCAGAGAGCGGAGGTGGCTTCTTGTCTTCTTTGTTTGGCATTCCAGTAAAGCGATAACCTTTGAGCTTTAGATGTGTCAGAGGATCCTGTTGACTCATAACCTGATGTATATTGCTATGACAACATCTGTGAGACAGTTGTGGATTACACAACCAGCAGTACTGTGCTCCTTCGGGAGGCCCTATACATTGACAGTGGGCTTTTGTATAGAAGTATACACTTTCAGTGAAATCTACCGTAACCCAGTGATGATATTTGTGTCAGAAGTTGAGGTCTCATTCACTGAGAGTGATCCTCATTGCTTGCTTTGCTCTTGGCTTTAGAAGGCTGTCCATTCAGTCATAGCAGAGCTGTCCTGTACGCGACTTCTTAAGTAGTCAGGTGACTACTGTCAGGTGTCTCTGAGGCTCCCTGCCACCCCCCTTGGAGTTTTCTAGACTTGTTAGGGAGGAAAACTCAAAGGGCTCTTTGAGAGTTTGCTAGGCACGCTCCTAATACAGTACCAGTCAAAAGTCTGGGCACAGCTATGCTCCTAATACAGCACCAGTCAAAAGTCTGGGCACAGCTATGCTCCTAATACAGTACCAGTCAAAAGTCTGGGCACAGCTATGCTCCTAATACAGTACCAGTCAAAAGTCTGGTGTGGACTCCAGAAGGTTGCCAGTTCAAATCCCATAGTCGGCAGAGTGATCCCACCCTCAAGTCCTTGAGAAAGGCCCTTAACCCCAGTTGCTCCAGCGACTGACCAGTCTCATGATGTAGTCTCCTGGGATGCTTCTCCAGCTCTCCTGAAGGAGGTCCCACATATGCTGAACACTCATTGGTCGCTTTTCCTTCACTCTCTGCTCTGACTCCTCCTACACCACCCATACTGTCTTTGGGTGGCCTGTTCATGTGATTCACCATGCCATCAATCACCTTTTGTAGGCAGATTGGCATGTTCTGACTTTTGACTGTTACTGTACTTTACAAGTACTGAAGTAGCACAGATCCCCAGTTCAGGTACCCTTGAAGCAGAGAACCACATCTGTGATCGAGTGAGGAAGGATTATCAGTCTCTCCTGAAAACTCTTATGAGGCCTTTACATGTATCATGCTCCCTTGTCACTGTAAATCTGCTGTGAATTTAATCTGATTTCTGATTTTCTGACTGGAAAATTTGGTGTGATCTTTTTCATATGTGCACTTTCAAAATATTGAAGTATTTACAGTGCTGGGCATTTCAATTCCAGAAGCCACAAATCCAAACCAAGGTTTTGTTTGAGTACTCTGTGACTGTGACTCTTTATGCTTAACTGGTTGGTAGAAACAAAATCACGGTCTGGTTTTGAGGCTTCTGGTCCAGAAATGCGCAACACAGACTATTTATTTGTCCTTCCAGCTTTTCTACATCATGCTGTCCATTAATGTCACAGCAGCCCTGGCAGATCTATGAAATAACTCCCTCAAAAAAAAAAAAGCAAGTTTTACACATGCAGAAAGACAGATATGTAGCTTGAGTCTCGTCCAATCACCATGCAGCATGTGCAAACATTCCTGGTCACCGGGCAGGAGGGCCCACAGCTTCGCAGATTTGTATGCTCGAAGCGCTCTGCTCGCCTGTCCTTATAAGTTGATTTAAATTATGCCCTCTGCATTATAAGGCTTGATAGGAAATAAATCTCTTTAAATGAATTCGGTGAATAGGGATGAGGGAGGGGAGGGTTTCTGGAAGGGGGGGCGCACGGGGGGAATGTTGGCGTATGTTAACATAAATTAAAGCCTATCTACAGCAAGGGTAGGCGGTGAAGCCTTTTCCGGTTATAAAAGACAGTAAGAGACTGAAAAGTATGTGGCTGATAAGAGATGGGGAGGCGTATGAAACATGTTGCTGGAATAACTGTGGCACTGGAGGGGAGAGTGGAGCGACAGGCATGGGATGAGGGCTGCGCGTGTGTGGCGCTTGAGCCACAGGAAAATGGCAGGCTCTGTGGGCTGAGTAGGCCCCTGTTATTCCTATGTAAACTAGACCTTGAATTGTGAGGTGTATTTATGAGGGGGGGGGGGCTCTGAAAGGCAGCAGGCTGTTGACTGAATGGGATGGGTTTGG
>JAODLC010000148.1:0-11727 GCA_026781145.1 Hippopotamyrus pictus | reverse complement strand
CGGGATTCCCCCAGAGGAGCTGGATGAAGTGGCCGGGGAGAGGGAAGTTTGGGTTTCCCTCCTGAGACTGCTGCCCCGCGTCCCGACCTCGGATAAGCGGGAGAAATTGGATGGATGGATGGATGGATGGATGGAGCAAGCGCAAAACACAAAGTCTTTAACTGAGAGTTTCCTTACTTGAGATTAAAGAAATAATTTTGAATACCTATGGAAACATAAATGTGTGTGTGTTTGTGTGTGTTTACATAGATCACATCTGAGGACCAAATTGTCCCCAAAGTGCAGTAAAACCTGAAATTTCCCTACATCTTTTGAGGTCCCCATTTGGATAACCTCAGTTTTATAAAAATCTGTGAATGCAATCAAAAAAGTAAAAATACCAAAAGTCTTGTATTTGGGTTAGTTACTTATGGTTAAGGTTAGGAATGGGTAGAGGTTAAGGGTGTCGTGATGGGGATTAGGGTTTTTCCCATAGAAATGAATGGACTTTCCCCATTTAGATAGGAAGACCAACTTGTGTGTATGTGTGTTTGTGTTTCTGTATATATAGATGTATATATTTGGAATACTCTTCCATATTTCAAGCCACTTGATAAGTCCAGGGTTCTTCAAAAGGCAACCACAATCACACACTGTGAGTATTTGAAAACTATGTACAAAAAAGGGTTTCTCTGAAGTTTGATCTGGTGGAAGTGAATGGACTGGAAATATGGGAAGAAAAGCGAGCATCTATGGAAAGATGGGTCAATGCCGGAGACCGCAGTGGCGTGCCACCTCTCCAGTGTCGACCTGCTGTGGTCATCCAGCAGTTAAAACATCCTGAAAGCCAGCAATCTGTAGTATCAGGCTTGTACCCCCCACACATCCACCTCCTCCCAATTATTATCACAATTTCTAAGGAGGACAAAGCAAAGCGGTAATGGGGGAATCGATCCGCATATTAGCGGAGCTGAGGTGAGGCGCTAATAAAGCTAGCTTTATTCTGTGGAGGTTTAATTAGCTCAGCCTAAAAATGTGCTTACAGGGCGGCCTGCCACTCGGCCGTCACCCTGGCCCAACAGAAACGCTCATTTCACGGTCCGCTGGGGCCTGGATCAGGACACTGCACTCTCCATCGCTCTTATAAATGCGTTTATTACAGAAGCCGGGTGAGTGTATGCTGGCCTGCTTCGGATGAGGCTGTCCCCTCGACTGTCCTTTCGGCCAAGCTGAAGCTCCCTCATTACTGGGAGATAAGTGTTGGGGTCCCCTCCTTCGAAGAGTGGGCTTTCAGAAATTGTAGAGCACTTATTATGTGTTGATGCAGGACGCATGGTGGAATCTTTGTGAAATACATTTCTTTACCTGATTAACTGGTCTATTCCTAAGATGTTGATGATCTTGTCGTAAAAATTGTGTTTTTGGTATATTGGCCACACAGTGCTGATATGCATATAAGTAAAACATGAGGACATAAAAGATTCCGACCTCCTGTCATCTCACTCTTGACCAAAGGACACGTTGAGAATGTTTGTATGAATGCTGAACTCTTTCACATTTTTTGCCCATTTTTCATAGGAACTCTTTTCAGATATTCTGGAACGTCTCTGCATTCGATATATAATAGTGGGATTAAACAGGCCCATGGTCCTTCTGTGGGAATGCTTCTGAAAGAAGAGAGAATGCTGTTAAGTGGGTTGACAGTCGTATTACAGGCTATTTGGGGGTGTGGTAAGTGTATCGATTTAAACTTGAAACCAGCGTCTCCCCTGCGGACAAGCGTTTCCGAATTCTTAACTGAATTTGCATTTGAAGTAAATGGAGTGTCTGTTTTGACACCTCCTTCTTCCAGTGATTTGATCCTGAAGGATTGCTGAAGGTAATCATTTTAAGGCACGGATGCATGTTATGCCTGCGGTCAATAGACTCTATAACATGTCGTGTATGAATAAATGAACGAAAAGTAAAGACTGTGAGACACAAAGGAAGATAAAAGCAAGAGATGAGAGATGGAGCGGCAAAAGGATACGGGGTATCAAGGGATTATGGAAGGAAGAACTGTATGATCAGAACATCAAAATGCATGTAGCTTAACGTGATGTATTATATTTATCATCCAATGTTTTCCTCAAGTGTGATGTAACAGTCGACTGTACTATGTTAAATTCTAGCACTATATTGTCCTCGTCTATAATATTATCATGCCATCAGTGGCAGAAAATGTATGATGAACATTGAGAAGGGGGTAATGAGGTTGGAGTGGCCTCCAGTCAAGGCAGTGACTACAGTCCATGAGCTTCTCCATCCTGGACCGTCAGCCTTGTCTGAAATAAGCTCCTCTCCAATGCATCTGTTGTTTCCTTATGTCTCCTGAATTCTGTCATGCCAGCATCAGGAAAATCTCTTGTCTAATCTTGACTGCATCTAAAAACGAAATGAACATTGTCTTACACGCTGCTGTCTCAAACCTTGCCTTGTTGCTGGTACCAATACCTTTGACTTATCTCCTCATTCAGTTGGCTGTTTCCTTTTAACCTCTTTGTAACCTCCCAAATATCCTAAGGATAAAAAAAGATCCAGAACCATTTATCTAAAACAACTTACAGTTTTACCTGCCTATTTAATCCTGCTTGGCATTTACTGAAGAGACTCAAAGGGTCTTAGAACACACGTCCCCTGGGGAACTGAACCTGCCATCCTTAGATCAAAATCTAGTTCCCCCTTCTATACCACCTGCTGCCCCTTCAAAGCTGTGTCAAATGCCACATCCAAATTCAGGTTGATCCATAGATTCGGCCTCAGCTGATCAGCATGAGCAAATGTGAAACATGAGCTAATACTAAAAAAGTCAAGGTTATGTTTAACAAGAAGTGTGTATAGGTGGCATTATGCTAGATTTGTCATTGGAAACAATCTGCATTATTATATATTCTCCCCACTAGCCCAGGGCCTCTCTACCTATTGTTCACAAAGTAACATCAATACTACCTAGCAGAATATTCAATCAGATGCACAGATGTAACAGAAAAGATATTGGATGATGGATGAAAGTGATTCTGCTTGACTATCTGTTTTGTTCCATTCAGCAATTACATGTCATTACTGGTATTACTAATATGCAAATAACTTTTATATAATATATTAATTCTAATAAGCTATTTTAAGCATTCTGTCAAAACATTTTTTTTCCACAACAGATGTTTCATTAGTATTGAAAAAGTAAAACAAAAATTTCCTCTGAATAAACCTTCAGAAATTAGATCAGACAGACTGAATAACCAAATTGTTCTATATAAGCTAGACTCTTCATTATTTTATGTTATTCACACACAGAGAAACACACACACAGAAACACAGACACACACACACGCACACACCTGTACTCATATCTTTGTGGGGACCATCCATTCATTTCTAGGGGCATAACCCTAATCTCAACTACAACAACCTTAACGCCTACCCAGCCCCAGCCTTAACCTTAAGTAACCAAACTAAATACAAGAGTTTTGGCATTTTCTGTTTATTGATTGTACAGATTTTTATTGGTCTATCCACATGGTATAGATCATTCATTATTAAACTGACACAAATGTTATATATAATCATATACCTGAATGAAAAGCTTATTTGAAATTCCCAGTCTCAAATGACAATACCAGGCAGAGTCTCTGGCTAAAGATATGGAAAATAATCTGTCATAGTGAGGAGAATATTGGGATGGAGAGGTAACGATCGCAGCTGGGAGAGTCGTATCGCTCTGAAATGGTTACTCGACGTCAAGGCACTTAACATTCCATTACGTTATCTGCCTGTATCACAGGCACCCTTATCTAGTTCAGCTTGCGGTTTAGTAGCATTATGGTGTCTATTTGTAAAGTAGAAATTGTAAAGTGCCAAGTGGCACAGCCTGCAATGGAGTCCAGATGTGCAGAGTTAGGGATATGGGTTAGCTTAGCTCTCTCCTGCAATTAAAAGTCACAACGCTCACATAATTTTCACACATCACCTATCTAGACCTCACTGCTTCACCCCTTCACCTATTTACCCAGCATTCTTAGTGTGCTGGATGCTTTAAACAGACCCAAAGCTATGTGGTTTGCAGTCCTTCCCAAATAAGGCTGAGAAAATGCCCAGCCTCAAGGCTGATTTATACTATAGCCTGCAGCGTAGCCTGACATGCACCTCCTCAGGAATGTAACTACAGGCATCAGGCTACGGAGCAGCCTATGTGGCTACCAACGGTGTAGATTCTACATAGCAGTATATATCAGCCATTACGTGGAGAGTCGGAGTAGGGTATACAGAGTCACATCTACGCTTGTGGGCATTTTACTTACACAAAAATGTTCTGGGGGCAGAAATGTTGGAGGTGCGCAAGCATTCTGTGCTCCACAGCGGACATCAGAGATTAAACTGTAGAGGAGATGGGTCCAAGCAACTAGAGGAGGCAGGACCAAGTCGTCTGATTGGTTGGTCCCACCTCCTCAAGTTGCTTGTACCCACTTCCTCTACAATCTGATTAGTTATCTCTCTGAACCAATCATTTTTGTGTAACCACACCCACACCTACCCAGGACAGCCCTCCACCCTCTGAGCACAGATATGTTAACAGCCCAAACATCTCATGCCCAATCTATCTTTGGTGCGACAGCCACAGGACTGATTTCTGAGAGGAGTTTCTCGCTGTTCAGTTACAGGCACATAGCACCCTGCTACACCAGCTATGGTGGAGGCATTATGGGGGGCGGGGGGTGTTGGAGGCACTCAAACATTCTGTGCTCCACAGTGGACATCAGAGATAAAATTGGGAACTTTTGCACTGCAAGCGAATGGCAGCTTTCCCTGGGATCAATAGCTAAAGTGCTTCTGCAAAGAATTTTGTTGTCCTCCCAGTCTGTGATGCTGAGACACTCCATTTCACAGAAATCCTGCTTTCATGTTCTTCGAGTTAATTCTGGATTTAAAATCCACTTTCTCCATTCCATTGAAATCCACTCCATTGAAATTGATATCAAAGACAAAATAAAGGCATTCCTTACTTAGGCTTTCAGTCTGGAAATGAAAAATAACAATGCAGTAATATATTTTTTTTTGGTTGGCTAACATTTAAATGTGGTGCCACCTTGGGTGGCATTTTGTGGGCTGTTACCCCCGACAGTGGTAATGAGATTCAAACCTAAAGGTTTTCAGTTAATCACTACTGATTCAGAAATGTACAACGATTCAAAGGTTTATGTATAGGAGTGTGTTTATGTGTGTATGTATACATGTGACTGTGTCCCTAACTCTCCGAGGTGAAACAGATGTTCTTTTCTGAGACACTGGTGGTACGGGGCCACCTGCACTGTAATACCAAAGATTATACTTTGCATATCTGTTTTATCTTTTTCCTTGTTCTTTATTTGCCATCACTAGCAGATCGTGGTTTTCTGATGGCTTAGCATCGAGCAGACCTCACTAAGGACCACCTCACTAAGGACCACCTCACTAAGGACCACCTCACGAAGGACCACCTCACTAAGGACCACCTCACTAAGGACCACCTCACTAAGGACCACCTCACGAAGGACCACCTCACTAAGGACCACCTCACTAAGGACCACCTCACGAAGGACCACCTCGTTCACATTGTGATTTATGACTGCTGAAGAGATTTCTGTAGCTGTGCATCCCCTAGTGTGAGTAAGTTACTTGTTTCCATGGTTTATCAAATGATCTCTGGTGCAAAATAAAAGAAAAAGAGTCACTGCCCCCCCCCCCTTACCAGATGTGAAGACAGCCCGTAATTCACTCTTTAGTGTACATTTTATAGGGGCTTCTAGAAACATTTTATTGGTCATGAATGATAATATATTGGATTGTGAGTGCACACTACACTTAACCTGTAGAGATAAGGGCAATTAAATCTTTCCATGATTGGATCATTGTTCCGGCTTTATATGACAACCAAACAGTTTGACCCTCCTGGGAAGAAGACATCACTGAAAAGCAGCATTACTTCACTGCAGTAAACAAATAGTAGAATTTTTCAGTTCCCTGCTGGTCATGCTCTTAGGAGCCAGCAGAGCCCTGAATGGGGCAGTAGCAGCACTTTCTGGTGAGTATGAGAATACAGGCAGCTGACCGCTTATCTAGTCACTTCATCCCCTTGGCCTACTGTAGGCCTATTAGGACTGTGTCCCTTGCTGAGGTGCCACACTTCTTTGGGGTCACTGGCTAATCGAAGTGGAGTCTTGGAGCTGATGGAGTGGCAGACCAGCGATGCAATCCAACAAGGGGCCCAAAAACACAGAGGTGCAAAAGAAAGAAAGAAAGAAAGAAAGGCAAGGCTATATATATTTGGAATTGTACTTGTATTTGGTACTCTTTCAGATATTGGAATCTAATCTACAAAGGGTCATAAATTTCATTCTGTGCTATTGAAACATAATGAGCATAACAGTGTCGGTTAAAAACGTCATGTTAGCCGCGTTATTATTTTGGTGTGCGAGTCCGCAGATGTAAGTTTATATATACTAAAGCGTCTCTCAAACACCTATTCTCACGATTATCTGCTCCGTTTTCCGCAGTGTAAATTATGCGAAGTTTAATTTGATTGATGACGGATACCGGCCACTATATATAATTAAGTATGATTAGCTCAATCTGAGATATTATCGATATATATTTAAAGAGAGAGAAATAAATACCTTTGGGAATAAAAGTAATTTCACAGATAACCATCACTGCTAACTTCTTGCTTTATGTGGGTTACTTTTAAATCTCTATAAACCAGGAGAAAAAATGTTGTAAACGATTGCTATTAAATCCAGATTTGCCAGTTTACAATTGTTGTTCCCCTTTAATCCCTTGATCAATTCCTTTAATAAATGATTAATTGCTTTTTACATTTCCGAAAGGCTCGGGTGCAGTATGTGTAGATTTAAAGATGTATTCTTCATGTTCAGTATGTACACTTTTCAGTAGATTATGCTGTGTAGAGTTCGCTGAAAAGAATCACACACACATCTTTCTCTTTCTGAACTGCACTGCTCTGTAAACCCGCTAAAGCCTACTTAGCAGTTGTTCCAATCTGATGAGGCGGCTTTTCCCCTTTATTTAGCGAAGTGCTCGCTAACACGATTACAGCGAGTAAGCGCGCGCTTCAGCAGTCTGCCTGTAGAGTTACTGCGGGCGAGTCCCGGCTGACGCGTAGCTGATGAAGGCTGATAGGGGGGTAGCGTGCACGCCACACCTAACGGCGCAAACAAGAAACTAAAATAAAGGGGGTTGATATTTGTCCTTGACCTCAACTAAAGTGCTTTTTTACTTTGTAAAGACATTTTCTATTAACTTCGGTGCCGCTCACCTCATTACAGTATGTCCAATAAATAATGGAAAAGGAACGCTTGCATAAAATCCTTACACCGAATATTCAGTTGCTGCCATAATATTTGTCCTTGATTTTCAGATGCTGGCAGATTAATTACGTTGTCATTGTTCAGAAAAGTAAACCCCGAAAGAGTAATGGACAAAACCCATAACAGAGGGAACATGCCATGTCCAGTATCATTTCACGCTTGCATTAAACATACTTCACGCTGTCAGTGAGAATAATCTATTATTCTTCTTGCTACATTTAATGCGTGGAATTCTGCGCTCGGAGAAGCGATAAATAATAGTAGCCTAATAGCAATTATGATTATTATTATTATTATTATTATTATTATTATCATTATCAATTGTGTGGGATATTAAATAATTGGAATAGACAAAATTATTCGGAATTTGATAAAAATGCACATATACATAACGTGGAGATGGATTTGCATTCTTAAGAAATTTGCAGTCCCATGACTTGAGCACAGCCGTATTCTCAATTCGCGTGTTCCGTCTTTCACGTCTTACTACTGCCCTCTATTGCCCGGGGTATGATAAACGGTCGCCAGTACTGTTTAAGCGGTCTCGATGGAGACCTTGTGGCAGCCTACTGTATTCGGGGTTCTTAATTCCGCTAGAGGGCACCGTAACTGCATTAAATTAACCTACGTAATACTTAAATAGCTGACTTGGTCAAGGCTATTCTGCTTCCGAAAAAAAAACATAACTGCGTGGATTTAACACTAATCAAACGTGAATTATTTACATTAAAAGCATTAACCTATTTATATTTTGAAGGTATGAAATAACGTGATTGTTTTAAGTGTGGCCTTCATTTCAAATGTGCTATGCTATACATAGGCACCCACAGCATTATTTGATAAAAAAAAAAATTAAGCATTATCCACCTGCAATGTGCCACAATTAATCATCAGAGCAATCATTCAGTTTAAATTAGACGATTCCAGCTTATTTTCTTATTTGAGTTTCAGTAAAACCACGTTCGATAATGAGTCAGCACTATATTGCCAACAAAAAAATAAATATCAAAATGTAATATCAAATAAACATCTTGTGTACCAACAGGCCAGCTTTTTGTCTGTAATTTTTTTAAAAATTACTACACAATTGTATCAATTACATTATTTTCCCATACCCGCTTATCCGATACAGGGCCCCGGGGATCCGAAGCAGGGAACCACTCAAGACGGAGAGACCCATCGCAGGGCACGGGCACGCGCACGCACGCATGTACACACACACGCACACACACACAAACACCAAGGTCTCCAGAGATGTGAGGCTAACTACGCTTCCAACGGGCCCCATCGACCATATTGATTTATTGTTTATTGATTATTAAACCCCAAACAAAGTAAAATAAACCTAGTACAAACAAATACATACATACATATTTAGATATTTAAATAAAGTGGGAAAATATTTCGATTAAAACTACATTTTAGAATTATTTTTGTCATAATTTTGAAAGTAATTTCACATTTCGTTTCACAATAAATTATCACAGAAGTTCAAATTATTTGATTTTCCGAAACAGTAACACTGAGGTAAGATATTCTATAATAGTAAACAAAAGCTTTTAATGACTTAAATCTTTCCATTCAAGAAATACCTTGTTTATGTAATGCAGGCAAGTTATGTTGTTTAATTGTCGGCTAACATCAGTGTTTTCAGAGAAAACTGCATATTATGAAGACAGGAATTATTGCTACCCATTTAATTTTAATTATTTTCTTAATAGCGAAGTTTATAAAGTGCATACAACACATTATATACACAATTTAAAAATATGAATGACAATGTAATTTATAATCGTAAAATAATTATTATAACAATCAGCCATACATATTCAAATATCTGAAACAAAAAAGGGCTAATGACTACACAATATAAGTAAAATCGGAATGTGATGGCGATGCACATAATATAACGTACGTTTGCATGTATTTCATAAATATCCTCTTTAATGTTACATTGCTAACGTTTTGCTGGCAGTTTTACACATTCCCGCTTTTTGACTCGCGCACCTAATGGGTGAATAGACATTTTTCAATCATCATCTTTCCAAATTCACTAAAATATACCTTAAATAGATAAACCAGAACACCACAAATCTAGTACGTACGAGTCCTCCTATAATGAAAAAATGATGTACTGATAACGGAAAAGAACACGTGTTTTTACTCCTCGATTTTGGTATTGTTTTTTACTCTATAAGATCTCATATTTGGTAGAACAAATATTGACCTCATCGATTGCACAGCAGTCACTTATAATTCCGATCATATACGTTAATACATTTTTATAAACAAGACACGTTTGATTAAGTTTTCAGTCATATTTATCGTTAATTCACTTAATCTCCAAAACAGTACCACTTATTTGAACAGTCTGGTGAAATTCAGTTGCAAAATTTATTTTCTTCTCAAGCGTGTATAACCATCACAACAGACAGTAAAATGCGTACGCTGTTTTTCACGCTTTGCGAGAAAGAGTAATCTTTAAAATCCGAGATAAATACTTAATGCCTAAAACGCATGCCTGCATACACAAAAAGACAAGCAGAATTGCGTTAAGTGGCAGACCGGTGTACAAATACCAAATAGTGGCACGAGCAGGTGACCAAAGAGTGACCTTAACCGTGCGGGTCATCCACAGTTCAGAGAAAGACACCTCTGTTTTTACTCTTGGAATGATTTACTGGCAAAATAGTATTCCAATCTTGCAACTTCAGATGAATAAAATAAATTTCTCTCAAATACGTAAACTTGCAATAAAGCGATTAAAGAAACAATCCCAATAAAACGAAAAACAATACGCCCAAAGCGTTATTCATTTCACATGAATAACGTTACACTGTCTTGACTGGACGTTATTTTTTCTAACAAAAAAACAAAAAAAAAGGTGTTTAAAATGGTCAGATAAGCTACACAACTTGAAATTAAAGTCGCAGAATTCTATTGTGAACATAAAAAACAGCAGATTTTAGAGTTAAATATACTGCTATTCATTGCAATTGCTATAACCTATAAGGACATTTTAATATAAAACGTTCAGTGCTGTATTAGGCATAATAATGCAATAAAATAAGTAACTTTTAATATTAAATGCATATTAAATGCATTGTAATCTGAGAAATCTTTGAGTGTTTACAACAATGGTAGTAGAATTCTCCTGTGCTGTTGTTCATTAGAGGTAAACACTGAAATCCTTCGGCATTCCCACTCTCACATCCCGTCCGTTGTCATGGAAACCTCCCTGCGTAGTCTACCTGGATGTTTTATGGTATGATAAAGAGGTCGCCAAGTACATTTATTACCTTGGGCATAAATTTCACATGCAGACACTTGCACATTTTTTACTTCCTTTTAAATATTGCTTACAGACCAAAGCATAGTACAGGGCATATTGTGTGTGTGAGAGGGAGAGAGAGGCAGAGAGAGAGATAAGGAAAGTCAAAGGTCAGAATAATTGGTAAAGTATGGCTGATGCTGGCAATATCTCTTGCATAACCCTTGCTAATGATGAGAGACCGGCTTAAGCAAACAGCCTGAAACTGGACCTGCTTTTTACCCTCCCTTATGTACTCGGAGACGTACTGTGACCATGGGTGGGACAGGCCCCGGAAACGCCGGAGTTGCTATTCATGAACAGCAATCACTGGGGGTACCATGGAAATGGACAGCGAGTAACCAACGAAGGCTGCTTGTCTGTATGTGTGAGCCGTGCATGTATATGGGGGGGGGGGCAAGGTGTGTGCAGCAGTGCTACATGGGGATGTGGAGGGCAGCTGCTGATTATGGGGGAAACCATTGACTGAAAGGCAAACCAATGGATGCATTTTGAAGGAGATGAAGAGCTCTCAGGCCGGGACTTCTCTCTAGAGCAATTTGAATGCCCTACATTGACATTCCAGGAAGATCACTGCACCTCCGATGTCTCCATTAAGTAACCTTCACGGTTACTCTCTATGGCGTTTACATTTATTTATTCAGCAAACACTTTTGCGCAAAGCAACGTACAAAGTGAATCATGCAGCTATCAAGGAGCCAAAGAGGCGTAAGCGTAGCCAGGATGGGCAACCAACGAGAAACCTGTAAGAAGTGCAAGTCAGCGTGCAGCAAGAGCTACACGATACATGCAAAGCTGATATCAATGAGAGATATTCAAATCAAAGTCAAGTGCAAAAATAAGGGAGTCCAACACCAGAAAAATAGGTTTTGATCATCCCATGAAGTTTTACCACATTGATACAAGTTTTCAGTTTTTTTTTTTTCTTTCTCTTGTTTTCTTTTCACATGCTGTTCTCAGCTTATTCCTTGTAACATATATACATATATATAAACCCCACACATGCAATTATATTTA
>JAODLC010000147.1:659808-675557 GCA_026781145.1 Hippopotamyrus pictus | reverse complement strand
CCCCCAACCCTTCTCACAAAAAAAAAAAACTCAATATCTATGCCAAGAGTGACGTGCGTCCCACCCGTACCAAAATAGCCTGGCATTTGCACACGTGACCCCAGGACTTTGTTCATTTTTTTTCCCTTAAATGAAGAAAGTAAAAAAGCGTTTGGAATTCGTTCAATGTAATGAAAACAGACGCAGGCCATCGCAGCACTGAGCACTGACATCACTCTCGGTGCGGGAAGGAGGCAAGGGCCTGCTCTAGAATTTAACACACAGGGGCCCACACTGTGTGGGATGCAATTACAGTGATTGAGTATAATTTACCCCTGTAAGTCGATACTGGAGGGGCAGAGGTCCTAGAGCGGATCCCAGGCAGGGGGCAGACACACACAACTGGGGCAGGCAAACAGCCCCCTGCAGCCTCCTCTATGGCGACGGTCCCACTTGGAGAATCGGTGTGTGTGCATGCCTGCCTCTCTCACGCATCCATGTCCATACCCCCCCACCAGGAGTCCCTCTTGAAACCAAAACCAGCATATTTACAAGCACTTGAGGCATAAGAGTACTGCTTTAAAAGAAAAAAAAAAAGTGAGTATGATCCTGTCTAAAATGACCTCTGCTCGCACGAGAGAAAGTATTCACCCCCCAAAAAATGGAACGTAATTGAACAAGACAAATCTGGATTTGAATGGTACTCCCACAAAAACTGGCTGGGGAGGGGTACTAAAGCCCCTCGGGCATTACTTTTTCCAGTGGGATTCTGGACTGTGTTATGCAGATGCAAGGTGGAGTAGGAGTTAGCCGGGGAGGGGGGTTCTCCTCCGTGCAGCCCGGATTACCTCCGATACAGAGCTGTGTTGCCCCCACATTTAAGCGCAGACCGTCAAGGGAATAAAGCGAGCAGAGCAGCCACTGGGAGTCACATGACAGAGACCCCAGGGAAACATTCTGAAAACCGGCCGTTTAGATTGCCCATCATAAAACAGACTTATCTTTTTATTAGACAGTAAGTTAATTTCGTCGCAGGCGCTTTGTCAACTCAACACGTAAAATAACGCGACATATATCATGATATTCACTAAAGCCTCTCCGTTTACATCTGGACCTACAGTGAAGCTTCATAAAAACCGTTACCACTTTCAATTAGCTCCATTTTGCAAGTTTAACGTTACAAAAATAATTGGGTGTTGCGTTTTCAGAAATAAACCGTGATTTAACCAAGCACAAATCTTCCCAAATCGTCTTAAATGCTGAAGCGTTCAATCCGGATCATGACTACAATAAACTGTCACAGGTTTGTCTATAAGTGATTCTGCTTTCATTTAGCCTTAATTGTGTATCATTTCTTATTCATTTACTGAAGACACTGGCTTGTGTTTTAATTGGTTTATTCCAATTCAGCCGGCACCGGGTTTTAAATTTTAAGCAGCATATTAAAACCGGAGCGCTTCTCATTTTTCGCGCACTTGCTTTGCGAGTTTATTTATTCCGCTAGTGCTGCTAATTGCAAACTTGCCTATTCGGCGCAGTTTGATCCACCTTCAGATTTTTTTTTCCTAAAGCAAATGCGTTTCCATTTTTGAACTTCATTCCTCCCCTGTGCATCTCCAGCGCTCTCTAAAACACGGCTTACGGTGGCCAGCCGCGTCCAGCCGCTCGCAAAGCGAGGTTTCACTCCTTGTCCTTCCTCATAGCAGGGATCACGGTTGCTGGCGATCTTGGCGCTGTAACACCATTCAGCAGATCATGATGTGCCGTATACAGCATTATTTAATTAAATATGTTTATGGCAGATGTCCAGACTGCTGTAGTCTAGTACGATTCAGGGACCAGACAAATAATGGCACCTAGCAACGTCTCGCTACACCCAACTTTTCTCCTGGCATCACTCACAATCCCTTGAAAAAGTTGACAAGCAGCAGAAGTTGGGACAGGATTGCAATGTAGCTGTAGCTTTACTTAAAGGGACATCAAACCATGGGGTATTTTAAGCTTGTTTCTTTGAAAGGGTGGTTTTGGATGTTTAGATGCTGTGACATTCACCCTGCAGACTCTGATCTCCGTTTGTTTTGCATCCAAACAGCCTCCGATAATCAGCTGTGTTTTAAGGCCCAGTCAAGCTAGACTGCAGATCCCAACACAGAACTGTCTGAACTTACAGAGAACACTACGAGAGCATTTACTACTAATACATTCTATTTTCATACTTATTTAATTATTGATACTGTGGGGAAATTCTCTTTACGCCTCCCCGCAAAGGGCAGCCACCCATAGCAGCACCCAGGGAGCTGGGGGTTAAGGACCTCGCTCAAGGACCCGCAGATGTGCTGTGGCCGGGCTTGAACCGGCGACCTTCTGATCAGGCACCGAGGCTTAGCCAACTGAGCCACACGCTACCCTACCCCACATTTCATGGTCTCAGTCCTTAGTCAGTCACAACATACGCCTAAATTCAAAAAATTAGTTGTTAAGATCTGCTGTTTATTGCTTCGGAACAGATCATTATTACCAAACAGGAAGCGTTCCCTATCGTTCATTCTCCCAAAACAAACACCTGCTTGGTATTTATCTTCACCTTCCACAGCGTTATTACTGTGTTTAATTCAGAATTTTGACCACGGGTCTGATTCTGTGCACCTTTCAGCAGCTCTCACCCGAGTATGCAGCCCTCGAAAACCACCTTACACAAACACGCAATTACCCAGCTCGTTTGTATTTCCATACCGCTATCAGAAGTACATTAAGCGTATTACGGCTCCGGTTTTCTATTAAAACCTAAAAAACCTAAATGAAAGGGGAAGGAGAGTTCATATTATCTTAAAGAATTCCAATTAACGCTCTCCCACACAGTAATTAGCTATTAAAATAGCTAATGAACAAACTTAAGAATCCCTGCAAGCTAAAATGCCGGTTTTATAATTAATTCTGAATCGGGCGTATCTCACCGCACGACGAGGCGCGATCGTTTGTTTGATGGTACCTCGCCGCCTCCCAAACAAATACGTGTAAATAAAACGGCCTGGCTACATGCCTTTTCCCCAGCCTCCTTTGTTCCTTTATTTATTCTTTTTTTAATATAAAACTTATTTCTCAGCAGCTATTTAATTGGGAACAAAGGAGACTTTAAAGCAGGAAGGCCCGAAATGGCTGCTGGAGTCGACATGAATACACACGCAAAAAAAAGAGGAGGGGAAAAAAAAAAAAAAGAGAGAAGGGCGCTTGCTCAAAGGAAAGCTAATTAATAGATAGCGTGGGCGAGTCTCTGCCAGGTTCGCGGCTATCGTGTGTGTGCGTGCGCACGCGTGTGTATGCACAGGAAGGTGCGCCGCCTTCATTGTGGAATGTCCAAGCCCAGAGATAGCTTTAATTCACTTTAGGTTTTAAACTAGTAAGCACCACGCAGGCAACGCTCTCCCCGGCGATAAGACGTTTTTTACAAACTGTAAATGAGAGCGGCAGCCAATTAAAATGCTAGGAAAATAAAAGAATTAGCTTGTTAAGTGGGCCGGGCTCACAGGCACTGTGTCTGGCGTGGGGTGTGTTCGGCGACGTCGACCCCATCTACCAGTTACTGTTTGCTTGCCAGTTAATTCTACCACCAAGGGAAACAGACCCCCTCCCAAACCCACAGGACCACCACCCCAGCCGGAAATGGGCCATCGCTGGTGCGGTGAAGCCCTGAGGCAGCCCCTACCATCACTGGTGTGAACTTGTAACCCTTCTGCCCCCCCACAATGTTGGAGGACTAGGGGCTTTCGGGCATTTATGAACGGCTTGTTAAGCATCAATACCTCAGGCCTCAATTAACAGGCGGGTAAAGAAGCCGTCGTTTTGCCTGGTTATTAACCGCGCAAGGGAAGGCACATCAATAAGAGGCTTATTAATGCAATTGTTTCCGCCTTAATGGCGAGTGCCGGGGACTGTTCGTTAAGGCCCGGGCCAGGACCTGCCCCCTTCCGTCTATCCGTCGGCCTGGGCTGCCGTCTCCCGCACAGGAAACTCAGGCTACATCAATTCAAGCCATGAGCCGCCGTTAGCACGGCCTTCCTCGACCTGAAACCTTGGATGCCCAGAGGGCACTGTAATTAAACACGAGGGTGTGGTACCAGGTGTCATGCCGCCCCGTGACTGCGAGCCTCTCTCAGGAAACGCTCTGGAAATCGTCGCAAACTACGTGAGCGACGCTGTGATTAGGTCTGTTTTTATGCCACCAAGATAATCAATAAAAGTAATTTATTTACCCTGATGGACACTTCCACTTCCCGACGGGGGAAGAAAGTTTGGCAAAGGTGCAGCTTCACGACCAGGGTATGAATTAATGACTCTCGAGTGCCAGCGTTAGGGGAAACTCCATAAAACCTACAGGGGTTACAGTTACACATTAAATCCACACGTACTCTCTCTGCTCTCCAAAATTATACAGGCAGGGGGGTGACCATGCCCCGTTCTCACCCCTGAACCAAAAAAAAAAAAATAAAAATGAATGGCTTCCTTTCATATTGGGAAGGCCTGTGTGGCCTGACCTTGAAATCGGACTTGGTGCGCGAGGCAGCATCAAGCTGCGACAAAGGAGGCAAGCGAAACTTTATCTTTGCGGGGACGAAGCAAATGCGGAGATAAGGCGTGTCGCCACGCTACCAGATAGCTTAATCAGAACCGGTCCCTACATAAAAGGAGCACTTTCCCTTCAAATTACGGCAGATTAAAGGCAGAGCGGGCGGGGCCCTTAACTTCACTGAATAAAAAGCACTTAAATAACACGTAATGATACAAACCAAGCCACTTATGTCCCCTACTTAGGCTGCTGATGAATATTCACTTTCTCTGAAATTAACTTTAAAAAATAATAAAATACACCACAAAGAATATCTTTTTATTTGCAACTGTGCTAAAAGTTCCATAATTTGTAAACGGTGCAAAAATCTAAGACTTTTTTTTTTGGACAAAAAAAAAAAAAAAAAGTATTCATGCCACACTATAAGTACTTTGTACAAGTCCCGGCGTGTGTGTATACATGCATGTAAGTGCATGTGCGATAGCGCATGTGTAAGTGCATGCGTGTGTGTGTGCGTGCAGTTAAGTGTTCACCGAAAGCCGACATGGACCTCTTACCCCCCTCCTGTACGAGCACATCGCGCCCCCCCAAATTACTCATCGAGTGCGTATAAATCCTTGAGAGCGACGTAACATTTTGCCTTTCTATTAAAATCTTCCATCCATTCAAGAAAGAAGAGACGGCTGGGGGGGGGGGGTGTAGGCCAAATCCACGTCACTCCTGCTAACCTGGGCGTCGACCCCATTTGCTAAGCTCCTTTATTTCCCGTAAAGCCGCTAACCTTCTTTATTCAGAGCAGAAAGTTAGACAAATGCTCAGTAGCTTCACCTATGACTCCATAGGCGGTGAGGCTTATTTTATTCAATCCGCTAAACCTAGTTGGTTTGGGGGGGGGGCGCATGTCCGAATGGAAATCGCCAGGGATAAACCCCGTTTTTAACCTCTTCATTTTGCGATAACACCAGTCCTCTTCCTGCCAAACAAAAAAAGGTCATGATAAGGCACAAGGTCCGAGGAGGCCCTGGGCATTTCCGTGGTCAGAAAAACTCTTCCCTTCACCTCCACCTATTCCGAACAAAACGTTTCATTCCCTGCTCCAAAAACTAAGGTTCTATATTAGTGCTAAAAACACGCCCAAGCCGCTCACCGAGTCTCAGCGTTTCCGGAAACAGCCATCGGGTCGCACTTCCGCATTTCCGCTCTCGCTGTGCGGCCCAGCTATCCCACCATGCCGAGCACTATCCCAGGAGCGAGGCACGGGCAGTAAGATCCAGACCGACGGCTGCGGGGCGGCCGGTCGGATTCGCGGGAGTTTCCGCACATCATAAACGACCGACGGCCTCCTCATCGAGAGACGATCAGGTTTCGTATTCCATGTCGGATTGAAACCGTGTAAACTCCCTGTGGGTCAACTCCGAAGGATACAT
The DNA here is from genome assembly GCA_026781145.1 of Hippopotamyrus pictus. NCBI lineage: Eukaryota > Metazoa > Chordata > Actinopteri > Osteoglossiformes > Mormyridae > Hippopotamyrus > Hippopotamyrus pictus. The sequence goes on along the minus strand of JAODLC010000147.1, from coordinate 669,587 downwards.
AAGAATTATCCTTAATTAAAAAAAGGAATTCTATTTGAAAAATGCGGATTACTGTTTAATAACGTGACTCCGGGAACACCTGCAGAAACCGAACGGCAGTGAACACCATGTTAAAGGAGTGGAGGCTCATTTTCGGGAATATGGGAGAGATTCCGCCTTCGCTAACCGCTAATGCCGTGGCTCCGAGCCCACCCACCCCGGACCTCCTTCACCTACAGCCACGGCTGCAGAAAGACCGAGGTCTGATCACAAACAGGAACAAAAGCATTGAAAATGTGCCACAAACTGGGGCAACCTGTCCTCCTGCACACGAGCCCCCATCCCAAATACATCTTTCAAAGTTAACCCCAGTCTTTCCAATTAAAAACTTAAAAAATAAAAAAAAGGTATCTTAAATTATAAATCCTTCTTCTCCTTCCCAAAAAATAAAGTGCGTGGTCTCTTTAAGGCCATTAATTCCCAACAAAAGTGCAGGGATAATTTATACTTGCTCGGTGGACAAAGCTGGGAAAGGCCCGTGGAATGTTTGCCAGCCGCCTGTTGCCACGGCGAGGCCGGCTTTCGAGTTGACGCAGAGGCTCAAACAACATGGGCACCTTGTTTACCGAGCCGACAGCAGGTCAAAAGGGGCCGCTTGCTCCCAGAGAGAGGGGAAGCACAGGGCCGGGCACAGAGAGCAGATAGGCGGCGTCTCTCACGGCGGGAGCGCGCAAACTCCCCCACACAGCCGCCATTTCTGGACGCGTTCCCCGGCCTTGCACGTCGCGGCTGATATTTTCCGTTCAGCGGGCGGTGCTCTTCAAAAGTGCACCAGCGGCCCCCCCCGTCCCGATTTCATGGTGTTTTCTGTAGCTGAGAACCGGCTCCCTTTCCAAGGAGGGTGGCGGCTGCTGGGGTATGGTTGGGGGGGGGGGCGGAAAACTTTCCATGGCCTTTGAATGAAGAGGACATCTGGGGCATGGCATCGCAAACAGCGGGAAAAAGGCAGCGAAATGATTTGAGAAAATGATTATGAAGAGGCTAGCCTGTTAGCATCAGCCTGCGTTACTCCATCTCTCCACCGGGTGGCGCTATGACGGCTAGCAGCCAACCTAGCGGGCGATTCCAGCAGCGCCCGTGTTTATCCAGTCGCCCACGTGGCATCTGCTAACGAGTCGAAGAGGATGCCCTTTGATGGGTCCTGGAGCACGAGTGGCGCGGGGCGCTGCCTGCTAGCTCAACAGTACCAGTCGTGTAATTAGAGGCAATCTGTAAACCATATGGCGGCCCTCTGCCACGGCGGATCCGCCGTCACGCCGTCACCGCCGCGGCCCGGCACACCGGCTGCCGAGTGAAACTCCACTTCATTAAGAAAGTAAACACAAGTGCTGTCTGAAGTGTCTAATTAGTCCCCTAATTACTCCCCGCTCGTTACTAATGCAAATTAGATTACGCCGCTTAACTTCATCGTGTCCACAACGCCGCTGTTAATTGCGGCCTTTTGAAATTAAATTACTCGCTAATTAGCATATCAAAACCATTGATTCAGAGCCAGGGACTGGGGGGGGGGGGGGGGGGGCGGGGGAAAAAAAAAAAAAAACAAACGCCAAGTTTTGCTAATGAGTTTCACTAATTGAATATCTACGTTCAGTATTGAGCTTGTGCCAGTATGCGCTTTTCGAGAGACACTCGTGCGAATTGAGATGCTCGAACCGGTGCCATCAATGTGTCATGCGTGTGCAGTGAAATGTCAGAAACTGAGAACATTTATGGACCAAACACATTCAGTAAATATTAACATTGTGATTCCGATTGGCACACCTACATTTTAACATTCATCTGTCAGCTGGATTATTACCAAAGCGCTTCTGCTCAAGTGTCTGATTCAAAGGTTCAACAGAAGAGCCTCCCCTGAGACTCAAAGCCTTCAGCTACAGGTCTAGCTCTTTTACCACTGCACAGCCAGCACAAGTTGTGCATTTTTTTTCTTGCTGCTGAGATGTACAGAAATCACCCAGATGCTCTTGGTTCACCAGCTGCCAACTAACATCTGTGCGCATCACCAAAATGTGCCCTTAGCACCCTCAAGCCCCAACCAATTTGCCAGCCCTCGTTCACCACAGTTCAGACACATTAAACATCCTTAAGATCCTTCTTCTGTCCGTTTTCAAATGAGAGTTTGAAATGGCATTAGAAAAGCCTGCCAACAACATTGAGACAGAAACTCTCTCCATTTAGACTAAAATCGGCAGGTAACAAAAAGCTCAGCACTATTAATTCACACCAGGGGGGAAAAAAACACCAAAGTCTTCGAGAATCTGAAAACGCCTCCGAAATTAACCGGAAAAGGAGAAAAGTGTCATTTTAAGCGTATCGCCCGTTCAGTGCCCACGCGCACGCCACCCCGATGCAAGGATTCCTTTAAAGTGCCCATTCAGGATTCAACGCTTAAAAAGTTTCATTTTATTAAGGTTCCAAACTTGTTATTTGAATACGATTCTAATAGAAGATGATAAAAATGAATAGTGAAATTGAGAAGTAGCCACACAAAAAAAATTAAATAACCGTGATAATTAGATGTAAAGATATTATAATTCCTTTAAGGGGACGCATTGAAATGGCTGCACTACAGTATTTGGCCTAATTGCCAGAATTACCATATTAACCAGTTACCATTTGAGTAAGTTGATTAAAAAATTGATTATTCGTCTATTTCTTTTAGGAGTTTCTTAATCAAAATCTAACATCCTTGAAAAATTAATTTGAAGCCCCTCTTATCAGTTAATTAAATCTGGTTGGAAGTCATTTTTCTGTGAAGAGTGATTAGACGGTTCCTGTGTTCAGTTCGCTTCAGACGGCACGACGTTGGAAAACTTTTCAATGTCTCATCAAACATTAAAAATAAGAAGAATAGAATTTCTTTGAAGGGCCCCCTTTTTTTCAAAACCTATGCCTTTCTGATAAATTGTGCTATACCCAAAAGATCTCTCACTCTCGTTAACACATTCTCATTAAAAGCAAAAAGGGTGGGAAGAAAAGAGAGAGAGCGAGGAGGATGGGACAGATGGGAGAGAAGGGTAGGATAAAACCACTGCATTCCAACATTCGGGCCCACAAGCCAGAGCGCCAGCCCAGGTCAATCACACGTATCACGCATCTCGACTTCCAGGTGAAACCTGAACCACGACCCATGCATCCCACACAGAGCTACATCTGACACACTGCTTAATGCAACACAACACACTGAGATTACACATTTACTGTTCTATTCACACTCATATTTATTGCCTTAATGAAGCATCTTTATCAACCAACTGAGACATGTGGTATTTGCGTTTTGCATTTAATTTGTGTTTAACTGCAGCCAGAAGGACACGCAGAGTAAGATTTTCATCGCATAGTGTGACTGGCTGTTTTCTGTGTGCATGACAATGAACTCCTGAATCTAGGTGCCCCCCCCAAAAAAAATTCAGAACGCCACGGCATTGTAAAATCACCGGACTCTGCCCTACATCTCTGGCTTGGTATATGACAAAAAAAAAGTAAAAGCAACATGAACAGAGAGGGCGCCGTCGCAGGCTAATTCCATTCCGTACTGATGCGAATTGTGAGGATTTTCCGGGAGATACAAATGACGGCGGAGTCTACGTGAAGCCGGAATACCACTCCGGGGTGTGCTCCAGAAAGCCAGCAGCGGAAACATTCCCAAGAAGATGGATGCTGCCCTTTGACACTTGGCCAGACGACCTTGAAAAATTAAACGTATTACTCTAGACTAAACATGCATTTAAGAACTGCATCTGCCAGTCAGACAAGCTATTTTATAGAAGAAATTTAAAATATTGCTTGTTTTTAAGGAATCAGGAAGCCCGGACCTCAGTAGCAACATGGGAATGTTGAGGGGGCTTATGGGACCGAAAGAGACTAATCATCATCATCATCATCATCATCAGCAGCAGCAGCAGCAGCAGCAGCCACGGTAATCGGCCTAAACTAGCGTGACGGATCTTATCACGTGACAGAGCTATGGAACATGGCATTCTGGCGCAGGATCACGGCACCGTCGGGTATCCGGCTAACGGTGCGGCAGTGGATGAAGCTCCCGCTGAGTTACCCCCCCACCCCCACCCCGACAGCTCTGCCTGAGGGGGTATTACAGAGATTACATAGGGTCAGAGGATGTTCGGCCAGTCAGATACAGCCTCCCCGTAATCTCCTTCATTGATCTGTGTCTCGTGCAGAGGCGGCGAGCGGCCGTGGCGAGGAGGGTCGTGAGGATGCGCGCGGGGTACCAGAGTGGCGCGGGCACGTCCAGGGACCCGCGACCCACCGCCGCCCCCTCATGAAGATGGGGGTCGGCGCAACGGAAGGGAGCCTTGTCAATTAGCGCGATTAGCCAATTTCCGAACGATGGGCTGGCGCTGATTGCCACGTGCGAGACGAGGGCCAGCAATCAATCAGGGGGGCATTAGCGCCGTCACCCTCCCGGCGTCCCTGCGCCTCGTCACTCCACTGGAATCGGAACCACAGTGGCCCTGCCACAGCAGGAAGTCAAATTCTCCCGGCCACAATTACTTGAAAAGAACTATCAATTTCCTACACAATTAACCCTGAGGGGGGAAGGGGGGGTGTGGTGGGGGGTAGCGACAGCAGCGACATTCAAATTCGGGATGCCAAATTACACCTCGCTCGGGGTCCCCGTTGGGCACACTAATAAATGCGGTGCTGGGGAGGGAATGTAACACAGCCTCCGGCTCGAACTTGACCTCTCATGCTACAGTTCAAATTGGTAGCGTTACAAGAGCCTCCAACCCATTAACCATGGGAAGGCTAAGGGCCGTTTCCCGGCGACAATATGCTAATAAACGAGGGATGTCCCCAACCATAACATGGGGCCTCGAGAAGACCGTCTTCTTGGCGGGGGGGGGCTCGTTTTTATTTGAGGAGGGGATGTGAAGGCTACGTATGCGGGAAGAAGTCAGCACCGTCTTTTTTTCTCTCTTTTCTTTTAATTAGTTACGGCATAACTAAGTGGAACGCTCCCTCTCCGCAAGCGGGAGAACGAAATCAGAGAAGCCGGGAAGCAGGACGGCGAGCCAAGAGTAAAACCCGAAAAGGCCAGTGCGCTCCTCAGCGCGGAGATCGCAGCCGCTTAGCAGACAAACCCTAAAAAGTCAAATGAAAAATGAATCTGGAGAACAGAGGTCTCTCAGCACAATCAGTAAGTCCCCCCGCCCCCCCGGCTATATGTACCCGACTTTTCTACAATTCCTCCGAAGTACAACTAAGAATTAGTGACACTAATATTATATTATATAATACATCTATATACTGACATTCACTAACCTGTAGGCTAGTTTTCTGTACAATTTCACTATGAATATTCGTTTTTTTTTCCCCCCAGGACTCAAAGGCTTCTATAAAGCTGCGACAATGTGGTTAGTCCTTGAAGAAAAGCTACGTTCGTGTTTTCTCCATTAGTGGCCGATCGTAAATAGTTCAAAAAGCATCATCTTTTTTAACTAAAAAGAGGCAAAAGCAAAGCGAACGGGTGGCAGGGAAATGAAAGAGTGTCCTGGCTGCTTCACAGCCATCTAATGCTGAGAGATCGGTCTGGCACGGCTACGCTCCGCACTTACTTTAGACGACTAATTAATAACGAAATCAACTGCACTATTTCTGCAGTATGAAACAGGGTGGAATTGACTTGCAATGAAGAAAAAAAAAGGCTCGTGTTGAATAAAATGGCGAAAACCAAAAAAGAACATGCGCACTGGTATTTATAATTTAATTAATGCCCCTCGACAAATAACGGGGCTGAAATTGCCTTTCTGTGCTCCCGTCGTTCACTTCGGGGTGGGGTAACACGGACCCAGGCTCACCTATTCTAAATGCCATTATGATTTAAATAAAATTCAAACAGTAACAAACCAAGACCATCTAAAATTACATCCTTTGTTCTTATTTCTTCCAATTACTTCATATTCTATGCATTTTTTTAAAAATGATTTTTTTTTCTCCTCCTCTCTCCATTTGCTGGACATTTTCATTATGGCTTGTCAGCGAGCAGCACAGTGACACAGCCTTCATTGGAGCGCCTGTGTTACAGAGCAAGTCGCTCGAATCGAACAGCACCCTCTCTCAAATTCATCATCATCATAATAATAATAATAATAATAATAGTGTGTGTGTGTGCGCCAGTGTGTGCAGAGAGAGCTGGCACTGAACACCAAGTGTCCAGCCTCTGGTGCTGCTTTAATTAACACAGCCGCTCCGTTTTCCCCACGAGCTCACAGAAGAGCCGCGGGCTAATTAACGGGAGAGTGAAGGTGCCTCAGACGAAGATCGGCACGTCGCGGCAGATTGATAAAGCCGGCGTCCCATCAAGTCGGCCTCAGCCGTAATCGACAATAACATCTACATCAAAAGATCTGCGGAGGGCGGTGGGGGGCACTTAAACAGCACACCCACCCCCCACCCCTGGCCAATACAGGATGGAGGGAAGCATTTTTATAGCATGCTTTCCAATACGGCTTCCAGATCCTTCACAGGTTTTTCCCCGGACTGGCCTCGCTCTGGACAGGCTCCCGCAGGGGTTAGTGCTCAGCTTCTTTCAGAGTTCAGTGGGGGGGGGGGTGAGAGAGAAACACAAGAGCGCCACACAAATGGTAGCGGGACAACAGTGAAACCGGAGGAGAGGAAAAGGGAACTCTCTCTCTGTCTCGGAAAGTGTGAGTGAGCAGGCGGTGGGGGGGCAGAGTGATCAGTGCATCAGCGGCAGCACTAACACAGCACCCCCCCCCCTAAATAATCTGGCCCCCAAAGAGAGAGAGGCCACACTAACTTAGTTGTCATGCACTGAAGGAGCGAACTGTCCGTCCACGAGTAACAGACTGCAAGGGAGTTTTTAAAAATGCCCTCTCTCCTTTGCTTGTGGACCCCCCCCCCCCCCATCATTCAGCAGGACAGTCACAGTTAAAATCCACCCCTTCCCTCCATTTAATACGTATGTATCTGACATGCTATTAAATTTCGCACGAGAGACAGAAACCCACATTCACATTTATTTCCAAATGGACCAGCGTGAGATGATAATATCATAGGTGCCAGTCAGTGCGTCCATCCATCGGCGAGGCGGCGCTGGGCGGCCCGGCCCACATGAAGCAGGGGCTGAATCATGTCGCTCAGCTTCGTCTCCACACGCCCAAAACAGCATGGGCCTCACAGCCTGCGTCATGCCACAAAACTGTTTCTCCCCCCTTTCTTTCCTCTTTTCATTTCTTGTAAAGGCGACTGATTCACCCCTGTGAAGGTCTCCCGGACAGGCGGGCTAATCCCGGGGGCTGAGGCCGGCACTTCCCAGGGAGGGGGCCAGCCAACTCGCACATCCCTCCACAAATGTCAGCGGCGGCCGGCAACCCAGGGCGGCGATGCACCGACACGCCGCACAGAGGTCTCACTCCCACCCGCCCCCCTCCCCCTATTAAAACTGAGCAGTGGGAAAGGAGTAAAGGGGGAAAAAAGAGGGGGGACATCACACAATCACTCAGATAACAGCTGTGGATAATATAGCGGCAGATGTCTCACAGTCAACAACGTCCACAGGCTGCGACTGGAGCTGCAAAGGTTGCAGGCCCTAGAGGCGTGAGCCCCCCCCCCCAGGAGAAAGAACAAAAAAAATAAAAAATGTGACAACAAAAACAAATAAACCGGATTCCTGCCTCCTGGCATGTTCGGTTAATACGACATCACGAAAAGATAACACGGGAGTCAGGAACAAATAGGATGCATAAGTTTACATAAATTAATAGGATAAACAAGAACGTGCCGGAATGCCGGCAGGAACATGGGAGATGGGCGGCTGTCATGCCAGCACATCAAAAACGCGCCGCTCATTTCACTAAATTTGCTTTAATTTACTGCCACGAATAACATGGAAATAAAGTTACAAATTCCCCTGACGATTTTGTTTTCCAAGGAATGATGTTATCGACGTACAGCAGGTATTTGTTTTTAAGGCACGCAGTGGCCCCGTCACGTTGGCGATTTTGATTCCTTACGAGCGATAAGCGGTGATAGGCATTTTTACGTTAGAACGGCGTGCGTCAAGTAGACACCTTTGATAAAGCTACAAGAATAAAATATAAAGAGGTGCCGACATTTGCCGATTATTCAGGCAAAGGAAAAGGCCAACCCATAAGGGCATCAACAATAACCGAGACGGGGTCCTCGTCCCTGTGCCCCGGAACAGCCACCACAATGCGTCAAAGCTGCTCTGGGAAACACATCGACACGGAATCCTGGAGGAAGGGAAAAAAAAAAACAGCACGCAAAATCCCATCTCGGAAAGTTCTCGGAGACGCGAGACCACGGCCGCACAGCACCCGCACGCGGTAAAAAGTCATGCAGTGCCAAGACGCGGCACGAAATTTTGATTTGACAGATCAGAATGGGTGGGGGGGGGAAGGGAGGGGAGGGGAGGGGGTACAGCGATCCGCGCGAACGGGAGACGACCCCCGTCAGGGGGGCACCACGTCTGCCAGTCTCAAGTGCACGCAGCGCAAGTGGCCATTCCCCAGTCCCTGTCGGCCATCACTACATCCGAGAACAGCCATACTTTTCCGGATTACCGAATGAAAATTAGATGCATTTATATGGTTATTACTCATATGGCAACCCTACGGGATAAGGATTTATGGAGGCACGGGGCGATCCCAAAGTCTCTATGGAATGCCTTTTTCCCCCCTCGCTTTCCGACTGCTGGGGGTGGATTACAGTTTAAAGACCATGGAAGGTTATCCGCAATTAAAACAAACCACAATGACGATTTTGTCATCTGTAAACAAATCATGCAAGCTAACATCACACTGTTCTCTCAAAGGACAGTCACAACTCTGGGCTGAACCAGAAAAAGGCACTGGGATACTAGGGTTATAATTATAATGGGAATACTGGTTGCATTCACAAATTGCCAGCCTGCACCAGACACCCCTACATCCAAAAATGGCAGCTAAGCATCTCCGACGGAACGTTCCGGTACAGTGGTGAGGCTGATGTTCTCGCTCGACCCAAGACACGCGTCCGAACTGCCGTACTGACGAGTTCCCGCACAGCGTTCAGTTCTCCCCAAAACCTGATTTGGTCCTCACAATGAAAGTTTCCCTTAAAAAAAATATTTCAGAAGTATTTTTTTAAGACCTTTACTGATATTCTGCTTTTCAGCTCTCGCATTGATAGACGTCTTGTCATTCCCCCCCCCCTTGTATTGGGGGTTTTAAAATATACAAAAGGCACGCTATGAAGACCTTATGGGGGGGGGGGAGCAGTAAAATAAGCAGGCGGATTGAAAGAAAATCCATAACACAAATACAGCTGTCAAGCACGACACGGCGTTAACGGGGGCAAAGCCGGTGAGCAGCGACACCGGTCTGCCGTCCCCCGGGGGGGCACCGTCTCAGCCTCCCCCCATCGATTAATGCAGAAGCGGCTCGGGCGGAGAAGTTCCACGCCAAGCCAGCAGGCGACCCGAGGGCTCAGGGGGACCTGAGTCAGGAGAAATCAGGCAGCCCCTTACAGGACTTCCAGCACACCATATTAGTGGGGCCGACCCAGATCTTTCGATGCACACCAGCGGCTTCCCCTGACCAGCAATAGCAGCCCCCCCAACTCCAACAAATATACTAAACCCCCCCCCCCCCGGGAGGTTCACCTAATGGACACAGAGTAACGACCAACACGTCAAGCCCTAGCGCTTTGACTTCCGCTTCACAGACACCCTCGCTTTCCCGTCCGCGCGTGGC
>JAODLC010000147.1:566778-583075 GCA_026781145.1 Hippopotamyrus pictus | reverse complement strand
GGGGGGGGGGGGGGGGGGGGGGGGGGGGCAGTGAAATACTAGCTGGACAGGGAGCTGGAGGCCGTGATGGGGTGGGGTGGGGGTGGGGGGCAGTGGCTGGGGATTGTTAAAGGACATCTTTCTGGATGGTGCTTTGTGGGGGGGGAGGGGGACGTACATGATACACTCAAGCTGTCACCCTGCGGTCTGCAGCGCCGTGAGGTCGGTCTGTCGCCAAGGAAGCCGAAGGCTCGACGCATTGGGGACAGCCCCTGCGCCGAGGACCAGCGTGCGATAATGAGACCCATAAATATCTCTAATTGAAGAGGCACGCGCGAGAGACGCCAGCTTTCCCCCTTAAAGACACCTCAGCTTCACTGACCATGAATGATGCTGCTATTTAGCACGTAATTTCTCCCGGTGAGAAGAGTGGCCGCCTTTAATGTGATTATTAAAGGGAATGACTCCATCCGATCAGATAGGGCGGCATTTTAATTTGCCGCACATTTTCTCCTCTCCACATTCAGCGGATTCCTCCAGGACGGGGAGCAGATAAACAGCCGTGTACGTAGCTGATTACCGCTGTCTCTTCACGCTACTGAAGAAAACGGCGCAGAACAGCTAGTGTTGGGGGGACCCGACAGTGCATCGCTATGGTAAGACTGCCCCCCCCCCCCCCCACAACACCTACTCCTGTCCTTCCGTCTACAGCAGACCCATCCGCAGATACGCTGCCACTCTCCACAACATTTACGAAACAATTATTTCCAGAAAAAAACGCCTTCTCAGCAGCAGGCCCTCGCAGCCAAAGTGCTCCGTTTTTACGATAAAGCTCGCTCTCATCTCATAGATGACTTCTAGGTTATTGTATGCATTACGCTAAGTAAATAAAATATTTGCGCGAAGCGTTGCCAGCAGTCCCATCAGCAAAATAAGCAAGATATTAATTATGTTATAATCTCACTAAACGTTTCAACAATCACCTCCCCGCTGAACTTGTTTGGGGTGTTTGAATTTTATGCCTGACACTCCAACATCCATTGCTAAGGGGTAATTTACAGAAAATACTACTTGAATTTGATTATATTATCAGCCTCACAATTAATGTAAAAAAATAAAGCAGATAACCTCAGAATTGTATACTCTCCAGCAGCATTAATTGCCTTAACATTATTCACACTTTGATTATAGATGGGAATTTACAGTGGGGATTTCTGTGTAGTTAACATGCACACACACACAAAGCAATTTGGACCAGAACAAGATGGCTAATTTCTCTTTCTGTTATCTTAAGCAAAAAAAAGGGTCAAACAAATTTAAAGAAGAGCTTTAGCCAAACACGGTGGGATACACTAGGGTACACGCAATAGACGCACTTACACAAAACACCAGGGTACATGCAATGGATGCACCTGCCAAAATGCCAGGGTACACGCAACAGACAAACCCACCAAACACACAGGGGTTCAAGCAACAGGCACACTCGCGAAACACACCAGGGTACACCCTGGCAATCCACACAGCCCTATATAGAACGGTACCACCGTGTTAATTTCATTCATTCGTTTTTTTCCTGGTGGCAGATTTAATTTGGGGCTGTGTTTTAGCGAGCCAGGCGAATGAAATTGAATTTGCGGACGTGGCCCCGCGCGCCCATCGCTGCCGTGTCAACAGCGGCATCTTTCATTTTTCCTCCACGCCGCCCAATAAATCAACACAGATCACAAACAGAGTTAAAGACGGGTAATTAAAAGCAAGTGAAGCTTCCTTCTGCCATAATCCAATCTAGCAGAGCTGTTCGCTGGTACAGCATCCTAATCAAGATGGCACTGCAACAAAATCACGGTGGTGACAGAAGAATAACAAATACAACACCGACGATAATGACAATTAGAACAACAAAACAACAACAAAATAATGATGATAAGGAGGATGATGACGATGACATCAAGAGAAAGACTACCTCTCTACAATACATTAGCAATGACACATTCTACAAAATCAGAGTACTTAAAATGCTTAAAATGACTGATTCAAACTGTGTATCTCAGGTCTTGCTAAGGATGACCAGGCCACCCGTCGCCCCCCTGATTTGCCCATCGCAATCACAATGCCGTAGTCGGCTTGCAGCTAGACCCGAAACGGTGTGGTTTGGGTCAGAATCGTGGGCTATCCACCAAAGCCCAGAAAGGGTGAATGACCCACAGGATTACTCACCGGGAAATATGAGCGTCAGTAGATGCCTTTCACTTGTTAGAGAGGGAGGTCTTAGTATGGCTGCTAGGGTGTGTGTATCTGCGTGTGTTTGTGAGTGTGTGCGTGTGTGCGTGTGTGTGTGTGTGTGTGTGTGTCTGTGTGTGTGTGTGTGTATCTGCGTGTGTCTGTGAGTGTGCGTCTGTGAGTGTATCTGCGTGTGTCTGTGAGAGTGTGTGTCTGTGAGTTTATCTGCGTGGGTCTGAGAGTGTGTGTGTATCTGTGTGTGTCTGTGAGAGTGTGCGTCTGTGAGTGTATCTGCGTGTGTCGGTGAGAGTGTGTCTTTGAGTGTGCGTGTGTATCTGTGAGTATGTGTGTGTATCTGGTGTGAATTTGAGTGTATGTATGTATGTGTGCTTTTCTTTTTGTAATTATTACACTATGGGGACCAGGATTCCCCACAATGTGATAAAAACCTGTAACTTTTTGCCTTGTGTGGATATTTTTTGATCCTCACAAGGTGGAAACTTGATTATATAAAAGTCTGTGACTGCAATGTTAATGTTAGGTTAATGTTGTCATTGTTGGGTTTAGGGTTATGCCCATAGAATTAAATGAAGAGTCTTCATAAAGATAGGAGTACAAATGTGTATGTGTGTGTGCATCTGTGAATGTATGTATGTCTGTGAGTGTGTGCATGTGAGGGGAGAATGGCCAGGATACAGAGGACTGGGAATAAAAATGACAGCCATCGGGGCCGCATCTCTGTCACCCGCTGTCACCGGCACTGGCACTGGCCCCCTCAGCTCAGACGTAATTAAACAATTAGTCTGTTTCAATTAGCACAGCCTTTTTTTCTCTCCCCAACATGCCTTCATAGAAAAATTAATTAGTCAATTAGCCAATTAACATCTGAACAGGGCTTTGTGTTAACAAGCCTTTTACAAGCAGCGGTAACCCCTCTGTAATGACGGCGCTCTCTGCGCGTGCCAAGGGGCCCGGCGGGCAGGGGGCGACAGGGGTGGGCAGAAGGACCGGGGGCAGGCGGCGCCGCCATCTGGCCGGCGGACAGCTGCGCAGCTTGGCACGGCCCCAGAGGCGCTGTTTATATGCTAAACAAACACTAAATAATCCCTGTTTACTTTATATCGACACAACGCACTTGTGCGTGTCGGCAGGGCTGTAATTACACAGCTACATCAGCCGCCACAATAACAGCCATAGTATAAACTTTGTCAATAACCATTAGGAGCGCTGCTGAATGATTCCAGCTCAGGTCCGAGAAAAACAGGCACACCACATCCTCACCAAATGCGCCCCCTCTCCCTTGGCCCTACCACTGCGTCAATCTGCAATGAGCACATTTGTCCTACAGGGCAGTCATGGCAAGCCACATCACAACTGGGGCAAAGGTCACAAAGGTCTGGGCTTCAGGGGGTGGGACCTTAGCTAGCGACAACCTCCAGGTATCGGACAAGGGCCCAAGAACGGGAGGTGGGGCCTTTGTTAATAACGACCTCCTCATGTCAGACAGGGGCCCCAAGAACGGGAGCGTTTGGGAGGGGGTGTCGGCTGCGATTTACAACCTCCCAGAGAGTAGCAGTTTGCCGGCTATTCAGGGAATAGGAGGCTTTTCACAATGTTTATTTTCTCGTGCCATCTCTAAACAATCCCTTAAAAGGACACACAGCTGTTTGGGGAATGTTTGCACACCCAACTCGGCTGGCCCCCCTTCCCTTCTCCATGGTAACCCCCATCCTGGCCAGATAGCCGCAGCAAGTGCTCCTGGGAAACAAGTGCCGAGTTCTCCCGCCAGACGCCCCGTTGCTCGTGGCTACCCCCCCCCCCCCACCCCTGCTCTAGACGGAAGTTCGACCTGCTATCATGCCCTCATCACGCATGACATTATATCACTGTCTCACGGCACATGCTGGAAAGGCCCAGAAAGCGAGATGTTATGGTGGGGACTAGCAGCACCTCCAAACACGCTAAGAGACACACAGACGCATTACCTCAAACTTCCGGTGGCAAATATCTGAAAACTAAATAGGGGGTGGGGGAGGGGTAAAAGAATAATATCACGCCAAGATCCAGGCCAAACGTCATGGGGACTAAAACACGCGGCCTTGACCTGATGCAGCCAGCTATGCTTTAAAAAGCCTCATAAAAAATGCTCCCCCGCCCAATCCGGCATCACGGAGTTTCGAGTTTTCCGTGTAAACAGCCGAAAGTCTTCGCCTTACATGGGCAGGCCCCGTGCTACAGGTTAGCCTTATATATTTAGGGTAAATGCTCGCCGATAATTACCTGCATCGGCGCCCATTGAGAGACACACCTATGTGCCGTGCGGCCTGCTCATGGCGACCTTTGTCCCGGCGCTTTAAGATAAAAGCGGGACATAAAGAGCGCTGAGGGATCCATTTAATGGTTGCGGGCGTCTGGGCACTTACTGCCCGCCCAGTGTCATTTTTCTTTCATATCTCTCCTCTGGACTTTCTCCTCTCCATCCATTTCTGGGGACCCTAAACAGGAGTACATGGTTATTAGACTGAAGAGAGGAGAAAGAGCAAGGAAAACATGAAGAAAAATGTATCATATATTGCATATGCCTGTCATTATGTATTAAATTCCTTGACCAAATAAGCCTCTTCTCTGGACAGTATGAAATGCATTAGCCTGCCCTATATATGGGTATATAGAAAGGCTTTACAGCAGGGTTTGGTCAGCCCCCTGACCGAATAGAGTTTAGCCACTCACACAACACGTTTAGCCGATGCGTTTGTCCAAAGTCACGTACAAGTGAGGAAAGCTTTGGGTCAGAGATCAGGGTCAGCCAACATCCAGCGTTCCTGGAGAAGCTGGCAGCTAAGGGTTTTGCACAAGGGCCCAACGGTGATATGATCACTCGGGATTCGAACCCATGACCTTCCAAACACGGGCATAATGTCTTACCCTGTCCACATGAGATGCTGGCTGTAAGACATTTTTCATCATTTGATTTTAAAACCATGTTCAAAACCTTCTCATTTCACTGACTTACTTCATGTTTTTGGATTTGAAATTAATAATTGAAAACATCTGGCAATGTGAGTCATGTAATAGCGTCTCGCATAATGAAAGGCGATGAACTTTGGTGCAGAACAGGAGCAGAAGGATGAGTCTGAATGCATCCTAGCTGGTTAACTGTTATACTGGAATATAGATACATCATTATGGGATGAGGTAATGTGTTTATATGGCACAGAGACTATACTCCAAAACCTATAATGTATCGCATAAATCAGCCGTGCAGCCAGACTCGTCAGCATAACATTTAACTGTTTCAGTTATCAGATGTGAGAAAGATTCTTTCTCATTGAATTTCTGTCCCCCCACTATCTAATTATCCTCTGCCGTGTGCCATTAAAGGTGATGTCGATATCGATTGGATAAGACA
Organism: Hippopotamyrus pictus; assembly: GCA_026781145.1. Lineage (NCBI taxonomy): Eukaryota > Metazoa > Chordata > Actinopteri > Osteoglossiformes > Mormyridae > Hippopotamyrus > Hippopotamyrus pictus. The sequence goes on along the minus strand of JAODLC010000147.1, from coordinate 577,467 downwards.
GCCATCAAAAAGACACGCAAGTTCCTACAGCGCACGTCATTTTTCAGGGTCTCCTTTCGGGTGTGAGCATGCGTAAATGAAAGGCGTACTTACACTTCAGATTTTCTTTAGACAGTTATTAATAAAAATGAAGTGGCTGTTGCACCTTTAAGAGGACCATTCATAGCCAGGTCTCCGGGAAGCAGACGGATCTTCACAGCTTTCCTCGGCACGGCTGGAAGGAGACTTGGCCTCTGCTGGATTCCAGCCCTCTTTCTTCATCCTGTATCTGGAACCTTATCAAATGGATTCCCTGAAACAGACCCCCGGGGCTCGCGAGTCAGCCTTAGTCATAGCTACCCACTCATTCCAGTCCCAGCATCACTGCTGTGCCCGGCTGCATCTGTTGACCTGTAGGGGGCGAGCCGTGAGCGCCAGTCCGGCCCTCAAGCTGGCAGCCCGCACGTTAGCGGCCCATGCAGGTCATGGACTCCGTCGTTCCAGAGGAGTTGCACAAGGACGTTGGGCGGACATTTTAATCCGAGTAGGGGGTGCACTTTAAAACACTCTGGAATGAGACACGTCGGGGTCTCGGTGTGAGAATCACATATACAATTTCACCCAAATATGTGGAGGATTTAAACAGATTGACATTATGGAGCATGTCAGTCATTATCCTGTATATCAGTCACCCCACTGTATGTCAGGTATTACACAGCATATCAGTCTTCCAACTGAATGTCAGTGGTTATATAGCATGTCTTTCACAATGCAGAATGTCAGTCGTTAAGCAGTATATAATTCACATAGCATGTCAGTCACACTGAATGTCAGTGGTTATGTAGTTGGTCAGTCACAATGCAGAATGTCAGCTGTTAAGCAGTATATAATTCACATATCATGTCAGTCATTATACTGAATGTCAGTGCTTATATTGCATATCATACTGCTGTTACACAGCCTGTCTGTCATTTCACCGCATGTCAGTTACGTCAGTTGTTCGATCATTTTTGAGCTGAGTCCTCCGTCCAGCAGGGGCAGCAGACACCAATAGAAACCACCCGCCAGGACTGAGAGGCATCATCACCCAGGTTAGGATCATGGTTTAAGAAACTGAGTCAATCAGGTACAAACCGCCGTCAAGCGTAGTACAGGTGGATCCCTTAACCTGATGACGGAGCTGACTCAGCCACCTCCTCCGCTGAGCTCTCCTGTATCCTTTATGTTCCTTACTCTGACTCCCCCCCCATTATTAATGTCTCAGCGCAGGCAAACAGACGAGCGCTCCCCTGCCAAGGGGAACAGTTTGTTCCCATTTAACGGTAAACATCCGAATTTATCTCGCCGGCCCGCTTCACTGCTCCGCTCGTAAAACCCCGCCGTTTGACATCAGCGCGCTCGGTGGTGACACCGGAGAGGCAATTACCCGTGGGCGCGCGCTTTCACTGCCGGCAACCTGCCGCGTCCAAATAAACAATTACGCGGCGCTGCGTCGCCGTCAAGAGGAGCGTTTACACAGCACAGCTGCCGGGAAAGGTCACGGCTGCGGAGTCGACGTCCCGCCGCTGCGTCTGCCTTCCCAAGAGTGGGCGGGGCGTCTTTTTAAATCGGGATAAAGACGGTAACCCTTCCGCTCCCCTGGCTCCAGACTCGCGGCCCTCTCCGGATGATTCCGTCGTCTGAGGCAGACTGACAGCTGACATTCTGGGCCCCTCTGGACACACACACACACACACCATTCCCCCCGAGACCCCCTCGGTGTACATCTCCATATCTCACTGGTGAAGAAAAAAAAAATGGCGAGCATCGCAGGGACGGAGCGCTGACAGATGCAGGGATGCCCCCACGTCTGCGCTGTGACTGGTGGCCTGGACAGACCACCTGCACCCCGGTTCTCTCTCTTCCTCTCTCCCCTTTTCCTTTCAATGCGCTTCAATTTAAGCCACTTATGAAACCTTCGCCGTGTACCCTTATTAACTAAGTAATAATAACGAAGGCTAACGCTTAATAAAGGAAATGTGAGGGGGAATATGAGAGATAAAGTTTTACATTTACAACAAATCGGTTATTTTTGTTTTAAAAGCTCAGCTTTCTTTTTCGCTCTGTCCGTCTCTCTCCTTATGAAGGTCGCATTTACAGACCGGGCTCCCGGTTCCCGCGGCTTCTGCAGTCATGCGGCACCGCTGCGCTTGCTGGGTTCGCACCGCGTTTTATTCAAATGAATCTCTACACCTGTCTATTCATACATCACTTTAGGAAAATGGTGACCACATCGAAATTCCTTTGTAACTTTGGTTTTGGAGCAATATAGTAAAGTAAAAAATACAGAAATTAGACACTGAACGTTCAACTAGGAGCAAGATGAATACATCCTCACGTTTAATGACTGTGTTAATTCGCCTTTGCAAATTGACTAAATATAGTGCATCGGACAGAATTTAATAGAAAGTCAATTTGTCCCTTATAATTTGATTCAGTTTAAAGAGTGAGAATCTGGTAAAACACTCAGAACCTACAATCATCTGTTTTAAAAGCCAAGCATTTAAAGAAGAAAACTCAAATGAGTAACCTAACCTTCAACCCTTAATGGCGATGTAAAAAACAGCCTATCCACTTACACCACAACAGGAAACACGCTCACTTTCACAAACGTCAGGATATTTCAAACATGGTCACTTCAAAAGTCGATCCATTTGGGGCACAGAGGAAAATGCCACCAATAAAGGAAAACCAATTATAAGCTGCTTCATTTCAGTAATTGTTTTATTTCATACTCTATTTGCCAAACCCTTCCTCTCTCTTCAGTCACAGGAAGACGCAGAGGAAGAGTCTGCATCGTGCTCTCACACAGCAGACGCACTAATAACTTTCTGCTTTTCCCCTTTTATTTCATATTTGCTTGCCAACCCTAAAAAACAGTAGGAATTAAATTACACTTTCATTTCATACAAGAGCCCATGCAAAACCCATTCCACCCATATGTTTATCGAATTTTCACTCGCCTTAAATTGGGGTTTATAACTTAAACAGCCTCGTTTCGAACAGGAAGTTACTTCCCGACACAGGCTGCGTCTCCGATTGCTCTTTCAGATTCAGGGACGTCAGTGATCGTGTCGTTGAGTTAATAAAAATGCATCCGGTGTTGGGGAGATTCCGAGCAGCAGGGGCTGCTTGCTTCTGTATCCCGGGGTACGTGCTGCCTCCTCTCCATGAGTGGTACTTAAGGGTTCTGGAGGTGAGAAGAGCACTCAGCAGACAGGAGCTGGCAGGGGCGTGTGCGTTAGTGAAGGCACGCACTTGTTTATGTGTGTTTGTGAGGTGTGAGCCTTTTGCGTTTTTAATGGGGGCGCTCTCTTGCAGCACCAGAGGCTGGCCGTACAATAAAACGCATTCAGTTATGACATCAGTCGTCGATTTACGGTCTTTCGACTTCAATACTTGTAGCATCTTGTGGGTGTTTTCACTTGAGTGTAATACCCAGAGTGTCCTGTGCTCGCGCCATCGAGTCATGCATGGGGTGAGGGTTTTTTTTGGGGTGCGTCGAGTCCTGCTCAACAGCATTGCCGGGCTCCAGCTGGCAGGCGTCACGGATATGATTGGCTCATACGAAACGGGGAAATGGCATCCGTGCTGTGGCGAGCGTCCAGTGCGGTACACAGAGGGCCAGCAAGCCTGCTGTCAGAAGGCAGGCCAAGGCGATACAGGGCTGGGGAGGAGGGCAGCCCCCACTGCAGAGGCAGGCTGGGGTAACCCTCATTCTGGGAAGGTCATCGAGGGAAACGTGTGTCTCCCCATGTTCAATCCAGCGTGTTTTTCGGAGCAGTGTCGACAGGCAGTCTGATCAGACTCTCGGATAAACACCGCGATCGATTGTCTCTGGTTTGGGTCTGACCCAAGGGTCATTCGGAAGTTGCTCCTATGGTGCCACCTCTTCCGGAGCGAGGGACCGCTGTTGCGGGGTTGCCGTCACACCCCCCCCTCGCCGATTCCAGCCACTCAGATTGATCTATTATAAAGCCGGCAGATAAGAGGCTTCCTGCTTTCCTGCAGATTGTACTGGGCCTGTGCAGCAAGGTTAATAAGAACTCTGGAGTACAGGGTGTCACGGACGGGCGGCCGGGGCAGGGGAGAGCAAGACAGGAAAGGAAAACCCGACTTATCTTTCTATTGGAAAAAGTCTCTACGAGGGACCAGGGCTCTCGATGTCCGGAGACAGCCTCGGGCGACATGGCGGCTGGGGATTTTTGGCCGTCGGAACACTCTGGAATGAGACATCAAGCCCTGGACGATACTGAGATGAATGAGGTCATTGTCGGCAACTGATGACCCTTTTCTTGCCTCTGAGAACAGCCTCGGATTCAGACCCGGAATCGTTTTAGTGGCCGATGCGGCAAATGCTAGTGGACACATGCCCCCCTCCACCCTGCACCCCTCCCCTGGCTCCTCCCGATGTTCCCCCTCCCTCCCTGTCTCCCAGTGAGACATTTCTGTGGGGAGCCCGTCCCTGGTGCATCTTCATCATCAAAGTCAAACACTCGAGAAGACCGACATTAAGCATGCGTGTCAGCGGCGAGCTCCACGTGCGAGCCGCTTAAGCCAGGCCCCTAATAAAAGATGCATCCATACATATTCATGATAGGGATCTAGTAATTAGTGAACCCCCACCCCCCTTCATGAATATTAATGAAGGCAGCCTGGCAAACAAAGACGTTGGCAGACCGGGGCATTATCCATTAACGCGGGTAGCCACGTGTGATGCCAGAGATAGCCGTCCTGCCAGTCAATCTGGACTGGACCTGCGCGCGGGGGGGGGGGGGGGGGCCTCCACTCCAACGATCGCCGAGTCGTGAAGTGCAATGCTTACATCACTGTTGCATCAGAGGTGTGCTGCTTGCACCAAAACTCTTTAAGCCCGGCAACATGACTCGATACCCTCTCCCCCAGCCCCCCACCTTACCCACTCCATGACGCAACAGATCACGAAGCGACCCCTCGCAAAAAAAAAAAAGCACCCCTGACAGCACAGCCCCCTCCCCCAAAGCCCAAGGTACTCCCCCAGAAGGACAAAAGGAGTGAAAGTGGAGATGGGTGATGGCTGTCTTCTCAAATGTGGCCCAGGACGCACCTGAGAAAGGAGAAAGGCCGGCCTGCATCAAAGAGCGGGTATCACTCCCAGGCGAAGCCTCGTAGAAAGTCAATCTGCTTGAAGCTCATACAATGTGGGGGGGGCTTCTGGGTGACATCACTATCCGGGGTTCATGTGTCCTTTCAGGGAGCAGAAGTGTGTGTGCGTGTGTACGTGTGCGTGGAGCTGCTGATGTGTTCAGAGCAGGGGGGCTCCCTGTGTCCCGCAGAAGGCAATTTCTCTCAGAGAAGGCTGTTTGGGACCTTCACCCTGTCTCCTGGGCCTTCCAGAACTGGGCTTTCCCACCTGCTGATTGACGCCGGGTGTAACGGTGTCTGTGGTGAGTGGGTGAGGCATCTCTTTAAAGAGCAGCGCGCTTGGTGGTATCGGCTGCGGCATTGAACGTGGCGCCGTGCAGCGACACACGTTAGCAAGCTGCAGCCCCAGGGCACCGCTGATGGGCTCACCAGCGCATTCCTAACAGTACCAGCGGCGCCCATGTGGTGCCCTAAGCAGGCTTACCGCCGGCACCCCCCATCCCAGATAAAGTGAAATTGGCTGTTTGCCATATTGGTGCGGAAAAAGAGCCTTTCGTTTCCTGCTTTTTGTGAAGGTCTTCTCTGGAAGGGCTGTGCGGTGCTGATGCTGTGAGTTGGCTGAGGATGGGTTTTAGGACCAGCCTGATGCGTCTGACATCTCTAGACCTCCTCGAATCCTCCTTCGCAGGGGCCTTGGTGTCTCTTGTTCTCAGGCAGGGCAAGAGGAGATGGGTGGGGGTGTGCTCAGCCAAAACCGGGGCACGGGTTTAACTAAGGCAAACATCGATTCAGGTCACATGGGCCGCTGGGTATGAGCATCCAGTCCCTGAATGATGCCGTCTCACAGATACTGAGCACGTCGAGAGACAACCTCAAAAGAACTAGAATCATCAGAAGGAGCGAGACAAAGAGAGCCTCCCAACCGTCGCCCTGCTGCCCTCTGTGGCAGGTCCAGCCTTTTGACGGGTCATGTAGATGGCAAAGACAGTTCCCCCCCACTAAGGATCCCCTTCTCCGAAAGCGGAAAAAGGGGAGAGTCTCCTCACACACATGCCACGTATTCCCTTAAACATGGAGGCAGGACGTGGCCCGAACTCCGGTGGAGTCTGGCCTGTGTTTGGGATGGAAAACACAGACTTTTCACGAGGCCTGCGTATTAGAGACAGTATGGGATTTAATCTTTTCCCCGTTTTCAGACAGAATAATAATTAGCTGACTCCACGTGCCCCAGTGTCTGACTAATGTAATGTAACCAAACCCTGTCAAATTAAAATAGGATTACAATACAGAAGGAGATGATTTCTCAATGATCCTGCGGTCGGACTGGAGAAATAAGGGTGAAATTAATATTCTTTTTGAGAACGTTAAAAAGTTTGAGAGGAGTGTGGGGTTCTGGCGGCGGGGGCCATGTTTTCGGGGTGCTGTACTCTGTGTCATGCCGCACCTGATGCAAAATTACTTTAAGCAAGACATCGTGCTTCACAGATGCACCCGCTGCCCCCTGTTCTCGAGTTGTACCCCAATCCTGAACGTAACCCTGTGACCTCGTGTCTTCCTCCATCTCACTCGTATGCTCTCAGGCCCACCCCCTGAAACTTTCTTTGGAACTTTCCAGAATATCGAGATGGACAAAAGAGGACAGGATCTGAGGCGCCCGGATGGAGCGGCGATCTGTGGTTCACCCCAGGAAGGAGCGAACATACGGGGACTAGGAGCACCACCCCTCCCACTCCAAAACCCCCACCACCACTCCCAGTACCAGCTCTCATCTGCAAACGGCTAGATTGTAGAAACGCGGCTTCAGTCCAATTTAATGGGCTGCCCCTGATTAACTGTGGCCGTCGTCAGCCCACTTTAACTAAGTATATTACACGTCTCCATTTAAAAGTGTAATTTAACTTTCTTAAAATGGAACATGTGCTCTTTTCATACAGCTGGTGCAAAAAAGATTAAACTTTAAGTCATTATGTCTCCATAAAAGAGCATTCTTCTCCACTTGGAATTAGGTAACATTTTTCTCTCGATGACTTCTGCATCGCCGGGCAAAAGCGGCAGGATTGGTTTTATTCACTCGGCTCGGAGTGAAAGGGGCTCCATTCCACAAAGACAATGCGGCACATTTTGGAGTCAAAGGCTCGCGGGATGGCACACGGCTTAAACCTCGGGAAATAGGTCACTGGGACCGATTTCGACGCCTCCGTGCTAAAGACAAATGGATTTGCTCATCAGCCTTTCCGCTTTTTTTGTGAGAACCAAAGGTGTACTCGCATGAATGGAATCAATTGAACAGTTTTATTTTTTATCCACCACATTATACATTTTTTTCCACCTTTCATTTTAACTCCAGTTAATCGCCCCAACTGGGATTGCTGGAAGTTTACAGAAATGTTTTCCTCCGACACCTCGTCCGTCGACGGGATCGTCGTAATGATCCTATGCCTGAAAGTATGGAATGTGACGTTAAATGAGGTCACTGGGATTAATCAGCCTTAAATCTGAAACCGGGCCAGTACCGGGTCGGATCTCTTAATCAGCGGACGGCCAGATAAGGGAGAGGACCCGCGAATTGGGAAAAGAGCGAGCGGACATCTGCAATAGGCAGACGTAATGGGAAATGGAATGGGGGAGGGAATGGGACTGTGGGGGGGGGGTGGATAATGCCAGGAGCCACTACACGCCAGGGACCCCGAGGGGGGCGCTAAAGGACACATTAAAAAGATAAACTGCCCCTGTGGCTGAGGGCCGCTCTGGGCCAGCCTGCGATTGGTGCCACTGCCCTCTGGCCTGTATTTACTGCCAGGTCTTCCTGCTCAAATAACATCGCAGACTGAGATGAATTATCAAAGGAAATTCCGGCGGTAAGCCAAGAAGGTACTGTCTTATTTACTCATTTTGATTTCTATTGATTTATTGGTTTTTTTCATTAAACGAGATAACATTGTTAAATATGTTCACATAATATCCACCTTATGTCCCGCCCCCATGCCGTGGGGGTGTCCTCCATGTCCTCTTTGACTTGTGCACCCTGCTTTCTGGGATGGGCTCTAGACTCCACACCACCCTGTCCTGGGTAAGTGGATGGATGGATGGATGGATGTGCATTATAGGATAGACTGTCACCCTGCAGCCTTAATTGGGTGGCTGCTTAGGGAAATTTTTATAAATGTGTATGTCCAAAACCATCTTCATTCATCATCTTTATTTATTTAGTGCTTTTATATGAAGTGACACATAGTTGAGAGGGTGGGGTCAGACAGTCCCAGGAGTAACTGGGGATTATGGACCTTGCTCAGGGGCTCAATGGTGACATCACTCGTCCAGCCCGGGAATTTGAACCAGTAACCTTCTGACTACAGACAAATCATTGAAGCCCTCTGAGCCACCCCAGTTGTTCAGTGCCACCTCAAACCCTACCCCCTGTTCATTTACATTCACAGATATATCATCTGCATTCCACCCCCTATTCTGAATAGTCACCTACCATCTCAAACTTTAAATGCACTAAATCTAAAAATTAAAAAAAATGTTTATGCGAGGTGCGCCAAGAGTCTCCTCCAGGAAATCTCCAGAACTTTGGAAGCCACCACAATAACCTCGGATGACATTGCAGCCCCTGAGAATCTGGGAATTACAACAGATTCCAGACGGTTCCAGTAGGACTGCATTGTGCAAGACACGGAGTTGGAGCTTTTGCTACATTTTTTGCTTTTCTTTTATTTACATTTCACATTTATTTATTTGGCAGGCGCTTTTGTCCAAAGCGACACACAAGTGAGGCACAAAATACAAAATAAGCATACGGCTGTCAAGCAGCCAGCTTAGATGCTGCCAGGCTGAGCTTTAACAAGTGGGATCTGTCGTACAGCATGGTAAACATAGCAAGGGGCTAACGAAAGAACTAGGCAACCAAAGACGTGTGTCAGGGATCACTGAGCAGGTCAGTGGGTGGATGGAGAGCTCACAGAAAAATTGAAAGCTTTTATATTAATTAATTACATTTCATTTATACAGCTGGACAGATTTCTCAAATCAGTTGTTCTGCAGTCAGGGGGCCTGTGATATATAAAACAATGACCTTCTGGTGCAACCCCCCCTCCTTGGGTTAGACCATGGTGCACATGGACCAGAGAAAAACCTCAGTGACCCGTATGGGTAGATGCTCCGCCACACTCTGTCACTGCCCCCCTCCCAACTCCAAGCTGCACCCACCATCAATTGCTTTGTTATTAATTTATTGCCAATTACATGTTTGCTGAAGTAGTTTTGTTTAAGTAGAAAAACAACATCGGCTACTCAAACCTGCAACCTTTTGGCCACTACCACCACAGTGCAAGTTATTGGACAGCTGGTCTCTTACTCATCAGGGAATGGATTTTTTTTCCTGTTTTTATAATGGTGATGACCTGTTGTTGTAGTTAACGAAACATTTAATTAATGAATGTGGGCGTGAGGTGTCCATTAAGAATAAACACTCTTACATAACGTGAAGTCATCGTTCCACCGGCAGCAGAAAGCACTCTTGAGATTCTTAGAAAACAATCACAGAGTGCTCCTTGCTGAGGAATGGTTTGGTGACACAGTCACACGCAGATAGCTTCCATAAACTGGCGTTACCGCTCTCCGTAGCAATCCACCGCTTTCGTTATTCCTCTCCGGAGCGTTACACAGCTGCCGTCGTCTTTGTTTATCGGAGCCCTGAGTCACAGGCCGCTTATTGAAAGGAGTCCACAGGCAACAGATGAGCCTTATAAAAACAAATTAGGACGTTATTTTTATTTTACACGGCCGGGCCCTGATTACATCAGAGGTTCTGGCTCGGGATGGACGGCAACAAATGTGTTTTGTATCAGTAAACAGTATCAATCACGATCTGGGGCTCGCGTTCACCGCGGACCTCGACATTAAACAGGCTGGAGAAGCGGCTGCAGTCTTTAGCGCAGTAACTGATGACTTGTGCGCGTCATAAATGCTGCCACCTGCTAACAGCCCAGGGACTAAAGTAAATGATCCTGGTGATCAAACGGCTGGCGTCGCCCAGCCCAGGCCCCACGCCAGGGTTCGAGATGAAGGATGTCCTTACGGGTCGCGCAAAAACAAATGGAAAACATGCTCTGGGGAGCAGCTGATGGCTCCCGTCTGCGGCGGGGGCACCGGACAAATTGGCTGGTCCTCTCTTGTGGTTTCCCATCACCTCCGGCCTGACCACCAGACGCACAGCATCTCATCTCCCCGTCTCCGCGGTTTCGGTCCACAACTGCTGGATCCAAGCCCATCACAAGCCCCCCTACTCCAGTTTCACAGACTAGCAGTTATTTTAGTGGGCAGCTTATAGGATAGACAGACCCATGTGTGTGTGTGTGTGTGTGTGTGTGTGTGTGTGTGTGTGTGTGTGTGTGGGTGTGTGTGTGTGTGTGTGTGTGTGTGTGTGTGTGTGTGTGTGTGTGTGTGGAGAAGCCTGTGAAGAGCTTTCTTTTGGGTACAGTCTTTGTGAGGGACCCATTTTAGGTGACTTTGAAGCCTCACACCTCCAGGGTTGGGGGTTCAAAT
>JAODLC010000147.1:509637-521207 GCA_026781145.1 Hippopotamyrus pictus | reverse complement strand
TCACGCTACTTATCAGAGCCCCCCCCCCCCCCCCCCCCCGAACCTACAGTCTTTGCTTCCAATACTCAGGCGATGACAGAAAGGCAGTTTTTTTTTAATCCAGACATTCTGTAACCACCCTGAAAGACGGGACTCGCAGACCGCCTTCCGTTTCCTCTTGTCCCAGCTCCCGTCGAGTGGTCCGATTCCAGCGTTTAGGCTTTCCCAGCCTCCGCCTGCCGCTAGCGGACGTGGACGGCCAGTGAGCGCTGCGTCTCCTTCTCGGAGCATCCTGTTTTTTAATAATACCTGCTTCTTCTCAACGGTTAATTCGACGCCTTCTATCTGGTGCTACAAAACGGGCGCTGCTCCTCTGAGCGGGAGAGTACGCAGGACCCAGCGTACCCTGCTGCAGCAGGCCCCACATGACCCTATGAGTCATTCAACTGGACACGTGGGGGGTGGGGGGGGGGCTGTGCAATAATTATGTTTCTGTTTTTAGCTAAACAAAGAATAAAAAGAAGTACAGCCAAGTGCATCACCCTCAACATGAACAAACGGGTGTCAGCCAGCTGGCAGCTACTGCGTGTTTCATTCTGGTGGATGTACAGACATTTCGGTGAAACTAATGTTCGGGCACCAGCTTGGGCAGTGAGGCGGAGCCAGCAAAGGGTCGCGGCATCGACCTGTTTACGCTGGAAACGCCACCAATCGCACGCCTCCCTTCAGCTGCCAGAAAACAGATCTGTGTCGACCCGGCACTTTGGCGGGGCTTGAAATGTGGGGTCCCTGCGAAGAGACAGAGAGAGAGAGAGAGACAGAGAGACAGAGAGAGAGCGAGAGAGAGAGAGACAGAGAGAGAGCGAGAGAGAGAGACAGAGAGAGAGAGAAAGACAGAGAGAGCGAGAGAGAGACAGAGAGAGGGAGAGAGAGACAGAGCGATAGCGAGAGAGAGACAGAGAGAGAGCGAGAGAGAGAGACAGAGAGAGGGAGAGAGAGAGACAGAGAGAGGGAGACAGAGAGAGAGAGAGAAAGACAGAGAGAGAGCGAGAGAGAGACAGAGAGAGGGAGGGAGAGAGAGAGAGAGAGAGAGAGAGAGAGAGAGAGAGAGAGACAAAGGGGGCCTGGGGAGACAGGATCTGAGAGCAACCGGGGGCAGAGGATCCGCGAGGCCCCAAGGACGAGGAGCGCCAGGCGTCGGTGAGCGGCACAGCGGCCAGTGGAGCCGCCACACGCAGCGCTGCAGGTCACCTGCTGCATATTCATGGGGATGGTATTTAAATGCAGAGGCACGGGCGCGGAGGCGCGGCTGCGGAGCCAGTGCACTGTCCCCCGCTCAGACCAGTCGTAATGAGCCGGTGCAGGAATGGCAGGCGACTCCTGGGCCCTGCCAGCAGAGTTCTGGTCACACAGGTGCCCAGCAAGGGGCTTTAGCTAGGCGATGCTCTCTGGCTCCAGCACGGACGGCACACAACCACCACGAAGGTTATTTTTATTTTTGAATAAGGAGAATCGTTTGGTCCTCTTGTAGCTGCGTAGGAGATACCTCCATCCACGGTCCCTCTTTCACTAGACTACTCTTTCACTAAACACATTCAGGTTAAGTACCTCGCTCAAGGGTACGAGCGCTGAAATCTTCTCACATAAAGCACAGTTACAATGCCTAATGTGCAGCTAGCTTTTGTGGATGTGAGAAAAGCATGTGGAACCATCTCTCCGGCGGCAGTGAGGATGCCGTAACTTGTGCTGCACCCAGTCGATTCCCCTCCGATGTTTACCCAAAGGGACAAAAACCAAATGAAGGACCCAAACAATTTCCATTGATGACCACAGCCAAACAAAATGCATGATTTTGATAAGCCTACACTGAGATTCATCAGGGTTACAGCTACGATTAAAGCATGCGCTGGGCCATACAGACACGCAGCTGTGAATTATAAAGCTAAATATATGAAGACGTACAATGGCGGCATGTTAATTATTCATCATCATTACAAAACGTCGTGAAGCAAGACGTTATATCGCGTGCTCGGGGGCTGTGCAAAATTTGTTTCAAATCGGTCGCATTTGTGATATTCATTAACTACTGCTATTTTCAATTATTTTTGCTCTAATTTCACAGCTGCATTTAAAACACTTAGTACATGACAAAAAAAACAAGAATGAAGAAATCAATGAGTCCCAATTGAGTCGTGTAAAAAAGTAACGGTTTTGCATGTTTGACCGCAACTAAACTTAACTAAACTCATGGTGCTGGAAATGAATACACGCGTTTCTTTTTGATACAGCTGTGTGCGATATTTCCATATGAACACACTGGCACACCACCTATTTAAGAATGAATAAAGAAATGTTTTGCATAATATACCGCGACCCTGTACTGGATAAGCGCTTATGGAAAATGAACAGATGGATGTACATAATATGCCGATGTAACCGTAACAGTCTGACTAACGTTTGAAGAATAAAAAATAATACATGATTTACTTTTCTTTATAATGAATATTGACAGCTGTTACGTAGTTTTGCAAAAATAGTACATTATACTTTACTTCCAGGAAATGTCTCAAAATATAGCCTACCATGAATAAATGTTTTGACTACATCTTCAACAATAATCAGTATAACAAAACACGCACGACACGTTAAGCCCAAGACGTGTCACTCTTTGATGCAATTTAAATCGCTTTAGTATTACTACAAAAACAGCAACAGTACTTATAAGTCGCCGTATACGGTTCAAAAAAGTCGTAAAAAATAATAATACCTTCGATTCGTCATTATAGCTGCAAAAAGTCGTAAATAAGTAACATGTAAACAATCGAAAATATTTACTGAATTTCGGGGTCTAATTTTGCAATTTGAAATGAATTTAAGCAACATTTTTCACAACAATCGAAGTGTTGCTAAGTGTGTCCAGCAGCCTATTGTTACCGGGTTTTGGCGATCAATAATGTTCCGGAGACGAATTTGATAATCGATGGTTAAGTAAACGCTGTTTGATTTTTTGAAATCGTGAAAATACTTCATATTAACAGACTGTAAGATGATATTGCAAATATTTCTTTCCCAACGGTGACCACAGTCTGGACTGAAAATCCATCGACTGCGATTTAAATACAGTCGAGCAGTACGGAGGAGTTAAACTCAAGACACATTTTCTGTTAAATTGGCAATATATTGCAATTTTTCAAGCTTGGGGTGAAATAGTGGAGTGTTCATTATTTATACTTTTAAACGAATTAATCGTTAATATATTTTAAGTCTAAACGTTTCAATTTAGATTAACCCGATATTTTAGATAAGGTGTAAAGAGAGAATTTAAGTAATACTATTATCGGAGTCACTTTTATTGATGATTTATTTTGATGAATATTATGTTTTTTTTAATTATGTTTTTAAATGATACAGGAAAGCAACATGCCCAACAGTAATGAATATAAATAAAATCTATGGATAGGCTATTTGCTGTAATATTAAAAGTAGCTTGACTAACTAAAAAGTGCCTTAAAATCAGAATGAAATTGGATGAATCTTGTTTTCATCGTTACTTATTCCTTTATGATGGCTTACGTCACATGTCATCATGCGGTGCCACAAAGAAACGGGGGAAAGCCGTGGCTCTGGGTGCTTATTAAAGATCCGGGGGTGTGCGGATTACTGCGAGTAATGGTCTGCATTGTGGAGCATAACTGCGCCATCTTACCCATTAAGCGCCGCCACCACACGCGCTTTTTACATGTTACTGAGACAGACTGGGCGCTGGTGGGAAAAAAAACACTGTTTATTTAAACGTGTAACTAGAGCAAAACCATCTCCCGGCCAAACTTTACAATAGCTGCAAACTATGCGCCATCCCGGCCGCCGACTTTTCATGCTTAACTATGGGTATAATTTTGTGCAGATAGTCATAGAAGCGGCCGCCTTTGTCAGAGACTCATCCGGCAAAAGCAGCCTCCTTCCGGCACGTTAGTAATCAGCCTCCTTTCCGACAGGTACCAAGACGTGTCAAGTTCAATCCATAAGTTCGCATTTTTAAAAGTTCGACAAAAATGAACGTGTTTTGACGTTTCCGTAACTGTGCTTATTGTAAACTTTAAATAACGAATATGATCGTCTAAAGAACTCACACGAAATTCAATTTTGAATGATTTCTTCTCTTATGTTTCCATAATGGCTCTGTTTTATTTATTCATTTATCGAGGGCTTGTTGAGTTGGTGTCCAATAAACAAGTTAAATAATACACTGCCTTCACTATAAAACAAAGGATTTTTATTCAGCCATTGGGGAATTGCAGCGATCCACTTTTCCCTAATGGCTTAATTAGCAATTTGATCCTTTAAATTAGTTTATTGAAAGAAACACAACTTTTATACTGACTCTCGTAATCAGAATTCATAATAGCCCAGAAGAATAGAAAACATAAAAGCGTTTATATTTGAAGTTTTCCTTTGTTCTAACTTTCAGGTTAGGCAATAAAATGCAAGTTGTTACCAATTATTTGCAGTGGGGTTTGGGGGAGGGGAGGTAAATGGGCCATTGATTTAGTCATTTTACTCTTTTAAAATGTAAAGTGAAAATACAATATCTAAAAGGAAAAAATGTATACGTTATTTTCTTCATCTGCATAATTAAATATTCAAAGGAGATGTGTATTCACTGACCAGATTAATTCTGCCTATTCTGTAGACTTTAAAAATAATATGTTTATGTTTACATTTGTTATTACTCGTCTTGTTAAGTGGTGTTGATCTTCGTGCATTTTTAATATACCTCACTGGAGAACGGAACTTTTTAATTTACCGTTTAAATCTAGCGGCATTTCTATAGGAGTAGAATCGTGTTTGTTAAGTTCATGATATACATTAATAGTCGAATTCAACTAAGACGTTAAATCTAAAATATCGCCGTTATGCATCGCATATTTAATTATAAATTACATTGTGTAGTTGTATCGAGCTGTCCGATTTCATTTCGGAGTTTAAAATAAGTAGCCTAGCTGTATTTGTATTCGAGCAATCGCAGTATTTTGTTCGGGAGGACAGTCTGCGCCATAATGCACCGTAACCTTCAAGTTAAGAGGCCAGAGGTTGAAAGATATACTGTTCGCCCATGTCTGAAATTATAATAAATTATTACAATAACAGTCGTGTGCATATTCTCATCTGAAACGCGTGGCGACGATACGGGAGATAAACTGGCAGTAATGATCTCATCTAGTTAGACTTTGAAATAGCCAAAGGAAACCTTCTTTACTCTCCGCGCCACTTTCGCGTCCAATATTCGTTTCACATCGAAATTAACAGGAATTAAATTACGCCCACGTCAAACCAGGTTACACCTACTTTAATACACGCTTTACATTTAACAATGCAATTATATATGTTGTATATTCTGTGCGTTTTTCCGGTTTCGTGGAAAAAAAATCCATTAGAAACGGCGAAGTTTCTCTTGTAACGCTAATTACCGAGCAAGACGGATCACATTTGTTTGTTTTCATAAAGTGTAATATGTCGGTCTGTTTTACCACTACGTATTATCAGCGTGTTCATTTGAACCGCTTTTCAGATTTAGAAAAAACAATTAAAACGGACGGCAGTATGTTGAAAATGTCATAACTGATGACGCAAAAAATATGGATTTATCCACTTGTTTCACCGCACGTGGCGGGGATTGATGTCATGCTGCCCTCTAGTGGCGAAATGCGATAAGCTGTTTGATTTGCAAACCTCGCTGTCGTTATAGAAAAAATGTATTGTCTGGCTGGTACAGGCCGGCTCTAGCTATAAGAAGAGTAAGCAGTTGTCCAGGGTTCCCGAATTACCTGCGCTAAGGAGGAAGTGAAATGATCATCCGTTTTCATGGTAGGAGGCCTCCCAAAAAAAGCTTTGCCTGGGGCCCCAAAAAACGTAGATATGGTCCTGCTTTGGTAAATTCAGCTTAATATACAGAGCCCTGGAGTATTATGTTGCATTAAGTATTATTATCCCCCATTGTCAGTTTCTTTTTGACCTGGGATATTACCAACACACACAGGAAATTATATACAACAGCCTAACAATGAAGAAATAGTCCTTTACTGAAATCTGCAAATAAATGCAACACTTTTAAGTAACTCCAAGAATAATTTCTGTGAATTTTGTTGTACACATAATAATAAAAATTGTGGTTTCGTTTTTAGCGTCGGGAGGTAATTTGGTGAGGCCACATGAAAGACACCCAGGATGTCCAGACAATATTTCAATATTTTTCATCCCTTTCGGTTGTTCAGTCCTACCCAGCCAAGAACACAGCAAGCGTACGTTCGCCAAAAATATGTTTAGAAACAGATGCCCAATCCATGTGGTTAATGGACGCATGCGTTGCAAACCCGCAATGCATACGGACCACTTGAAAGCAGGAATGAAATTCCGAGAGCTTAGTAATGAAGCATAAAGTTTTTTCTCCAGTTAGCTGAACACATCTGTCAGATCTTTATATAACCTCCTGGCCACCGAAGCAGACACCAGCCTACTCTGAGGAACTAGTAACATTTACTCTAGCTAATCTGTGCCCTCATTGCAACAAAGCAACAAGAAAATACCAAGGAGTCTGTGACTCTGTGTATGGTGGCGTATGTATGGTGTGTGTGTGTGTGTGTGGGGGGGGTGATCTCAATGGAACAGAGCTGCTTGGAATGGGAATCAAATTTCAGAGAAATTTGGCAAAAAAAAAGTACTAAAAAGAAGTTAATTAAACATAAAGGCAGAATTGTGAAAAGCAGATATTTGGTTTGAAGTCAGTCATTCACGACTGTTACTTCAACAAATGTTAGTGCAGATATGAGCTGATACTAAAGGTTCTATAAGTGTCAAATTTGTTCAGACACTAGCAGATATGGGCTTTTGGTCCCACCAAACCCCTACAGATGCAGACTGCATACTTCAGCAGCATCTGTGGAAGCATCCCTGGGGAGCATCTCCTAAGCACATCAACGTCTGCAGCACACGTCTCTTACAGGGGTGCAGCCACATCTGACAGCACTTCAGTTAAAACCTTGGACTGTGGCCATTCCTCAGGCCTGCTTCAGGTGGAGACCTCCCAGAGCTTTATTTTCTGTCAGGGTCCCGGACAATACCAGCGCAGCTATTATACCACCGAGAGAAAAATCGGACAGTTCCCAACAAATAGGTCTGTCCACCTGCATCAGGGAAACGCCGGTGAAGCATAGTGAGACAAGTCAGAACCAGCATCCCTCATCACAGGCGGAGAAACGGTGCTGTGGAATGCCGTGGGTCTCGTGGCAGGACCAGCCGGCCAGCCTTGAAGACCAGGCCAGGCCTGTTTCATGTCCTACCGCCTGATCCATGCCAGGAATCTCAGTCTGCAGGGGTGCGGGCTCTTCCGGCCATGACACCTGATACACTTTATTGATCCCAGGGGGAATTTTTGTTGCGATCAGCAGTGAGGTACATAAAGTGCAGACAAACCTACCATACAAGACAAGACAAGACAAAGTGCAAAGACAGTACACACAGTGCAAGCAAATTTGAAGTACACAGAGTACACAGTACACAAACAGAACAAGAAGAATGTTAACAAATACATTTTTAAAAAAGGTGTGTGCAATTAAAAAACTAGCACCAGACTTT
This sequence comes from Hippopotamyrus pictus, assembly GCA_026781145.1. Taxonomy (NCBI): domain Eukaryota; kingdom Metazoa; phylum Chordata; class Actinopteri; order Osteoglossiformes; family Mormyridae; genus Hippopotamyrus; species Hippopotamyrus pictus. The sequence goes on along the minus strand of JAODLC010000147.1, from coordinate 513,596 downwards.
TTCTGTGTCAAAGGTGGAATGTTTCCTGCCGTTTTATAGCTGGGGGTGGGGGTTACGGTGCAGATGGCACATCAGTAGGAGCTGCTAGCCAGACAGAACCAAGGAAATGGTCTTGGTTAGAAGAGGCAGCCGTGTGCCATCATCCAGATAAGAGATATGTAGTTCAGGTCCGGAAATTAAAGATCCAGACCAAAGTTTTATTTCAACCAAGAGTTGAGTATAAAGAGTCAGTCACACACAGCTGGTTGGTTGAAAGGAAATCTTGGTCCGGATTTGTACTTTCTGGACCTGAACTGTCCACCTCTGATTCAGATGAAATGGTACTGTAGATACCTGTGAAAGCACTGAACCGGGTGTCCCCTCCACCATGAGACAGAGCTCCAGGTTCAGGCTGATAGGAGCTCCGGGTGATGATCTGGGCCCTGTTTTTAAGCTCATAAGCATTATTATCAAGCTGGTTTCTGGAAGAAAAGGGAAAATTAGGTAACTGTCAGACCTCTGACCTCCATTCTACTGCTGAGACCTTTTCCGTTCTTTCTTGCTGCACATGTAGGTCAGACCGTTGTTTTATGCCCCAGAGTCTGCGTGTGGCTCCTGCCTCTTGTTACGTGACAGTATGGACTCGGACGCAGGATCCAGGCTATTCACTATACGCATCGCGGGCCGACTCCGCTGACAATGCGGCAGTTTACAAAATGTAATAATCGCATACATACAGTTGGGCGAGGCGTGTGATCTTGAGCGGTGTTTGCGTGCCAAATGTTCTTGTGGCATTTAAACAAGTACGTACCAGCCACTCAAGCCCAACCAGGGGACTCTGTTCAAACCGCTGTCGGTTCTGCGTTTTAAAAGATTAAACTGCCATGTTGCGGCTGTTCCTCGCTCGGGTTCCTTGTTTAGACATGTCATTTGGTGCTGTGCTGCCAAACACGGTCTCCAAATGAGCCACGAAACATTGAGCTCCATCTAAAGTCATATGGACGCTCTTTGGATATTAGACTCCAGAAAGAAAACTAAGAAATATTTAAAACAAGCAGCAGGTGACCCTAATGTCACAAACCGTGTAGTAAATTTTGATTGTGTCATGCTTCTTATTTTTGGTGGAATCAGTGGCGCATATATATATATATATATATATATATATATATATCTCATGCTAATAGTTAAATTATTATCTGCTTCTTAAATCTGTCATCTAATGGCAAACAAGACAGCAAAGGGATCCACAGGAGGATCCTCAGAAGTGCTTTGAGATCATTGAGGTAAATGGTCAGAATGAGTCATTTTTAATGTAACATTTTAATGACATTTTTAGGTGCAATTCAGAACTGCTTTCAAAATCATTGCTCTGTAATAATCAACGATGTAGTTACAGACGTTTCATAGCATATTATTTAGGTCCCAAAAATCACATTCCAGTGTCTCCCCTGTGTAAACATTTGTCATTGGAAATGAAACTGAGAATGGGTGAAAGAAACAGGCAGTATTTTTATATCATCGTACTGATACAAAGAGTGGAAATGCTGATGTAGATTGATGTGGCAAAGAGATCTAACGTTTTTACCTGACCACTCTCATCACACCTGGGGGGCTTGGTCAAGCCTGTTTAGCGGGTGGAAGGTAGCCACTGGTGTGGAGTAAAAAGGAGACCACAATCGGGAAAATGGCATCATGAGATATAAGCAGTGTTAATGATGGCTGCTTTCGCAGATGCAAAGAAGGAATTTGGAGGACAGCTGGTGACCATCTTGGCATGTTGAACGGATCTCACTGGCAAAGAGCCGGAGAATCCCTTTCATTCATCACGGATTCCTAACGGGCTGGTTTTGTTTGCTTTTGGTTCCCTGTGCAATGTGATTAGTCTCCTTGAACGGCAGACAGAAAGAGACTCTGTTGGACTGAATTAGGTGTGAAATACCAGCATCCACCTGGCTCCAGGAAGTGACATACAAGCCTAGGTAGATGCTTCACTGCTTAATAAATAAACCAGTCAAGATACATACATACATACATACACATACACACCACACACACACACACACACACACACACACACTCCCTGGCCACTGTATTAGGTAAACCTGTTCAACTGCTCATTGAAGCAAATATCAGCCAGTCGTATGTCAGTCGGCAGGGCATGATGCAGGCAGGAAGAGAGTGACGATCCATTGGGTAGTTCCAAGAGAAACAGGGTTAATTAACAAAACTGACACTAAGACAAACACACACTATGAAAATCAGAAAATAACACAACCACAGGAGGTCAGAACTACACAGGGGTAACATTACAAACAGAACCATAAATAAACCAACAACAGGAACCAGGTAACACAGGGGACAGATCTTTGGAAACAAGCATTGTAACACCACGCGGTAACATTAATGATGACAGATTAAAGAACTGAACAGCGGACGGAAACCGGGCTAATGAGAGGGGCAGGTATGGAACAGACAATTAACAAAACAAAACAGACACTACCAAGAAGGCACAGGTGAATTTACTAACACTAACAAACACAGAACAAAACTCAAAATCAGGACCGAAGGGTTACCAGTCTCTGAGTCACACACTCAACCCACTAAGGTCTGGGACTACGTCCATGTCCATCCCTTTATGACCATAGTGTACCCAGCTTCTAATGGCTACTTCCAGCAGGATAACGCCCCATTTCACAAAGCTCATCTCAGACTGGCTTGCTGAACATGACAATGAGCTCACTGTACTCAGATGGCCTCCGCAGTCACCAGATCTCAATCCAATGGAGCCCCTTTGGGATGCGGTGGAACGGGAGATTCGCATCATGAAGGTGCAGCTGACAAATCCGTCATGGTGGGTACCTTCTGAGAGGGGTCTGAGGAAGGAAAAACCATGAACTGCTGACAGGGTGTTGTGCGGCCAAGACTCATGGATGTGAGACAGGAACGATGGCTATCTGGTGCATCATAATTTTTGACCACGGGAGTAATGTGTCACGTCACACAGGTCGTGAAGCCCTGCCACGTTTGGGGCTATGGGGGCGTCAGTCGGATTTGTCAATCCAACACCCCCTGCAGATACTCATACCTGGCCGTCCACATGATACAACAGAAAATGGGATTCATCAGACCAGGTGAGCTTTTTCCATTATGTCAAGGTCCAGTTCTAGCAGTGGGCAGGGGTCAGTATGAGTACTCTGACTAGTCTGTGGCTAAGTAGCCTCAAATGCACCTGACCTGCTTATCACCATCCTACCTTTTCATCTAAGCGGGAGTAAGAGTCATGGCCCCCCGGGTAAGATCTTAGAAACACCTCAATGGGCCATTATTTCCTATATTCTTTGTGTGTTCACGGGGGCCACAGAGTAGAAGCCATTTAGTGGCGTCCATCCCAGTTCAGCAAAACAGAAATCAGACACCAGCGCTGCTGCCCCAGAAGAGCCTGGCTTGGTTTGGCCCGGTTGTGCAGGTGCTTTTTTAAACGGAGCTCGTATTTATGCACTGACATGAATCCAAGTGCTAGTTTTAAAAGTTTACAGTGAAAGGCTTGCATAACATAACTGGCCTTTCATTTTAAGCTGCTTTAGTGCATGTGAAAAGTAATTATCTGCTACTTTAATCACAGATTCATGGAAACCCAATATCTTATTTGCATGCAGTGGCCCTCTTTAAATGTCCTACCAGTCATATACACTTGGAAAATGTAGTATTCCATAAACCGCAATACATAAAATCGTGTTTGCAGTAGATGCAGTGTGTGATATAGCTGTTAGGTTGTTTATGATTGACACATGTTAGTGATCTTGCTTCCCTTCAGCTTCTACTATAAATCGAAACACGTAGTAGTGAAAGTAGTGAAAAACTTTTTTTCACTACATGTAGTGAATTACGTACAATATAATAATTTATACCACAAGTGTGTCTGCTGGGGTGTGGCATGAGTAAATGGTGTCTTGTAGTTGTGTTCTGGGCATACAGCAACT
>JAODLC010000147.1:467787-500385 GCA_026781145.1 Hippopotamyrus pictus | reverse complement strand
AATAGCTCAGAGTTGTTAAAATCTTATCTAGCTCTGATTTAAAGGAACCCAGGGTTTTAGCTTGCGCTACACTAACACTCTAACTACACGCTGTGTAAAATGTTCTCCCGCTAATTTCCGCCTATGGCCACGTGTTCTATATTTAAACTAATATTGAAGTAGCCATTTGGCTGAACAGCATCCAGACCTGTTAGAATCTAATATACCTGGATCATGTCCCCCAGTGCATGGAAATGCTCATCTGATACCATGGGTTTACCCTTCAATCCGGGAGGTTTGGTGCCAAACCAGATATTGATGGATGGATGTCCTGGTGTGTTCACAGACGCCTCTGTAATCTCAGACTTTTTCAGTAGCCCAGGAGACTCATGCATTTATAAGTATAATGACGAATGGGTGGCATGTGCATGAATCAATTTTGACAATATTTTCATGATATTCAGCACTGGATTATTTTCAGCATGCCAAGGTATGACACGATACACCTTCCTTAATTGCGTCTTATTGACATCTGTGATGATGAGCACAAGGTGTCTGATCTCCAGAAGTATGTATTGTAATGTAAGGTAGATGGTCAAGCCTGCGTTTTAAATCAGCTGCTTCCCTGTCATTCTTTTGGAAGACCCTTTGCACCTTCTGTTCTTCAATAAGGTGGAGACATCGGAGTCGACTCCAGAAAAAGGAGTGCAGGTAACAGATAAAATCCTTTGAAGTTATTAAGGCAGAGGCTGTGGATTACAGACCTCATTCAGCTTTACTTGTAGTCAATGGCAGTCTGAAATCCCTTTTAGGCACTGGATCAGTTGCTGGCATTAGCTCCTTGTATCATCATTTCTCCATCTTCACTGAATCATTGAACTGGCTTCTGGACCCATGCTGGCTTTTCCTGTCACCACTATCTTGGGAGCTGACATCCGTACGAGATTCCCGGGCCGCCTCAGCTGAGCCCACTCCATCAGGAAGAACGGGACCTCGATTCTGAGGTCCAGATGAATGAATGAAAGTTGCATTTATATAGCGCTTTTCAAGGCACCCAAAGCACTTCACAGAAGCAATGAGGAACCACTTCAGCCACCATCACTGTGTAGCACCCATCTGGATGATACAAAGGCAGCAATTCTGCACAAGTATGCTCACTATTAGATACAGGGGATGATTAGGAGGCCAGATTTTGATGAGGCCACAATGGGCAATTTTAGCCAGGGCATCAGGATACCACCCCTACTCTTTCAGGATGCCCAGGGATCTTTTATGACCTCCGAGAGTCAGGACCTCAGTTTTATGTCTCATATGAAGGAGGGCACCATTTTACAGCACAGTGCCCCCAGCATGGCACTGGGACATTGGGATCCACACAGACTACAGGATGGGCTAACCTGCTGGCCAGATCAACACCTCTTCCAGCAGCTACCGAGCTTTCCTAGTTGGTCTCCCTGCTTAGCTTCCGATGGATTACCTGCTGTGAACCACAGGAGGTATGGCTGCTGACAGATCTCCAAACCCTGCCTCCTGTGATTGAGAGAATTTGCCCAGCTTGCAGAGAAATAGGCATCCTTGTACTCTCACCTTACCCATGGGTCATGACCAGACATGGACGCGGATTTGCCGTAATGCCAATGACCTCCCTCCCGCTCCACCACCACCGACCTGCTCACCGCTTGTCAAACCACAGCCACCAAACCAACCCGCCGAGTCGCTCTCAAATCACTCCCACTTACTGTCACTTATGAACATGATCCTGAGAAAATTCACTAGGACACTGAAATGATTCTTAGTTCAGGCTCTACAGAACAGAACCAGCAGTTCAACAGTTTGTAGAAGACTAGGGTGATACCCTAGGGGGGTCTGAACAACTGAGCTTTGGGCAGCTCCACTAATGAATAGAGGCAGTGTTGTTGGTGAGTGAGAGTGTGCGTGTGTGTGTGTGGGGGGGGGGGGGGTAGCTGGCTGCGTCACTGAATGGGTTTACCGGCAATGAACAGAAAGGAAAGAAGGAAAACCATGACAGCCATCAAAAATATAACTAAACAAATTTTAATGTAAGCATATTTTGCCCCTCCAAAAAAGCAAAGCATAAGTCAAAACAAGGTCAAGGAGTCTCAGTACATATCGTCAGGTTTCTCAATAAATACAAGCATTCTGAAATCTTTAGATAAATACCATTCATATTAGTTTTAGAATATTCTAAGCATTGTTTACATTTATTTTATGGTTTTGACTTTCCGTTAAAAAAAAAAAAAAACAAATGCAATAATAAAATATCTTGAGCACTTAAGCAAAGTTAATGCTTTAGCCATTATGTAAAAACAATAGAACAATGCAAAATGTACCAAAAAAAATTACGCACGCACACACAAGCTGAAAACATAATGTAGTAAACAGAAACATCTGGGTAGTTGACATTTTACATATAAAATGACTGGAAAGATTGTCACTGTGATACAATAGCACTTTGCGGTGTAATATCCAGGATACACAGAAAACGTCAATGTCATTTTTTATATTTTCAGATGGACTTTCAGGGATTTATTCGGGGAAAAAAAAAACTATTTGGACCAACAGAATTGATCCAAATTTCAATGTTAGGTACTTTTCGCACACTGGTTTTTCAAATTACAGTTTAAACTGCGTGTAAAATAATCAATAAGATTAGTGCAACCAAGAACGTCAGAAGCCCTGAACTGACACGGTGCAGCTATACATTTAATCTCCATCAGTCACATCTAATAAGGCACAATGGCTTTCTCAAAATCCATTCTTTGGAAAGAAATGCTTGGCCTCACCTCTTTTCTGTGAATTCACAAACTTAATATTACACTAAAAGCCCATATGTTCATTCGTTTTTTTCAGCCGATAGTGAATATGCTAGAAAGAATGTATTGCTGAAACCATAATGCCAACTGCCCAGTTGTATAAAGTTGCTTTTGCCATCTTATGGCGCTTCTCAGGACAGGGTACAAACAAGCAGGCGTACCGCAACCCATAACATCCTGTGAATTTAATCAGCACCTTCCAGAACCACCAGCACTCACTTACAGTGTTAAAAAAGACCTAATGTCAGCTAAGCACTTTGCCACCCAACTAATGCATAAAACAGGCAAAAACTTACAGTATCTTACTGTACCAAGGATGCTAATAGGAAGAGTTCAGTTCCACTTTCTAGGGCTCTTGAAAGGACACTTAAACCAATGTTTCCCAACCCCGATCCTTGGGGGCCCCCACAGAGCTCACAAAAATGTGGATTGTCTGGTAGGAAGCTGGGAGCTAGCAAAAACGTGCACCGGCTGAGGATCCGAGGACCGGATTGGGAGTCACTGACTTAAAACGACTAGCTGTGGTGCAGCGTTCTGCACAGCTTGATCTTCCTTTTATTTAATCATCATCATCTGGGTCCACAGTTTTCAGGAGAACATGTCTATTTATAACAACACAGTATTTCTAAAATAACAAACATTTTTTCCCCAGAATTTACGAAGACATTACTCTCAAACTCACTAGACAGAATTATAAAACATTTAAAGTTCAGTCAGTGCTATTTCATGTCCATGTGTCCCTTTACAAAGTTAAAAACACATTCAGAAATGTAATTACAAGAAAAATACTGCATAATCCAAAAGAATAATCAAATGCGAGTGACACTTCTGCTACACCACACCTATGAACTGCTAGACCATGTTTATGAATATAAGTGGCTTTAGATGTGCTCCCTGAACATGGAGAAAAAGGCAGCACACTTCAGAAACCCCATTCAAAACACTGTAGGAAATCCACGCGGCCATGGAGAGCTGGGCTCATACGCCATTAAGGTTCACAGTGCTGTATCACTCAGAGCCTCTTCAGGCACCTCTGCCATTGACTGCTGGAGTGGGCAGTCACAGGTTTCACTGCATGCTGTGTAGTTGATGGGTCAATGTGGTTCCTTCTAATTTATACACTTTGCAGCAGCAACGCAAGCATTGCTTTTTAAAATTAGCTGACAATTGTCAAATATTTACAGACATCTGAACAATTTAAGGATTTCAGTTTCTTCTCCAGGGACAGCCATACAGACCACTTCTGATAATGACCACCAGACAGAAATAGTTGAGCAGTGAATTCTGTGACACTTTACTTAAGGGGGCACAAATAATACAGTATTATACTCTCACAAATGTATTAACCACAAACCAAGTCTTAGTTACACAATGATCTCTTGTTTGTTCTTCATTATTAAATCGTAACATCTTTTTGAATAGAATAGAAGCTTTATTGTCACTATATTAAATACATGTTAAACCTCGGTGAACTACTGAAGGAACTACTGAAGGAACGAGTAACGAATAACAAAAAGTTAAATACTGATTTCATGTTTGTTCTTCAATTGTGAAATTTTTTATATCAAGTAACGATATTTGTTCACGATTTGTACTTCAGTAGTAACCAAGTCACTACTAAGTATTCGTGCCCCCTCAAAGTAAAGCGTTACCCTGAATTCTTACCGGTCTACTACTGGACTACTTGTAAATGCCCCATGGTGTCACTCACGGCACACACAGGTTAGAGCGGCTACAGACTAGAGATTGTGTAAACAGTAAAGTGAGGACAGCATGTGGTTCGAGACTCATTTGCCCATGTGCAGTCTTTACAGTACCTGTCTGACAGCTAGCAGAATAAACCTGAGAAGATGTGCTTCAAGAGGCTATCTGGATCTTCTTGCTGGCGGCCCCCTCTTCTACCTGAGGTACTGCTCCTCGGACTGGCTGCTTTGGTCCTCCCCTTCCAGGTCGTCCAGCTCAGGGAGGTCCCCCCAAAGCAGTAGGTTCAGTCCTGGTTAAACACCCAAATTATACAGTAAACCTTCAATACATATGAGTTACATGTTTGAACCTGGTGTTCTTTATTCTTATATTTGCAATGGGAGGTGGGGGGTTTTGGTGTGTAGGATGCTAGTCTTGTGATGGGAAGGTCATTGTTGGGTCCCTTAGCAAGACCCTTAACCTCCAACAGCTCCATAGACTGACTAACCCTGATTTCTTTCAAAACAAGTGAGTCACTTTGGATAAAAGTATCTGCTAAATTAATGTAAAGTAATCACTAGTAAATTTGTCTTTAGAACTAGCAAGACTCACAGGTGGTCAACAGATACTGTGTCATAGATAAACTCAGGACTTTGTGTAACGAACTAAACCACAACAGTGATTAAATGTGCACAGTACTGTTGTTTTCCCCTTATCACTGGCCTTAATCTTCCGTTTCTATTGTAATGCAAACCTGTTTCTCTCAAGCCCTCCAGAATTATCACAAAAAGCATAATGACATTGTGCTGGCTGAGGCAATGCCATCGTAACTGTCAAAACACCAAAGCTCTGTGATCCTGGCCATGAAGATACATGTGCTTTCAGGTACACAAAGAAAATGTCAAGACAATACAAGCACGAGTTAATAGGACATGCTGGATTAGCACGTCAAGCAGCAAAAGTTTCAGTGCTTATTTGCCTGTGTTTGCCATTTGCACACTGCCTACCATGCATACAGCATATAATCCTATTTGCACTGTCTCTGAATAGCATTTTTAACCATAGCCTTTTATTATTCTATTTAGGTTTCATTTTTAGCCTACTAAGCTACCTTTTATACTTAACTTAATGTAATTTAACTTTCATTTGTCTGTACTTTTTTGCAGTCTCAGGAGCCAGCCAGATCTTCATTTCACTACAAGTTGCACCAGTATAACTGTGCATGTGACATGTGTGGACGTGCACGTCTTCTGCAACACAGAGCACTTCTGAACTGATTCCAGATGAGTATCTGCCCACCCTAGGTTCACAATGTCTTTGACGTCTTCAGTCAAATATGGCAGGTACAACCTTAATCTAGGTGGGAAGGATTTATATAGTTCATTTTTTTAAAAAAATATAATTTGGAGTAACTCGTAGAACCAGTTTGATTAATATTTATTTGGAGATTTCACAAACGTTTATGGCCCTAGGAAAGCTACTTATTGCAACCAAACCTCTCCATCTCTGCCTCTGTCCTGTTTATGATGACCAAACTGGACAGAAGGCGTGTGATGCCTGCCAAGCAACACCAACACGACCACATACAGCTCCTTCCTAAAAAGTCAGCCGAACTGCTTATCGAACAACGTTTAAAGTAACATCTAAATGGGTCGTACAGTTCTCACCCTCTGAGACAAGGGGGGATGAGGTGTGGATCTGAAAGGCAGGCATCCCTCCTCATGTGTCTGGCCCTAATGCCAAAAACTTGCCCCCGCATTTCATTCTAAATTCTGTGATTGTTTTCCGTCATAGATAAACATCTAAAAATGTTGGCATGCACCTATAAAAGGATTCATTCTCTTAGTAAACAGCCCAAGTGGAAAACATGATCAAGGTGCAGAATTGTTTTACAGAATGGTAGGATCAGGGTTGCTGTGTACATATATAAGGAGGAATTCTCAAGCCATGGCTGACAGAATGGCAGAGCGGCAGGGATTCCCTCTGCATTGGGGAAATCCTCACCCGAGGCGTCCAGCCTGTTGATTGGTGCGACTGAATTACTGTTGAACATCCAGAAATGACCGTTGTTACAGGAGTGCAGGCAGGGTGTGCACGGCGCCACCACGTGATAGCCAACAACGTTGCCACTGATGCAAAGAGGAGACAGAGGCACAGGGTCAGCAAGCGTTCAGGGCACCAGCGCACCAGCAAGGGCGGGGGGTGGGGGGTGGGGACCAGGGAAGAAAATGAAGGGGACCATCACACTCTCAAATAATCAATCAATCAAACAGACCAATTAATGAATGTAAAAAATGTATGTTTGAATGAATGAACTGAAAGAACAATTGAGAGAACAGACGAATAAATAAGCAAATCAAAGAATGCTCAAAATGAACTGTTTCACATCCCCCCACACCAAAATAGGATATGTTTCAGTTAAAAATACATAACTAGAATACGGTTTCAGCCTCCAGTTTCCCAAATAATACACAAGTGGCTAAAAAAAGCCTTGTAAGCTAATAACAATGCAATCGATACTTGGCTGTCCCAGCAGACTTTATGAGTCAGACATTTAGAGGATATTAAACTATAGCATTTTGCTAGAACCTGAAAAACAAGAACAAACGTAACAATATAGCTACCTGACAGTTTATGACACTGGTCTAGCTTAACAATCTAGTCACAGATTAATCTTCATTTATTAACATTTTTAAACAATACATTGAATATGTTTACAGGGCCGGCAGTGTGGCTCAAGCAGGTTGAGGTCATGAGGTCATGCCTCTCAGAGTTTGAATGAATCAATGGCCCAGCACTGTGTATGTGGAGTCTGCATGTTCCCTAGGTATTTCTGGTTCCAAAAAATGTGCAATTCAAGTGGACTGGTGTCTGTAAGCTGCCCATGGCATAAGATTGCGTGTCCTCTGCCCTGGGCACCGGACTTCACTGGGATATGTTCCAGGCTCACAGTGACCTTTTGCCAGCTAAGCGGATAGGGAAAAATACATGGATTGAATTATGCAGTGTATTAAAAGATGTGCATTTGGTTTCTGCAGCTGACGTCCATAGGGTAATGCAATAAGATATTACTTACCACTTCAGACAGGCCACGTCTCTCAGTTTGCACTTGCAGGTTTTTGTGGAATAGCAGACTGAGACAAAATCCACTGTTCTGCAGAGTAGGATTGAGACATTGTCACCAGCAAAGCAGAATAATGCACTGAACACACTTTTTTATCCATTATTTTCACAAAGTGCCATATGTATTAATTTCTACACTAATAGCCGCAACAGTGTTCTTGTTAACTAATAAAGAAAATTATGTCTAATATGATCGCGTATTTGCAGATAAACCTGTTCATACAAATGCATACAAAAAAAGCACCGTAACAAAATTAGTTTCCCAGTGATGGGGTAAATCCTGATATTTAAATACAACAGAAAAATCACACTCTATCAGACGGCAAATTCCCACTGGCTACATGACCTGTCAGAGTTATCTAATTAATCTAAGTGATCTAATTCGGTAAAGACTTACCTGTTAGGCGGTATATCAGTCGAAAAAAGTTCAACCTCTGTATCGGCTAAGAGCACAGCTTTCATCCCCCTCGTACAAAGTACACTATCGCAGTATATACAATTCAGCTGCGTAACACATTTATTTTTAAAATAAGGTGTAGACATGGCGTTAATTTTCCCCACCAATTACACCAAAATGCCGATGCAAGCAAGAAAACTGCAGAATACCACAGAAATATTCCTGGACAATTAGGCACCAGCTTTCCAGTAAGGTACCCTTCGCAAATAAGCTAGTTAACGGAAAGACACGTTACTTGGGAAGCGCGCTTATTTGTATGACAGACGTCATTAAATGTCCTATTTTTTATCTTGAAAGCTACCAGAAAAGACAAAACCTAGTAACCTGCCATTATGCTGGAGATAGAGCTAACTTCTGTGCAGCATATAACTTATAACATTAGCTAGCTAGCAGCGCGGGTCGTTTGCAGTGCCGTAGAACACCAGACAGCTGTTGTTAAAGGTCTCTACAGACGCTCATAATGTTTAAAGGACGCTTCTGACAGAGCGGCGAGCTCGTTTCTGTTTTTGTTTACACCTTCCTACTTAGAGCCGACAGCGGTGGGCCGGAACTTCCTGAAAGATTTTCAAAATGTGTCATCCTTCCTTTGGATTGGATAGCTGAATACGTAACCAGTATGCTATTGAATCACATAAATTACTTAGACGAATGTGATTGGAAGATGTTAGAACTGCCAAGGGCAGAGAAGCTCGCTATTGGCTGAACTATAACCAGCTTTCGGAATTTAACAAATTGGTAGCGGTTATGGTCTGATCCGTTTTGTTCATTGGTCGCAATATAACATCGCAGGAAAAAATCTATTAAATCACTTTTTATTATAAACGAACACCATTTAAACAACATTTATAAAGTTATTTGACTACTAAATTTATGATTTTAGCACTGTAGAATAGTTCCTTTAACAAAATTCAAGCAAATAATACTAGGTCCCGCCTCTTTAACCACTGGTAGGCATTTTAATTGGTCGACTTTATGGTAAGCACTAGGAAACGGTCCTTAAAAAAAATGCTAATTCTGATTCGTTATCTTTGATGCCATTCTTAATAATATAGCCCAATGAGGAAACTAGAGAAATACTCCGCTTTCTTATCCCATGCGAAGGGGCGGGCTTATTCTTTCAGACTTTGGAGAAATGTTCGAAAGTTGGAAGCGATGTGGTTGACGGGAAAAGCCCTTTGCCGAGATTAACAGAACCCAAATGGAAAGTAGTATTCGAGGTAAGTTTTTAAAAAATTATTCTGTTTTTACTGTGCTGGTAGTCTTGATCCATTACGTTATGCGTAGGAAAAAAAAGTCGTATGCTGGGAGTCTTATTTATTAAGACCGTTTGGCGAGAAAGTTTCAAAATGAGCTATATTTAAGTTCTTTGCCGATAATTAATGTTATATTTGAAATACTATTTCCAAGGGTCAGTCTTACCTTTCTTCACGGTTCAGAGTGTTGGTGCGCTTTAGTCATGCGCTTTAGCAATTATCTCCTGTGTCGAAAATCTAATGTATGGTCTATGTGAGTGTTGGTTAGAGACCAGCTTTTAAATAAGCAGCGATTACGCGAATCCATAGTTAAAAAGCTAGCTAATAGCAATACAAGCAATATAGCTAAACGTGTAACTGAATGGGAATGCTGATGCAAGATGTAGTAGTGTAATACGTACTCTTTATCTACACTTCCGATTGTTCTTGAAGATATTAAGTGTTAATATCACGTACCACTTTAGGTGAACGGGCTACAGTAACGCTTCAGAACATACTGGGCATGTTTAAAGTTATGACAGTAATGATTGCTTTCTTATATTAATAGTCAAAACGTATCTATTTGAAGAAACCGCCCAGTAAATTTTCCGTAATTCTAACTTTATTGTTCAGAGGAGGGTGGGGAAAGTACCCCCTTCCTAAAGTCTGACGGTGTGACCACAGGGGTCCAAAATATAACTGCGGTAATCGTTATTCATTTCGCCTTCGGACGAGCATGTGATTTTGATTACAAAGGTATTCACACGGTGCAGATCAAAAGTAATGTGTGTACTTGCATCATAAATCCTAATTATGCGCAACTGTCAGCCTCGGGGTTGCGGCGTGTATCCATATCACTGCATTATCACACAAACCTATCCTTGTCTTCATTTCAGGGGGAAGTCAACCACTGCATGACACGCTGCTCGCCCTGCTATGAATGCTCGCAATAAGAACAAACTTTCTGGATACGACAGTCGGCTTGTTTTTGGTGCATGGGAATGAGCCTGCTATTTTTTTCTTTACTACCGTGATCAGGGACGTTTATATAAATATTAAAAAAATCTCACGGAAGAACACTGCTGGCTGAAGTCTCATAATGCGGACGGCTTGAACATCAACAGGAAACAATAACAAGTACGACGCAGTTTGGGTTAATTGGCAGTTTATTCGCGGACCTCTCGCTTTCTCCAGTCGAATCTCCACGATTACGTTTATTTTATTGGCGAATATTGTTACTGCCTCGTCGTTCAATTTAGGCTTCTGAAATCAAATAGAGATGACGTCTCCAGCAAAATTTCGAAAAGACAAGGAAATAATAGCCGAGTATGAAACGCAAGTAAAAGGTAAGTGATGTCTTATTAGTATAATCTCCTTATGATTTTCGCTATGGCTACTTCTCGCATATTTATTAACTACCTGTACCTGCATGTAAAACAATCAATATATTTGTGTACAAAATATATGCACATGTGGAAACATAAACCTGGATTGATCATATCAGCGCATTTCTTTATTTTAAAGTTGAAGATTATTTAAAGGAAAACGTGGATGTATTGTATTATTTGACATTAAAGAAATCTGACCATTTGTTCTTGGTGAAGCAGATCAGTGGATGGTGTGCATGCCAATAGCATGGTCTAGCAATATCGAAAGTCTGTTTAACGGTCGATTCTGCAGATCTTGGGTATATAAAATATTACACATTACAGACTGTCTGCGTTTTATCGACATACTCTAATTAGTTATGTAATCCCTACGCGTATCTATTAAAATAGCACTGGGCGTTTTCACCCCAGTTTCGTCCTCCGTGCATGCAGCTGTGGTGCAGTTTGCACTGATATTTTTTAACACCCCCCGTATTTGGCGTGGCTGCCCACCGGACGCACACTGATCAGCAAACATGTTGGTCCGAGCGGACGGCGGCGGCTCACGTGCGCCGAAAACCAGCCGCACGAAGCGTTGCCATGCGCGCCGCCCGAGGACGCCCGCAGTCTTGGGAAGTCTGTGCTCCCCTTTTCCTTTCGGAAAAGGGCGGGGTGTTTGCTCCGGTTAACTGTTCCCGTCTTCCCCCGTCCCTGTCACAAGCTTGGAATTTTAATACGACGTTTTAGATAATAGTGTAGGTAAGGCTAGTTTTGCTGCGTAAACCTGGGTATTTTGGGGGGTGTCGGGGGAGGGGTGGCAAGGCGAGCGACCAGTATTCCCGTTTCCTCCCCGGGAAACGTTTGCGTTTGAGGAAGCAGTTGTAACAATAACCTCCTTTTTCCTGCGCGCAGATGTGCTCGCGCAGATGTGCTCGCGACGACTGGCTGCACGTTCCTGCCTGCTTATGCGCGAGTCTCCTCTGCACATAAACACCGAGATGCTTTTAAACGATGTTCACACGATAGCATAACGTGCCCTAGCCGTGTATGTCCTGAACCTACTCTATATGCAAATCTCGGATACCGGAATGTATCCATTTTACACTTTCCGCGTTAATCACCTTGATGTATTTTTAAGTTTTGAGCGGCGTAAACGAATCTTGACCACTTCAAAAACAAAGGCACTACAAAACGCGAATTCGGTTTCTGCCTCTTATAGATGCGTGATTATTCCGTTTTTTTCCAATCTCATAACAAAGCAAGCACCACGAAACAGATTGTACATCTTGTACTGTTGCCGAGTAGATTCATGCGGTTCTCCTAAATAAACACACGTTGCCGTTCCTAAGAACCTAACTGATTTGTACAGATGTGGTCCACAAAGAGCCTGGCGAATGAGGTCAAACCTTTTTAGGTCATTGTCATATTCTCAGTTTGATTTTAAGTTCTGCCCTTGCCTAGTGTGATATCATTGAAAAATGAATGACTTGGCTGTATGTGCTACATTGAAAGGTGATCCAGCATACAGTTAGCATGAGGGTAAAAGGAGAGATTGGAATGGGGCAACACTCTTCTGGGATGGGACAAGGCTTTTCTATTGCTCTGTGGTCTTTCAGCATATGGAAATGTGCATGATGATTTCCCTAGAATGGCCCTGCATAACAGTTTACCCCATAGCTCTGGACGAAGCATAAGAAAAAGTGGTAATTGCACGGTGCCAAACACTGCATTGACTCTTGCTTTTCCTCATAGCCTCTCCTGTTGTGTTGGCATGTTCCGAATCCTTAGTACTGCAGCATAGCTTGAGTGCTGTATGTGTCGCTTAAATGTGCATGTGAGGCCCAGGAGTCACACCCCCCCCCCCCCCCCCCCCCCCCCCTTGGGGACTCCCTTCGTGTCCCTGGCAGCAGAGACCATGTGGGGAGTTCGAGGGGACGTGTAAGTGCGAAAGGAGCGGCGTATGCTGGGCACAGGTTCCAGCATGTTTGAGTAGACGTTTCGGTCCATTCAAAATTCATTGACTTTATTTATCAGTGAGGGGTTTGTGTAGCGGGCTGGGCACATAGAAATGTAACGTTAAATTTATTATTATCCATGATAGATGAGATGGCGAAACAAGTATCTTCAAAGGATCATGGTTCAATGGTGCCTAAATTAGACTCCTTTGTGCAGGTCAGGATGCTCTTGGCTTATACCTTGGACTCTCATCTGATTTGCCAAAGCAAACCTAACATAATATGAAAGAAGCTATACTGTGCAGCTCTCTAAACATCTTTTCTGCGGTATTTTTCTGACTTAAAGCATGCAAACACACTTCATTGAATTAGTGACATTTTCATGGTGGTGTGTGACAGCTTGCAGAGTAACAGGGATTGTGGAGATTGTGCTGATGAGAATCGGGTGCAGCCGTACTCGGTGTGTGCTGCCAATGAAAGCACTGAATTGTAATACAATGGTGTGAATCCTAGCAGCCGTTGCTGAGTTCTAGGCTTTTACTGCTGTCTGGATCTTAGCAGGGAATCTCCTTGGTGCTCACAAATAAAAAAAAAACACAACGATAATGATGATTCTGTGATTGGCTTTAGAGATATCTGACCATTGAATCGTAATCTGGGTGATCTGAACAGAGTTTTGCATGAGACTTGAATCTGCAGCCTGCGGGTGAGGCTTGTGATATTTCCAAAGAAAGCTCTTGGGAGCTATCAGATATTAACCAAATAATTCTCCAATAGTTTGTGTCACGTTTCCAAATTCTGACGAGCGACCGGCGGCGTTGTATTTCACTGCCATCCTTCTCTGTCAGGGAAAGTGAAGGTTTGCCTTCCCTTGGCTCCACTGTGTGCGCACTGTCCAGTGTGTTGCGAGCAGAATGCCGCCTTCCCTAGACATGGAAACCTCCTGTTCACCCCGGACTCATGTCGTCAGATGGAGTTAGCGGCTGCATAGCCAGGGGATGTTTCTCCCTTGATGTAATGATTGCGCATGGCTGTGCATTCCTTAGTCCTCAGCAGCTTGACATGAAAGCCAGTGAAGTGAATATTGTCAAGAATTTCAGGGATATTCACTGATAAGCGGCCAGACATTACAGTAATATGCCGATATGCTGCGATCAAATGGCATCATGATACTTCGGAGCCGGCCTTTTGCCTGAGTGTTCTCTGGAAAAGAAATTGCAGATGTCTGATTGAATTGCAATTCCTGCAAGTATGATATTTAATATACGGTATATAATATAGTGTGAGATACTGGAGGGGGAACAACATTTGACTGTGCAGTATTTTCTTTGTTGCATTTTAGATAAATTTCTGCTTTTGTATGGTTTGGTAGAACATAGCCCTTGTTGCAGAGAACCTGAAACTCTAACTTATTATTACATTTACATAAACCATAAGGGTTCAAAGGTTTATTTTATTGTTGCACACAATGCAATTATTTTAGTAACTTCCAAAGCCTACGTAATCAGAAATGCAAACAAATGTATACAATATGCAGAAGCACAGAAAAGTGAACAGTATATCCAGGTAGTGGAACTGTTAAAGTAATGGAGACAAGCTATGTAAACCATAACATAACTTGCAGGAGTGACAGCTGGCATTTTATCATAGGTTATTGCACATGTTTGCATATGTCAAAATGAATGGTCATTATCAGTAAATCCTAATAAGGTGGCATTATAGGAGATTTCCCCCCCCCCAGGCATAGCAGAGATCAGCTTCACAGCAAGTCACACTCTAGGCACAAAATTAGAAATGGCCAATGTAAATTAAAGTTTAAAGTGCTGCCTGAAGAACCAGCTTTGCTGCTTTAGAGAAACGGGGAATTTCTGTTCTGGGCAGCAGTGAATCTCAGTTAAGTGATAAGAAGGTGAAATGCTGAAACCGCACATTGTTACCTAAAGGGAACCTCTGGTATCAGGTTATGTGTCTAGTGAAACTCACTTTATGCTTGAAGTAACTTCGCGAGTAGCTGGTTTCGTGCCTCTGAGGGATGGACAACCAAGGTACCTGTTTGCCAGCAAATTGTGGGGTCACAAGCTGTTTGGAGTGATTCATGCGGTTCTACACTTAAACACACCCAGTGCTTAGCAAGCAGGCAAGATTGTTACAGAATTATCATGAGCTCATTTCCTAAGACTGTAGCCTTCTCAAACCTGTCACTTTGTTGTATTTGGTCTGCTTATGTAATTTTCATTAATTTATAACCTCGGTGGGGCTCCTGCTCTACCTGACAAACTGGAGGTTGTATCAAGCTTTCCCGTCGTGTGGTTGTATGTTAATGTTTTTCATGAATTTAGCTCTGGAATAGGATCAATAACATAATGGGAACAGATTCTAGTTGTTTCATATGAATATCTAACACCTAATTGGATTGGTACGAATGGGTCATTTAGCATCGATCGGATATCGACAATAAATCGTAAGTGGCGTAAAATCGAAATCCCTGTAATTATGCGACACGGCTCAAGGCAGCGCCCCCGTGCTCCGTCAGCGTAGCTAGCCCCGGTGTTTTTCTTTCCCCGGACGAACGGACAGCAGATGTAAATGGTCTGACGCCTCGTCCCACCTCACCATCGTCGGTAATGCTGCAAACGTTCATTTCGACATGGCTGCTCACGTACACAGGGCTCATCCAGGCCTTTCCACAGTTTGCGGTCAGTAGCTAAAGTCGATTGGGTTATCAAGTGTCCCGTGTGTCGTACCTGGATTTCCCGTTTCATCTTTTTTTTTTTTTTTTTTGCCTCATGTCGGTGTGCATGTGTCTATACTGGTAAGAACCAAATTTTAACGATTTGTCCTGCTGAGAGGAAGCTACCAATGTCCACATGCCCCAGGCTCCCATTTCCTGGTGGGTCAGCTGGTTTCCTTGGATGGAACCTTAAGACAGCTTATATCCTCCAGCTGCATATTCATTTTAATAGGGGGGGGGAATAATTTTTGCAGTGTCACATCCAGGAGGTTTTTGTTTTTTCCCTACAGGGACATAAATGCTAGCAAGGCCCACAAATGGCTGCATCCCCATGATAGTAATGAGCACGCAGCAATTAGCAGGGTCCAGCATTGATCGGGCAGTGCACCACTCAATTTACAACTTAATGACCAGGTGGGATTATCATGCAGTGAAAAATGGCGGCCTTCTCACATGCAAGGGCCAGAAACATCACTCGGAAAGGATGTTTGCTTTGCCGTAGATGGGGAGAACCCAGAGCGGTGGAAGAACGTGTTCCAAGCTTTGAACTTCCTGCCACAAGTATGGCTCTGATCTCTCAGGCTGCAGGGCGGTACTGAAGGGTCTGGCGTTCAAATATTTTGATTTTTGTTATGGACTCTTCTGGATTCAGGCCTCTGCTTTGTTCCTACCAGTTGGAAGACTGTTGCAATTGCATTAGTCGCCCGTCTTGGTGGTAAACTCGAATGAGTCCAGTCTGGTACCACAGGGAGGGTCAGTGAATGGCATTAGGATCATTGCTTGAGATATGGGTTTGGTACTACTCTGATGTGAGTATCTGGTCCGTAGGAAGCTGTTCTTTCGATCGGCTGCTGCTAAACCACCCATCCATCTTCCAGCTGCTTGTTCTCGTCAGGGTTACTGGGCCGCTGTTGCTCTTGTATAAAAACCAAATAATGCTTTAGCTTAATCAGCAGGTCTCGCTTCCCTTTTCTGTGTTTGTCACACTCATGTCTCTCTTCTGCTTTGTCTGTAACACTTTTTTCCCCTCTAATTGTTTGTGGTGTCTTAACAGAATGTGGTTGGCAGGTTCAGTGGGTAAACCGGTGCCTTTATGAATTCTGCAGAAGGAAAAGTGTTACCCCTTTGGTTACCCTATTCAGAGAGCAGTGTCGGCTTACCGATTTAGGCGACACAGGCAGCTGCCTAGGGCCCCCTTTTCTGAGGGGGTGCTGACTTCTCAGATCCATTTCGCTTGTTCCCAGATGGTGCATACGGTGCTGTACATGCTCCTTGTGCTGTGGAGGGGGGGGGGGGTTGCCCGGAATGATGCTTGCCTAGGGCTCCACGTGAGCTTTGACTGGCACTGTCAGGGAAGTGCAGTGAGTCAGATGGATGACTGATGTTGATGATGGGGTGGTGTTTTATTTGCATGCATGTGCAGCAGATGCTTCAGCTGTCCTAATTCGATCATGCAAACAAGCACACTGCTGCTCTGTTTATCCTTCTTCAGGTGGGGGGGTGGTTTGTGGAGCACTGTGATTGTGTGTATGCCCCCCCCCCCCAATTTTCGTTCCCATTCTGACATGCCAGTCCACCCATCAAACAGCTATGGAACATCTCGTCACCATGACATTAGCGTTGCAGAGATCAGACAGTTGGCACCGTGTGGAAATGTAGAGGAACATGTGCAGTTTATCACCCCAGTCTCTTAGAATCTCAAAACGTACTACAGTGAAATTTACTTTGGTGTTATAGCACTTGCCATAATGCCTGAGGTGGGTGTTATGGGAAAGTGGAGATGGTCTCAGTCACAGCTTGACTTGCTCTTCTCCGCATCTTGATCGAAGGGACGAGCTCTGTGTGGAGGTCTCCAGAGGACCTTGGTGTGTGTCTGCAGTATCTTCTGTGAAATCGTATGTTCGCAACCTTCTAGAAACCATGCATGCCTTTGCTTATTGTAAATCAGGGGTGCAGTTAGCAGTGGGTTGGATTTTTTCCGCGGGCGGGGCGGGCCGGGCCGGGCTGTCTGCTCTTGGTGAAGGTAGCCAGCCAAATGTTAATCGTGGGATCAAACCACTCAAGTGATGCTTGAAGAAAACTCTTGGTTCCTTGTTTAAGTGTTTAATGAACCGATCATAAAAACATGCTCTAAAAGCCAAGTGGATGGTTAGTTTTCCTGCCTTTGTTAACTGTTCTTATTTTTTACTTATTTGTACATTCTATATTCAATAATGTCTTTGAGCAGATTTTCTCTGGCAGAGGCCCTGAATGGCTCCCAGTTTAGTCCGATCCACTCCAATTTAACAGTAATTCTGCGATACACCTGCCCTTCCATCCAATCCCCTTTAAATTCCTTTAAACATCTGCATTATGGCGGGGAGGTGAATTGACTATTCCACAATATCATGAACATGAGAATATCAATGATGGTTTCTAATATTTTCTAAGATGAGACGTTTCCTGTACTGCTTATTTTGACTGTATTATTTTCAAATGAAAAATAATCCATGAAAGGTTTTTTTTTCCCCCTTTTGGTGCCCTTGCAATGCAGACTGGGTAATTTGGGTTGAAGTTGGAATGGGTCATCATACCAAGCATAGTGCTTTGGCACATGGATGTCACGTGTGTTGTTACGGTCATACATATGGATACGGGCCGTGGTCCGGGTTTGCTGATTTGTTGTGTTCTATGCCCTGTGTGGTCTGCCAGGTGCCCCCACGGAGCTCAGCTTCCCTGCTTGCACTTGATCGATCCGCTCGTCGCTGAAGACCAGTGCGGGACATCATCACCAGCCTCTATTTCCTATTGGCTGAAGCCGCTTGCTTCAGTTTGTGACTGTAGTCCCAAGGGGTTTAGCTGTTTGCCAGTCAATACAAATTGTGTTATTTTACATCCTGTGTTAAGGTGCTGCATCAGTAGTGACCTCTCCACCACTGGCCTGTGCTGCTTGACAGAGGCTTGCTATGCCCTGCACACTGGATTACCGTTTGGAAGATGGAAGGATGGATTGAGATTTACAATCACTGGTCTAGAGAGAAGCTTTCATACGGGTTCGCCATATGTGCACCGTGACAGACGGGATGAGCACTTCAGCTGGATGTGTGGTCTGGCTGCGAGACCGAATCCTGTGAGGATCTGCGCGGAGATGGCGTGCAGTAGGCAGCGTGGTCCAGCCCAATTCCCCACAGTAATGCTGTTCCGAATCAGCTGGCGAGCTTTTGCCTAATGCGGCCACAGAGCTGCCGCTCCACCTAATGCCTTTTTAATGAAGCGATTAATCTATCAGTCCCCTCTCGGTCTCCTAGCTTCAAAAAGCTACAGGCTCACCTGCAATGAATTCTGCAAGGCTTGTCGTTGGCCATGATTTCAAAACTGCAGTTAACCATCTCAGGCATTTTGAGCACCGCTGGGTTCCCCCCACCCTGTTGAGTCGTTTGAATACTGCTCAGCTTCTGCTTTGCTTTAGATTCAGAGTGATACTCCGCTTGTAGGCATGCGTCGATAGCAGTAGGGTTGCAGTGAAGGCTGCATACTCAAACTGACATGCACAGTCAGACTGTAGACACGGATATAGGCTGGCCGTGTTGTGCAGTGAGACCGACCACTGCATGCCGCATTGCCCAGAGGCTGCCAGCGGGGATGAGTGGGGAGGGGGAGCTGTTCTCCCCGAGACAAGCCAAGCGGGGCCTCTGCAGCCTCCTGCGGCTCATTTAAACCAGATGTTCCCCCTCCATGGAGCCTTCGACTCTGCAAGGTCAGGGGTGAAAGGTCTCCATGGCAACCTCAGTGCTGGCACGCTCGGTCTCGAATGGGGCGTAAGGAATGGAGTAGGAGGTCGATGAATCGTTGCTCTTTCCACGGCCACTGTGACTCTTCGGCGTGGGAATTGGATGTATTTCACAAATGAGGGAGGGGTGTTTAGTGCCGCCTTCTCATGTCTAAGGCTGTGGTGCAGGTAAAAGGACAGTCCATATGTCAACACGTTTTGGCGAGAGGGAAGATTCTACCGATGGTCTAATAATGGCAATGATGCCAAGTGAGAATATCACAGTTTATTAGGATCTGTCACTTTCAGTTTAGTGTCGACAGTTTCAGGGACAGCTACTTGGTTGTTTCGGCCCCATCTCCCAAGTGCAGTCCTGGGTCCTCTTTCATTTGTTATGATCCATCCTTCGTACAGGACCAGACTTTGTCAGATTGAAGGATCTTGTCTAGTTTTTTGTGGGCAGCTAATTGTCTGTTATTAACACAAAACATCTGGTTGCATCTTGACAGGCTGGAATTTTGTGCCAGTCATTTTGGCTGTCGGCAGTGTACGACTAACAATGGTTTACAGCGTTATGCTGCAGCGCGTAACAGGAGGTTGCTCCAAGGCAAACATCTCAAGTGCTTTCTGCATGCTCCAGTTCTGTTCCCCTGAGCAGCTGTCTGATTGGTGTTTCTGTGCAGTCGTGCGGTGTCCTTGTCGATGTGTGGTGCCGATGAATCTCCCGTCTTTCTTGGGTGAAATGATCCCATTTTAATCCCAGCCAAAGGCTGCAAGATCCCTGAATTCTGGGGCCCGCAGATGTACTATCGCTGGAATAATCATCACGTTACGTCTTCAGCTCAATCCCTAATGAATCTGCAGTATGTTATTGGCAAACTAGACCCATTTATATTTTGATCTTTGCTGTTTCACATCTCCTGCTGTGTATAAGGTGCACATCTTCTGGATGTTGCTTTCAAAGTATCTGTACATCAGAATTAGATACAGTATTGTGCAAAAGTCTTAGGCAGGCAAAGATGTTTAGATTATCCTCATGTTGGTGTAAAACTATGATATTATACCTGTCAAAGTGTGTCAGCTTCAGAACCTCTGCTAAAACCATCCCAGTATTTGCAGTGACCGTCCAGTGCAGCCATGTATTTTTTTGACTTGGTCACTAGCACACCTCATACAGCCAGTCAATCTGTCACTGACTTTTTAAACCAACTTATTTAATTATTTAATTGAGCTGTTGGTGAAATTTAACAAAATCATGGAA
Source organism: Hippopotamyrus pictus (assembly GCA_026781145.1). Taxonomy (NCBI): domain Eukaryota; kingdom Metazoa; phylum Chordata; class Actinopteri; order Osteoglossiformes; family Mormyridae; genus Hippopotamyrus; species Hippopotamyrus pictus. The sequence continues at coordinate 480,015 of JAODLC010000147.1, read as the reverse complement.
CAGCTGAGGTGCCCCTGAGGAGAGGTTTGGGAACTGAAGCGGTGTTCATCTAGCCATCAAACTAGATATCAGTAACTTTTTAGAAAATAGAAGAAATTATTACTAGTTTGCTGCAGTGCTGCATCTTGGTGGTGGTCATTGAGTGACCATGTTTTCCTTGAGCAGTCCTTCAGGCTGTTTGACATTTGTTGACATGCATCTTCCTGGCTTCTTCTGGAATGACTGTGCTGTACTGGCTTGCTGATTCTGGATACGATCCAGCCTGGGTGTGCACGTCTACTGTTCTCAAAGGTAACGCCACACCCCCCCCCCACCCCCCAAAAAGTGTCTGACAAAGCCTCATTGAAGTGGATGTGGTCATCACTACAATACATTTCAGTGATTGATGGTTCTCTTTGGTCAAGATCTACCCAAAAAAGCAGTGCTTCTGGCAGCCCACTCCTCACATTCCTGAGCCTTGGGAAACTGTCTTTCTCTGTTGGTGTCCTCTCTCTTTCTCACTCACACACACTCACTCTCTTCTACGAAGACCCCATTGGGGGTGGAGGTCATTTCTTCAGACACAGTGGGGTTTGGTCATTTGACCTCACTGCCAGTTCTCCTCTGAAATGTTCACCAAAAATGTTTTGTCTCGCTGACTGAGATTGCGTGTTGTCATTCCTTTAGCGGCTTCTTATAAATGTCGCACTTAATTCTTGCTGTTATACTTGGATGTAGCATTTCTCTGTGAATATGGTTGCTCAGTTTTTAAGTGACATGATATGACGAGGTTTTAGAGTGATGTAATCTCTAGAGAAACTGCAATAAAGGCTTGACGTATGCCCTTGATTCCGTCTTAAAGATTGTCATCATTCTCTCTACAAGACTACTAAGACATTTAGTCTGAGTATCTTGTTCTGCAGAAGGAAAGCTTTCAGCTAAGTGCCTTTGTAGATAACGAACCAAGTGTTGTGTATGTTTGTGGGTTTTCTCATATGGCCTGTGCACTGACGCTCCTTCAGGCACTCTGATACTTGCTCAGGGAATCTCTCCCCTCCATTGTCTGGTTCGCTTGATTGTTTGTGTTGGAGCATCTGTGTTGGTGCTGCCGATTTTGAAACGAGATGAAGTAAGGCAAGCAAGATCTACCGTTTCTTCTGGTTTCCCTTGACATCAGACTTCTGTGTTGCAGTGTTCGCTTTAGGCAAAGACCTTTCGTTCAACCCTGAGTGTGGAGACCCTTTTGAAGAAGGTCACACCTTGAAGCCTCTGAATCCTTCCTGTTTAAAAAAAAAAAAAAAATCCTCCTAGAAGATCTGCTCGGGTTTCGGAGCTACAGTACTTCATTGTGATTCTTTCTTTCTACGTTGACATGGCAGATTTGTTTGTTTTTGTGTTCAGCTGCGCTAAGGGTTTTAAGAAAACGCATGCTGACCGTAGTGTTTGTAAAATGAAAGAATGGGAAACTGTGCTGATGCAAAGGGCTGAGCTGTCAGGCAGTGAAATGGAGGATCAAGGCTTTCGGCGAACGGCTCCGAAATGGTACTCGTGCCATGGATTGTTCTGGTAGTCTAACATCAGTGCTGCTTTCCATTTACCTCGGAAGCTGGAGCACGGAAAAATGACATACCCGAGTTCCAGTAAAACAAGTCAGAAAAACATTTAACAGTACCAGTTCCAGCCAGGTTCATTGTTAGCCATTATTTGCAATTCCAGTTGATGATAATGCATTGCACAATATTTTGTGCATACAAACCCTGTAGCAACAGTACTGTGTGTATGACACACAAGACGCAAGTGCCAATAAACAGTATATATATCTACAGCTTTCACTTCTATTGATGAAGAGTGCAGTCATCTTGAATTCTGAGGTTGGGGTTGTAGAGGTTCCTCTGACCTTCCGAATCGGAACTCCGACTTTTAGGGCGTTCCAGTTGAAATTTCCAACTAGGAACTCGGAAATTCTGACTTCCCAGTTTAAATGGAATGCACTGCAAAGCATGACGAGTAAAAGATGCTGAAATCTTTTGCAGGTAGTGCGTGATGCCTCATATATTTGAGGTCTGTGTGGTTTTTTGCCTTGTTCTGTTAATTTCCTGGGATGCGCAATGGCACTGCTATAAATGGTACATTCCTTTCTAGTTCTGTAGCAATGCTGTGGGAGATGAGTGCATCAGTCTCCACTCCCTACTGAACATCTCCCCTATCTGTCCACCAGTTTTACGCTATTCCTTGATGGTTCTTGTAAGGTGGGGACTGGTGTGTGGCCAGGCAGCTTTGGCCTTTGAGCCTGTGGTAGGATGGCTGTTGGTTCAAATCCCATGTTTGGTAAAGTAGCCACTCCTCTATTGGGCCCTTGAGCAAGGTCCTTAACCCCTGACCAACCCTCTCCCCAGACTGCAATCCTCACTATCACAGGAGAGCAGGATGGAATATGCAACAAAAAATGAATAAATTCCAAAGTAAAGCTGCATTAATCGTTAATGATGTGAATTATGACCAATGGAGGGGAACTCACTTTTTTGGCCTTCAAATAATGTTCAGTTTCTCTTGTCACCCAAAGTATTTATGGTTAATGGCCTGTTGTACCGTAGCTGCTGTTTTGTGATATCATGTTCTCATGGTTTAGTCAGGGACACCTACAAAGTGACCCTCTACATGTTAGGTTTGTTTGGGACAAAGGACATCCTGAAATGATTTGGGGAGGGGGGGGTGGAGCGAATAGGTCTCGAGTTCCTGGTGACACCAGAGATAAACTGGGTGTTTGTCCTGCACGGTTCACTGTGACCCTGCTTCACCAGTAATCTAAGCGTTTTTTCCCTCATTTCCGGGATCACATCCTGCCAACGCTCTTTCCCATATTGTCTCTGACAAGCAAAAATGGGTTTTTTTATTTAAGTAGTTGGATTATTGTGTCTGTAGGATTCATCGATTCTCTGCAAGTACATACTGTTTGGGAGGTAGGGAATCTGCGCCTCTGCCCTTGGGTTAGGAACTCTTCCCGCTGTTTTTCCAGCAAATATTTACCTGTGTAGTCGTGTAAAATGTGAAGCTGTACAAGGTTCTCTGGTCACAGCTGCTGCGAGCACAGAAACGGTAAGTCAGTCCGTTTAGGAACCGCACGCATGCCTGAATTAATGGCTCTGAGTAGGAGGTCGTGGGGAGGTGGGGAGTGGTTTGCAAGGCCGCCGTTCTCCTCTGTTTTTGTTGGCCAGGGGTGTCTCTCGGACCCCGCCGATAACAAGGCCCCCTGCTCCTTGCAGCCGTCCCTTGGCTGCCCGATCTTATTTATTCAGCGCCGAGGCGCACACAGACCCAGTCTTCCAGGCAGCGCTGAGGAAAGGGAGCGGCTCCCTTCATTGTGTCCCCCTATCTCAAGTTCTTTGGACTTTTTTAGGACGAACCTCTTCATATCCCAGATGAAGTGCCGTTTATGTGACTGAGTGCGGCATTCACCGTAGCTTGCGGGAGAACTGAAATCGCCACCGTAATCTAATCACAGAGCGCTCCAGGGTGGTGCCGAGGAGTCGACCGGGCACGGCGGAAGTTTCCATGGCAACGGGTCTGGATCCCTGCTTTCTGGCTCTGAGGCGTGGCCCCCCGTGACTAGGAAAGTGGCCCGTCTGAGGTTGGCCGCCTGCGGCGATGACGACTGTAATGCGGGCACAGCTCTCTCCTTTACCCCGCTGCCCCCGTTGGCGCAATGAGGCGGTTGGGAGAACTTGTCAGGAAGGAGGCTGGTTCCCATGGAAACCGTCGTAGTGGCAAATGTGTATCCATGCAGTGTGGGGCTGGGCAGTGGGGGGGGGGGGGTTGGGGGGTTCAGAAAGACACCAGGGGGAAGTTGGTCATGCTTGTCCAACCTGGAACACTCTGGTACGCCTGGGCACTGTTATAATACCAAGATAGGGCGGGAGTTCAGTCTATCCAGAATAATCCACTAAGGGTGAATAATAATAATAGTGCGAGTGATTCTACAGCTTTCACCCGGGTCCTGGCACTGACGCCATCTTGGTGACAGTCGCGTGGGGGGTGGCTGCACCCTGATCCCGACCATCCCACCATATTTTGATTTCACCTCGCTGTGGCAGACCGATTGCGTGGTCAATTTGGGACGGCGGGGGTAGGGTGGCGGATTCTGTGCTCTTTTGAAGTCTCTGTAATTTGCTCGGGAGCACAAGGCGGGGGTCAAATATGAGGTTTCACTCTTTCCGGGACTGAGATGGTGGGCGACGCCAAGCAGCAGAGAGATGGTGACACGTGACAGCTGGTAAGGCTCAGCGGGAAACCAGTGTCATCAAAGCCTCCCCGTGTGTCCGGCCGTCCTGCTATTGTCTTGTGCAGTCGCTGCAGATGTTGCCAGCAGGAGGACCATGCAGTTTCCGCAGCCTGCTTTCTTGCGCTGCTCATTGCCGCTGTCCGTGCTAATTGAAATACCCCAAAGTAAAACTTATTCCTCGAACATTAGAAACCCTTTGATGCTTTGACTGCTTAAGTTCAGTGTTCCCTTTATACCTGCTTATCTAAATACCTCAAATCCCCTGCTAGCTGAATAATTTTCCCACAGGCGTCGATAGGTATAACTGCTGTGTGGTAATCTATCCTCCAACTTTTGTGTTTTTCGATTCAATGGCATGACAGAGGCCCATCGGGCCGAGAAAGGTCCTCGGACAGCTAAATATGCTTTAGTGAAATTTGTTCGGGAATAATGACTTTATTTAAAGTGTAATTACATGCCTCTAAATGGCATATTTATGTTTTTGGTTTTTGAATTGGGGGTATCGTGTGTCCTACTGCGGGTGACCCCTACTCTGGGAAATGGGTTCTATTTGGAGCAGCCCATGCACGTATATCTCATGGAAGCTTCCAGAAGCATTTCCCACCAAACACAGGCTATCTATGCTTGGCCACACCCAGCCACTGAAAACAAAGGGTGCCAGGGCCTCTCTGTTGCATCTGCTCCTACGACCCGTTGCTTAGGGACCGGATGGTGTGCGTTTTAGCGGAAGGCCGAACACAATGTTCCAGAGCGAGGAGCTGAATATTTCCCAAAATAGCTCTCCGGCGAGGTCTGTCCCAGGGGGGCCTCGGATACACGCCACGGTCCCGAGGATCCGTCAACCCGGGTGGAGACCATCCCAGCACGCGGCATGAAACTGAGGCCATGAAGAGGCATTTAATCACAAGTACAACAAAGTGCACAAAACAAAGGGTGCTCGCGAAGAATGTTAAATCTTTCAATGGGGATGCTATAATGTAGCTTAGAAGTTCCTCCCAGGTGAAGGGAACCCCACCCCCTCATATGTGAGAACATCACAGCATCACCTGGTTCTCAGAGCGGCTCCATGAGAGCACCAGCGGGTCACAGACGCCGCCATGCCCTGTGCGTCTGTTGGAAGATAGACGTCATCTTCAGAGCTTCTGATGCGACTAGATCTACAGCCCAGCTTTTAAAGCAGGAAAAACAATCAAAATGCGTCTCAAGATGTCTCCCCACTTCTACACTTCCACTTCTCCCCATGAAGCAGGGCACCTTGCATGTTTCCTACGAGAGTACGCCCAGGGTTAGGGTTATAAGCCCTCTATTCTGATGGTGCCCGAGTGAAGGCGGAGATGCCCAGAGCTGGAGAATGTGCTAAAAATGCCCACTAGTGGTCTGTGAAGGGGGATCTCGATAAAACATTCCTGTTTTGTTTCGGTGTTAAATTCTCCCTGTCGCTTTGAGCTGTCCTGAGCTATTTGACAAAGTCATAAAAGAAATGGGGACAACTTGATGGCTTCACCTACCTGCGAGGTGTTTTGCTTGTAAGGGGAGACGGCATTTTTCATGCGAGTACATTAAATGTTTTTCTCCCTTTTCCTTGCTGCTGGGAGCTGTAGCCCATCCTCGCGTTCGAGGCAGAACGTAAGCTGGCCGGCTTCCCAGCAGCACCGGGAGGGCGGTGTATGTTTATGAGTGGGGGAGGTCTGCGTTTCCCAGCGGGGGCCTGGACACGTTCGCTGGTGTGGGTGTGGCCCGCCTTGGGGATAAACGTGGTGCGTCTGTCATCGCCGTGTTTGTGTGGGACGCGTCCCAAGATGCCTGGGACGAATACAGGTCTGTCGTGTGATAAACGCGGAGCTATGATGTTCCTCTGTCCGTCCCCTCCCCCCTTCGCGCCAAGGCACAGGAGCGCATCTGCTGATGCAATGAAATCCCTTGCCGCCGTGTTTAGCGCTGTACCGCAGGCAGTGCGGAGCTGCAGAGAGGAGGAAGAGGAGCGGGAGGAAAAGGTGGGGAGGCTGCTGCGGTTTGTCCAAGACGGCCCCGGAAAGGCTGCTCGTTTAGCCTGTTATCCACATTTTTTTCTAATATCAACATTTCTGTGATTTAACAGTCACAGCATGACCTGTGTTTAAAGATCCCGTTTTCTCAATTGGATTTTTAAATATTTGTCTTGTGCCAATGCATATTCAAAGAAAGTATTTTATAATAGATGCATTTTTAGTGGTGGATCACAGGAAGGAGATTTAGATTAATCACATTATCTGCTGTATTATTGATGTTACTTAATAATAGGTCTGATCCTTAAATAACATGTCTCCATGCATTATAAATGGAGTTCAAACCAGAATTTTGATAATTAACCCATATATTCTTGCATGGCTAAATTTAAAAAGCCCCTTTGGGTCACCATCCAGCAGAAGTACTCGGGGATTAAATAGTGAGCCCTCTCAGAACTCAGTGCCGTCATAATGAGTGATCACCCCAGCCCTTATAATTTTGTCCAGGAGAGCCTAAAATAGGCTTATTGAGGCTTTGCCTGGTGCTCTGTGATAACTGCACTCTTTGGCTGTCCATTCCTTTTATTTTGGTCAGTGTATGGTTTCAGAGTGGTGTGTGTGTGGTTTTTTTTCTTCTCCCCTTCACTGAACACTGGGAGATGGTGAGAGCTGGCGCTTAGTGAGGTTTATCCACTGTCTCTTTGGATGTTTGAGTGTGGGTTTGGGTGACTGGCCTCCCGATGTTCATGACGCCCTCCTGAGGGCTCGTGGTGGACATCCTGCTTTCCTGCCACCTGAAATGGCCCCATTTCCCGCTTCCTGTTCTGGTGTCTCCTGGCCATGCTGAAACCGCCAGGTCTCTGCTCAAGTCATTACTGGCCCCTTCCCAGTCTATCAGCTAAAACGTTTTCACACTGGGACCTGTGGGAGTGAGTTTGCACGGGGATGTAGTGGGGGAGGAAGAACAGGAGGATTATGGGAGATTAAGAGATTGAAGCAAAGCCTCTCTGATTCAGCAGGTTCTACTCAGCATATGTCTGGTCCTCAGATCGATCAAATCGTTGGGTCTCCTCTTACATTTAATTTAGTGAACATTTCATTTAGTGGATGTTATGCTTTGACCAGTGTGATCTTTCGCTCCATTTCCTAAGCTGTAAAAGGCAAACTACCACATTCCATACAGGATTGGATGTTATTGCACAGATATTTGAGGTACCTGTTTATTCTATGGTATTACTTGCTCTCCCGTGGAGGGCGGGGGTGATTTATTTAGCCAGATGTTTGCCTAAATATCTGCGTGTGTTTTACCCCCATGTTCAAAATAGAATACACAGTGGCCAAATCCCTTTGCATCCTGGGTAATGTGACTGATGTGGTCTTGGCGCCCATGGAGAGCTGTGAGTTGATGCGTTACCTTAGAGTGCTATGGTCTTATGACTACACACTTGACTCTGCTGAGCAGGCTATGACCTTGATGAGTTTGTAGCCTCATTGGGTGGGGGCTGTGTTGGGTAGTAACCTGCCCTATTGCTCATTTTCTTCATTTGGGGGTGGTGTGTAGCTCAGCAGGTTAGACCTCTGTGCTTTTGGTCAGGAGGTTGCTAGTTTGAATCCTGTCTGAAGTAGAATAGTCACCACTCCTTTGGGTTCTCGATAGCAAGCCCAAGATATACTGTAAGGGTGCTGGATAAGTGTGTGTGTGTGTGTGTGTGTGTGTGTGTGTGTGAGAGATACAGGGTCAAAATGCTGGAAGTCAAAATGGCCGCCACTCTTGGTCTGACACATCGGTTGGGGATCGGTTAAAAAAGGCCATCGAATGAGCAGGGTCTCTCAGCTTCGACGAACCTCCTGCCGGGTTTCAGCCTTACCAGCAGAATACTTAACCTGTTGGTCTGCCCAGCTGTGCCGCTAATGGGACACGTTTAGAGTATCTTGTCCTGGAAACTTTTGTTAAGCTGCAAATTGGCTTATGTGGCTTTGAAGCTAATCAGGGAAGTTGGTAAGCACGAGACAGAGGCCACCTTCAGTAAATACGGTGTGGAAGAAATTGTGTGTGTGTGTGCATGTGCGCGTGTGTAAAATGGTCCATAAAGGCTGCGTACACAGACCTGCATTTATGTAACCCTGAATATTTCAGCCACGTCTGTATTTAAACCAGTCCTTAATGCAGGTGTGTGAAGAACTATCACAAGATAACTGTATATTCTTTATTTACTGTTTCCAAAGAAATTGATGGGTTTGTGCTGAGTCTGCATAACTATTGATATCATTTGTAAGGGCCCAGCCCATGTGAAAACATTAGAGAAAAGACCGAATGTGTTGTCCAGATTCATGTGGAAGGCTGATCGGCTGCCATTCTCATAACACGCTCAGAGCGCCACTAAGACTAGCCCGCCAACATGCAGCGTGCTCCTTCCCGTCAGCCCTAAAGGAACTTTGTTGGCATGCTGCGTGTCTTAGATGGTTCAGCCTTCCTCTGTGTCTGATCCCAGTACAGGGAGCCTATATTACTGGTGATGGCCCTCTGGCCCTGCTTCTGTCCTCCCCCATGTTACTGACAACTGTTTGGAAGTCTTATGCCTGTTACAGATGCCTCTTAGCAAATTGTGGGGCCACCATGTGCATGTCTGACCTGTTGCCTCCCTGTAACCTGCGTGTCTGACCTGCAGGGCTGTCTGCGGCATTCCTGTAACCTGTGGGTTCACCTCATGCATGTCTGACCTGCAGCCTCCCCATAACCTGCGGGGCTGCCTCATGCATGTCTAACTGCGGCATTCCCATAACCTGCAGGACCGCCTCTTGCGTGTCTGCAGCTGGGTGGAGCCACCTTGTACGTGTCTGACTGCGGCCTTCCCATAACCTGCGGGGCTGCCTTGTGTGTGTCTCACTGCGGCCTTCCCGTTACCTGTGGGACCGTCTCTTGCATGTCTGCAGCTGGGTGGGGCCACCTTGTACGTGTCTGACTGCGGCCCCCTTGCAGCCCGCAGGACTGCTGCGTGTTTGCTTCCAGCAGAGCTCGGTGCTCGCGGCAGGTTTAAAGGGTTCGGCTGCTTCCCCAGAATGGCTGGGATGTGTGATTTGCGAATACATGTGTGGGGGTGGAGAGTGTGATGCCATAATGGCTCCGCCTCCCCTGTGCCTGATGCGCTGTGTCAGACACTGGCAGGCCTCCCTTCAGGATTAACTCGCATCCTCAGAGTCTAGCCGCCCACCTGCCGCGTTGGACATCACGCCGGAACGTGTTGATATCCGGTCTCTCGTCTGTCCCTGGTGGGCTCGGCATGAGGAAGATCCGGCATCGTCTTCCTTAAGCCCCTTCGGATTGGTGGCCCCAGTAGGCTGCCGGCTCCGGCTTCCTCGGGAAAGGGGGGGGGGGGGCATTTCCTAGATCCACCACATGTGATACTTCCCCTGAGCGGAAGGCCTTCCTGGCTCATTTTGGACAGCGCATCAGTTTGTCGTTTGCGCAAAACAGCTTTATCTACAGAAGGGGGCTGCAGCCAGGGGTGGGTCGGTGGGGGGAGGGGGTCAGGTACCAGCATTCTCCCTCCCCCCGCCACATCGATGTGACCTTCGCGGCTCCTTTGAAGAGGGTAATGGATTAACCCTCAGCTACAGGGTGTATGCAGCTTTGGCAGGTGGGGGTGGGGGGGCTGTCTGGCCTGCATCATTAATCACTGCTAAGGTGTCCCCTTGCAAGCTTTTTGATTCTGACCAGCAGTGCTGGAGGATGAATCAGACTTTTTCAGGGGACCTGGACTACGAGGAAGAGCTGCCAGGCATGTAGAGCGGCGGCGTCACGATGTCACACGCCGCACCGCATTGGTGCAGCCCGGAATGATGCCAGCTCGGGGCCCTCTGTTGGTCACCCACTCTGCTGCAGCGGCTACACTTAGTGCTGGGGAGGTGTTGGCAGCAAGATGGTGCCAGAATCACCTAATTATCTGTATTTGCAGTTTAAAACAAAGAAAGAGAGGAGAAAATTCTGGGGCCCTCCACAGTCATCCCAACCCAAGTTCTTAGCATCTGTGGGGGGATGGGGGGAGTTTTCCAGACGCTTGCAGGTGCTACAGTAAGGAGCAGCTGGGGCTGCCACCTTGCAGAACTCAACACGTCACTCCTGGACGGTGCAAGTGTATCATGCTGTGTTCGCAGCACCTGGCTCAATTAATGCCAAATCCGTGGAAGATGGCGTAATGCTATTTTATTAAATAGGCGCCATTTGGGCTGGACTCCTCTGCAGGTAGAACATCATCCTCGCAGGTGCTGATCCAATGTGCTAAAATAGACTTGACTCTAAGATGACTCTCATAGTGACTGAAATGCCAACAGGCCGATGAGGATTCAGACAGCATGGAGGAATGTCCTCATCAGTTAAGGGGCTCCAGCAAGCGTGTTCAGATGCCTATCTCCAGCCTCCATGCGGCATGACCTGCCTGCTCGTAAAAACGCGTTTCAGGGCAGTGCCAACATCTTAATGCTCCACTTCAGTTGGATGAACCCCGTAAGGAAGCCTCAGCTATGCCCCCCCCCCCACCAGTTTTAACAGAAATTTAAATGTTTGCTGCAGGAATGTCGAGTGCTGTGTAAATCCTGCAGATTCTTCCCGCCGCCGCGGTTCTCTTTCGAGTAATCATCTCGTAGATTAGTTTCCGCTTATCTCCCGTTCGGCATATGTTCTCTCGGCACGTCGCCACAATACCTCTCGCTATCTTGGGGCCCATGCGGCGAGGGCAGATACTGGCGCCCATGGCCCGCAGAGCCGCCGCTCTGACCTCGGCACGTAGCAAAATCGCCTTTGAACGGGACTTATTGTAAGACGGCAACTGCAATATTGCCTAGACTCGTTTTTCCCGTTGTCAGGGCATACTGGGCTGCGCCTCGCGAGTGTGTCACCATTGCCCTCTTAAGCGTGACAAAACCTGAAGGTCCGGACTCCGGTAACCATCCGGGCCAGACTGCTGTCAGCCGGGCCTTCTGACACGGTGTTCCGCGATTGGCTAAATGGCATGAAGTCATCTCACACTCACTCTTCACAGAACAGTGGTTCTCAGTAAACGTGGTAACAATGAAATAGCATGAAGTACAAAAGTCCAATTGTCTCGGCAGCGGTTTCTCCAGAGGGGCCTAGAGTCACCCGGCTGAAAAGAAATGTTACCATTTTAATATCCAAGGGCTCCGTCTTTAGCTGTGCTGACTACTTGCATAGCAATTGCAGTACTTTGGTGTTGCATATGTAGCTAGTCACCCTAACCGAGGTAGCCTTTCAGCCTTCGGTAAGATTTTTTTTTTTTTTTTACTGTAAACATGCGCATCTGAGTTTCTGTGGAAAAAGAAATCTGCCATTGACTGGCCTTGTTCAGCTTTCTTCTCGCATAGTGTGGTGGGGGAACGATGACGTAGGTTCCACTTGTTGACAAGTCATAGAAGCATCTTCACCGTGCTGTTGTTTGCTTTTAGCTGCCTGCCCAAAACTGATCTGCTTACTAGCCTGTGATTGCAGTGACCTTGATTGAGGGGGGCGAAATATCCTCTCTCAACCTTCCTCTTCCCCTGTGGGAGGAATCCATGGCTTGTGGTGAGTTCAGCTGTCCTGCCGTGAGCCTTTGAAATCTGCTGTGACTGTAGCACTTGACTGGCTTGATGCACGACGCAGACCTGTCCTGTTTGTTTCTTTGTGTTGCTCTGGCCTGGTCTGGATGTCTTTAGTGCTCAGTTTGCTACTGCACAAAATAACAAAAGTGTGGTCTTGGCAGGGTTTAAGGCAGTTCAGTGTTCAGTATAAAATGACCTGGGGAGACATTTGGTGGTTTTATTTACTTAATTTTTTTTTTAAAAGGATAATATTGTCTCCAAGTTGCAAGGAAAAGGTTTGTAACAGTGTTGAAGCAGCGTTCTTGCTCTGGGGCTTTTATAATGAAATAACTCTTCAATTCAAGGTCTGCTTTTTGCACAGTATTGCTTCATAATACAAGCAGCGGAGGG
>JAODLC010000147.1:446179-461193 GCA_026781145.1 Hippopotamyrus pictus | reverse complement strand
CCCCCCCCCCCCCCCCCCGGATCCTACCCCCTCGTGGGTCAGATGAACTTAGGGAGCAGGGCCTCCTGCCTTCTGGGGAAGTATTTGTCCACCCAGCTCTGCGCCGCCCCATTTCATGCTCCTGCTTGGAGGCTGATCCTGCCGGCTTCCTGTGACTCTCTCCCATCAGCCTCATAAAGTCGGGGTGCCTGTAGGGTGGGGAGGGGCACGGCATCCTGTTTTTGGAGATGAATAATGATATTCTTCAGAGCTGGCGCGGTGACACAGTCTCTCTCTGGGAGTCGTAGTCCCACAGTCCTCTGGAAAAAGCGTGAGGCCATTGTCTTCCTCTCTTTTATTTTTGGAATTTTGTTGTTTTTTTTTCCCCCTCCTCTTTTTTTCCCTCCGAGTTTTATATGTTTGCAGGACAATAGTAAGACTCAGAGCTGCACAATGGTGTTTGAGTCCTGCCCCTCCCCTCTCTTCCTCTGCACTAACACACACCCTGGTCGCGAGACAAAGGAAAGGCTTCATAATAAAGAATAACAACTGGTTCTCGGCTGAAGAATGCCTGCATGTCTTGCCCCTTCTCTCTGAGGCTGGGGGTGGGTCGCGTGGTCGCATGGTTGCGGTCACACAACCACGTCATTCGGTTACGTTCTAGAACGGATGAAGCTATGTATGTGTATTGCACAGTGGGTCCAGGAGGAGTGTTTCACTGTGTACTGGGATGACAAAGCGTTACTTGACTTAAATCTTTTTTTAATTAATAATAAGTATAGTAAAATCTGGCAAGTCTATTATTGTAGCTTCCATGGGACATTGAAAAATAGCCCCTGTTGACATGGAGTGAAGTTGGGATTTGGGCCTCTACAGACAATAAGGCAGACCTGTGCGAGAATTAAGTGCTGAGTCGCACTGGCCATCGGGGTGAGACGCCCCCCTGGGGCCCAAAGCCTCCTTCAGTGTTTGGCGGGTGACCCAACATATAGCGACATCACTATACCAGCCCTTCCGAATGGCTCGTTGTCACGTGGTAGTCATTAACTAGGTATTTTCCAGGCACTGCGACTGGTATTGGTTACAATATTTTCCAGAGGAGGGGCCGAATCAGCCAAGTTCATCCATTTAAGGAGAGTTTGTGAAGGATTCAGTGGACATTACGATCTGCCTATGCTGTGTGGTGTTATTGTCTTTAGCTCAGGAAATTGTCATCATTAGGAATTTTTTTGAGGAGACGTCTATTACCTCCCTCTCCTAAAATGCTCTTGGTAAATTTCGCAGCGCTTTGTAGGATTTTTCTCTATTTTATGGTTAAATGTCTCATGACATTAAATGATGAAAAGATGGTGACCATGGAGGCAGAATACCACAAAGTGGGCTGCTTGCAGACATGGTGTTTTGAAGTCCTGCACGTCCTTTTACGCTTCTCCACGTCATGGTCTGTTGTCAACTGTCAGGAGGACTGCTGCCGACCCATGTGAGATGAGTCATATGAAAATTACTGGGTAGTGATGTTTGTTTGTCTGCGTGGAGTGTTGATGATGCAATAAGTGTTTATATCTATGGAACGCTGTAGTCCTCTTTGAGGGTGATGGGGTTGTGGTGGGAATTCTCAATGGCTCTCCCCCTCCACCATGACATCTTACCAGAAGCAAAGCCTTCCCACCGTCATGCTGATTTGCGGCATTGGGGTCAGAGGTCAGCCAGTTCCCCTTCATCTGTGGTGCAGTAGCCACGGTTGCTCTTCCAGCCACCTCCACTCTTCCAACTGGGGCCCAGTAATGGGATGTGACAGATCTGGGGTGAGCAATAGGCGTGAAATGCACCGATTGGCAACCGGGTGAACTTCAACAGGGGAGACGGGACCCAGGGGACCGACCTTGATGTCAGTATTCGGTGCTGGAGATTGTTGACGTGTTCCAATGTGAACTTAACTGTTGGAGCAGCCAGAACATTGTTGACAGAACAAGCGTTCTTTATCTGTTCTTGACTTGGCATGTTTTATGTTTGTCCTAATCGATGATGTGTTCAGAGGACAATGTACACGCTAACTAAATGTCAGAATAGATGGCTGGGCGGGAAAAGTGGGACACCAGTTATTTTTAATCTTTTCTTGTAACAAGTTTTCTGGCTCTGGTTTACCAGGGAAGAGGCGGCTCTCGCCGTCTCCCTATGTTGACCAGATGTGCGAGACAACATCTGGGTGAAGGTCTGTCTGCAGAAACTTCATATGCGCTTTAGTTGTGAACTCGTTCAGCAAGTGCATGCTCAACGATTGGGGGGGGGGGGGTCAGAAAGGCTCGTTTAATTGTATTCATTATTTGACGAATGTCATATCAGTGCCATTGCTGGTAGGTATCCCCTCAAAGAAGAACCCAAGGACTTTGAGTCACGTTATGACAGTATTTGTAGCCCGGGGTTTTCACAAGAGTGAATAGAGGTGCGTAGTTTGAGCGTGAGATGGACTCGTTGCTCTCGCCGTGTCGGCCACAGAAATCAGGCTCGGGTGCCAGAAGCATTACACACCTCTCATAACAATGTCCACGCAGGAACCCAACGTGGCCTTCTGGACAGGAGCTGCCAGTCCTGCTCCTTGCGTGCTGGAGAGCTGCAGCTTCCAGTTTGGTTTTTACCTGAAACACCAGATAGTGCCTTGCAGACAGAATCTTGTCAGACACCTAAGTCAGCTCGTCCCCCTGTCCTCCCAGGTCGCAGGTCTACATCCAGCTTCCGCTTCCTGCAAACTGAGAAACCGGCTGCTCTTCAGCGGTGTGGCTGTTATAGAGCAGACTAAATAAAGCATCAAAGTGGAGGGCCTCTGTGCAGCCCCCCCCCCGAGCAGCCTGGTCTGGAGCTTGGCGGCCCCCCCACGTGGCTTTCGGCCGTCTGTCCAGATCCTCAATAATTCATGAGTCTCCGGTGCTGGAGGAAATCCCAGCTTCCACGAGCTGCTTCTGAGACGGACTTAAAAACCTAATGAGCAGCTAATGAAGGTCATGCTTAATTAAATCGTAAGTAGGTCTGCACAATATTGTAAATATTTCAAATTGCATGTGAATTTTTTGCAATAATATATAAAACAAAAAGGAGTTGAAAATACCCAAAATAACCTATAGTCAAATAGAATTTATCTACTGTAGAGTCTGTCTGATAAGTTGATGGTGCTGAGTTAAGACACAAAGCAGTGCTGACAAATCACTTGCTGCTTCTGAATATCGTCTCTGTGTCTTTAGGCGACCAATTCTTGTTTTCTTTTCAGCCTCTCACCCATTTTGTGAAATTATTCACAAACTGATGGTGACTGAGTAAGTCCAAAAGCAAAGGATGATGGTCTTTTAGAGCACAGAAAGAGCTCATGCAAAAGCTGTGGCATTAAATGTTAACCTGATTTTTTTTTTTTTACTGTATATTACATAATCTTGAAAAGAAATAATTGTTTCCTATGATAGAGTAAAAATGTTTTAGTGATCTCCACTCCAGCAAATTTCATCACCGCAATTTCAAAGTATTCGAATAGTGATGCTTTTGAAAATACTGTTAATTCCATGGTAAAATATTCCAACAGTATAATGGTATGAAAAATAAGATGATGCTTAAGCTTAATCTCAGCCCAGCTGACTGTCACGGTGCTCGCAATGTGACAATCGCATGTGCTTAACATCCAGTGTCGATATTAACATTGCACGTTTGGCAGGCCTAATCCCAAGTATGTTAGCGACGGTTGGTGGGGGCTTTTCCTCTGCCTGTGCCTTTAGTCCACTTTCTCTTTTAGGTTGCCCAACTCTATTTTATTTCCCAGAAACTTGGAATGGTTTCACAGAATTGCAATTAAAGAAACAACATGGGATTTTTTTTTTATTAGAGGATGTTTTACACAGAAAGAAGAAGCTTTGCAATTTTAGCCAGTCACATTGCTTTCATTTATGACACTGGAAGTTTCAAGGTCTTGGAAATTTTTCTGAAAATGGGGAAGTTAACCCCGCAGCAAGACTGCATCAGTCGTTAATATGTGAAGGCTGGATCTGCAGTGACTCGTACGCTTGGCTCACTGCTCTTGCTCCTCTGGATTTTAAATTTGCACTGCATGCCCTACACTTGCATGATTCGGGATTACCCAACACAGGTTTGGACACGGACATCTGTTACTTGGTTGTTAGTGGGTTGGAGGCACACCCCCATTGTTAAAGGTCCTCTTCCCTTTGAGACCGCTTCACCGCATTTCCTGCAGAGTCGGTTGCGTCATTGCGACTAACCTGAGCGGATCGAGAACGGCGACTATAATCTGATAGCAATGTGGTTTTGCTGGTCCTCATCTGGCTCTTTAGAGTACGCGCTGTTCTTACCGGGCCAATTTGCTAATTTTAGGGCTGGTGGCTGTCAGTCTTGACATGTGATTGAGATTGTGATCAGATCGGTCTTGGCTGTGGGAAAGGTGTCTTTATCCTGCTGCAGCTATTATTGTTGTAACGTCTAGACCCCAAGCAGATGCTGCGTTTTCTGTTTAAATGGACATCTGATGTTGACTCATTTCCTACTGACTAATATTATATCCTGGGCCAACCAAAAGAAAAAAAAAGAGAGAGAGAGAATAATGGCAGGGCAGCCAACGTGTGACAAGCTGTAGCCAAGAGGCGTTTTGTCAGGGCAGAGGATGGTCATTTTCTTGAGGATTAGGCTCATTCAATGGAAAACAAAGCAGATGCTGCTTGAGGACCCTTGAGGTGGTTGCTATGTCTTCTGAGGAATGCCATCCATTGTCTTATCGAACATGGTTTATGTATAAAACAATAACATCCTTGCAGAAAAATGCAATTATGTCATTGTCTTCAGAAAACATGTCGGTATGGGAGAACCAATTCATGTATGTGCTGTAGGACTGTGCCGCATGTCGATTTTAAGCCCCGGTTGCAGCCGGTGTTTCCCTCCACCACCACCGTTAACTTTTCAGAGGGGAGTCAAAAAGGTTGGCCATAAAGGGTTGGGTCATATGAGTGACTGTATGTGATGCGAATCCTACATCTCAGCTACTTGTTGCGCGAAAGATTTGCCTGGTTTTTGAAAGAGCAATGAGGTGGAACCCTGTTTCCTTCAAAGTTGTCAGGTAAAAAAAATCCCAGCTTCAGCTTTTCCGGGGAGCGTAGCGTTTGAGACCGCCTCCCCAGCAGTATTTCTGCCAACACTTCTTGTCAGCTCTGACAGCGAGTTCTGTGAAAAGCTCGGGCGGGTCCACCTTTTAGTTCGACACCCCCACCCCCCCCCCCCCCACACCGTCTCCATACTTAATCAGTTTCTGTCTTATCGCCGAATTTTCTAGCTAATCGGCTGCTGTGCGACAGGCTGCCGCTGCTACCCGCTGTGTGAACTTCACGCGAGGCTGGTTGCTAGGAGCGCTGGGAGCGAGGCGGCTGATTCGTCAGCATTACTGTCACTCGGGTGATCTGCGGCAGAGCGGAGTTTAGACAGCAGCTGTCGCCGAATCGCTGGTGGTGTAGCAGGCTTTGCTGATGAAAAACATCAAAGGGAAAAATTGTCTTCCTGGGTGGCAAAAAGAAATTTTAGCATGAGACGCATGAAAATTCAGCAGCACAGTCAAAGGGCCAAGAGGAAATGCAGATTGCAGGCATCACATTACTATTAATGCTGTTTACTTCAACTCCTGTGATGTCGCCACACTATACTCAAATCCACTAGTGATATGACCAGTGTAGTACGTCACCACATCAATCATTCTGCAGAAGAGTTTTTTTGTGTGTTCAAATGGTAGGTATACAGTAATTTGCCTTGAAATCATATCTACTTCCTCCCATGGGATGTGAGGTTGCAATAATGCGATCCGTAGCTGAAGCCTTCTGAGGTTACTTGAATGTCATAACTCTATTTCAGCTGACCATCTGTATCGGAAAGAGCAAATTAAATTTGTGAGCAAAGATGGAAATGAAAAGTGCTTCGCCGAAACTGCCCTGGCTCCATGGGAATCTCTCCAGAGCAGCCATTGGTATAACTGCAAGCTGCCCTAATTGGTCATCACCAGCATGCCGGCCCTTGGTCTCCTTTGGGTAGATGGTACTGTGGTGTACACACTAGATCTCATGCTGTAAAGCATGCATAGTCAAGTGTTTTTATGTGCAGCGCAGTCAAGGCTGGCCGCAAGACAACATGAGGCCAGTCAAATGGATTGTGAGCTCACGTCCCAGAGGAGCCCCTCTATGGCACCCTTGAGCCGTGTTAACTTAAATCCGTCTTGCGTAAAAGCATGAAAGCGTGCGGTTGGTCTTGGGTGAGTGAGTCTTGGACGACGCTCAGAGCAATCTCTGTAAAATCGCGCTGCGTTTGCAGGTTTGGACGTGACTCTGAGTGTCTCTTCTTTAATTCCGTCGCCTGATAACCAGTGTATCTGTCATCCTGAGTTCAGTCTACGGTCATTTCCTTTTTGGAGGCTTTTCTTGTGTCACCTTCTCGTTTTCCTCATAAACAAGGTTCAGGTTTGCACTGGTGCATTGAATGCACTGGAATCCTGGCTCCAGATTCCTTCATGATCTCCTAAGATCTCTTAATACCAGTTGAAATGATGTACTGATGGAATTTCAGATCAAATGTTGATAGGAAGGACCTCGCCATCTAATTTGAAAGTTAAATCCAGTCTGAAAGGAAGTAAAGATACTTCCACGTTGATTTATTTGTGCCGTCCTGTGTTTTGCATGTTAAGTACTGTGAACTGCCCCTCGTCGCTGTGGTCCTGGGGGGACATTATTTCATGCGACTGAATTAGAATTTAGTGATCAGTGGTCATTGTTAACACACCACAGCACACAGTGCGCAACAACGAAATGTGTCCTCTGCATTTAACTCACATGTGACCTTTGTGTCATAGCGGGGGGCAGCTAAGGGAGCAGTGGTTAGGGGCGGTACCTTGCTCAGGGTACCTCAGTGGTGCCTTGCTGGTCGGGGATTCGAACCTGCGATCTTTCAATTACAAGTGCTCTTCCCTAACCATCAAGCCACCACTGCCCACAGGCAAACAATCAGATTATTGTGATGTGTGGTTTCAGGAGCTGGCTTTTCCAGCTGATTTTTTTGACAGGGTCAACAACACCCAAAACGTGTCAAAAAAGGCACCATCTTGTATGGCTGTATACTTGTATATGGATGGGGTAACAACAAAGCCCACTTGAATTGACTTGAGGTGACTTGTGATGTCATACAGACACGATGGAGATATGGGGTCCGCTTCTGGGCTCTGCACTGTCTAATGCAGGGGTGTCAAACTCCAGTCCTGGGGGGCCAGAGCCCTGTGTAGCTTAGTTCTTTCCCTGTTCCACCACAAATGATTCAGCTCAGGAGCTGTGTGGTAATTAGCACAAGGAGTTGAATCAGGTGCGTTACATGAGGGGAAACCCAAAAACGTGCAGTGCTCCGGCCCCCCAGGACTGGAGTTTGACACCCGTGGTCTAATGCGAAGCAGTATGCATCTCAGTTCAGGGATTAGGGAGGCCTGTGGGCTGCTCTGTGCCATAGGCACCCGTGACCTTTATCTGACCTTGTAATCTCCCACCCCACCCCCCGTTTCTGGCAGAGATCCGTACCCAGCTGGTGGAGCAGCTGAAGTGCTTGGACCAGCAGTGCGAGCTGCGAGTGCAGCTCCTCCAGGACCTGCAGGACTTCTTCCGCAAGAAGGCCGAGATCGAGGTGGAGTACTCGCGCAACCTGGAGAAGCTGGCCGAGCGCTTCATGGCCAAGACGCGCAGCACCAAGGACCACCAGTTCAAGTAAGGAGGGCCCATTCAGACACAGCCACGTGCCGGATAAGCCGCACCAGCTCATAACTTTGGTGTCTGCTTGTAAAACGACTCTTCATAAATGATTTATACCATTTATAGCAGACCTTTTAAGACTTGGTGTTGGCATCAGATGTCATTAGTTTGTTATAATTCATTCATCCATTCATCTTCTACCAGCTTACTCTGGTCTGGGTCATGGGGGGCTTGGAGCCTATCCCGGGCAGCCGCAAGGCTGGGGACACCCTGGATGGGATGCCAGTCCATCACCGGGCACATTAAAACACACACACACACACACACACACACACACACACACACACACACACTGGGAAATAGAGAAACACAAGGGGAACATGCAAGATCCACGGCGCTGCCCTCTGTTTGTTATAAGCAGTATCACGCTTGCCTGCTATGTTTTATTTTTTTATGGAGTGCGTCAGCTTGCTGCAATGTGCCGCAGAATATGGCTGACTGAACACCATATGTTTTGTTTTGTAAGTCACCAAAGCAGAGCTTTAACAATCTGTATATGCTGCAGAAGAGAAGTGAGCACCGGAGAACCTTATCCTGAATGGAAACACTTCCTGTTTACTGGGATAGATACCCTTTATTTGTCATACGTGGATATTAATTGGGTCGGAGGCTTTGAAGTAGGTAAAGTCTCTGGAAGATTTAGTCCATATGCACAGACCTACCTAATTATAGTTTTTTTTTTTTCTTCTTACCCCTCGATAGATCGCCAAATAAGCGTCTTGGTCTCTGAGACTAAACGTTTCTAATAATGAACAGATAAGAAATATCTGAAACAGAAAGCGAACTGGTTTGCCTTTGCCGTTTTATAAGCCTGTGTTATGATTGGCTGTTTTGCCGGATCAGCACGACGCCGTGTGTGAGGGTGTGTGTATCCCTGTGTAATAAACCGGCTTTTGGGGCCTGTACTTCTCCCCACACCTTTTACTTCTGTTCTTCCCCCATCTTTTGAGTCTTTGCTGTCCACAGGCACAGCCAGGTGCCTCCTTTTCTGGCTGAAAGCTGTGCTCCGGCCAGCTGTGTGATATTCCCTCCAAAAACACATGGAGAAATGTATCACGTAATTACAGTTAATTCCTCTTGCCAGGCCCTTGACTGACTTAGGATGAGTGTCACTCGGCGTCATCTTTACGACTTGTGGTGTCCGCTGGGCGCGTTCTTTCTGTGTGCTGAGGGGAGGTTCCTCGCTCTGTCCCCGAGCGGTCCGAGCTGCTCTCCTATAGGCTGAAACTCCGCGCATCACATACTCAGCTCCCGCACCTGTGCCGGGCGGTAATCCTCACCGAACGCCCTTAAGCCCGGACACCCAGAGGGCTGTGGTGTGAACAGATCTGGCCTTGGGTGTTTATCTAGCTTTTATCCACAAATATATATACATGTGATTTCTATGTCTGTATGATGCAGGGGCGTGTTCTGACGATCCGCCCGAAATCGTAATGAGACTGGGTCTGTGCTGTGGTGTCTGAGGCCCATCAAAAGACCCAGCTTAACACAGCGCTAAGATCTTTACCCGCTTAAATCCAAAATCCACTTTTCTGTTTTTTATTTTTGTTGTCCAGTCTGGCTGTTTCAGTGGAGGCCCAGGTTGCTGTGGGAAACAAAGCCAAGATTACGACGCCAGGAATAATGCGTTCAGTTTGGCGCATTTTTTTAAAAACGCGATCTTGGGTGTACATCTAGCTGCTAAGAGTTATTATTTTTGGCCCCAGGCTCATCCGTACAGTTGGTTTGAGTCTGCAAGCGTGTCTAAAATCCTCGCAAATACGGAGCCAACAGGAGGTGGTCCAGGACTTAGCGAAGTTGCATCTGTTTCCTTTGTGAGACATGGATCTTAGGCAGTAAGATAAGCTGCCTCTCTTTCTGCAAGCACTTACTGCCCACCACGGCTATAGTTTGGCTGAACAGCTTCTATTTTATTACTGGAAAAAGTAACTGTGACCTTGGACATCACGTTGATTGGCGGGGGGGCGGTCCCATCTGGTTTGATCCCGACTTTTTTCCTACATATTGCTCCTTTTCTTTCGCTCCTGTCCAGCTCTGCCGCAGTAAACGCGCTCCCTCACTCAGCCATAACTCTGATACTGAAAGTAGGAACACGTGGGGGTTCCTGGGGAGGGCTTGCAGCCTCCAGGCCACCCCAACCCCCCAACCTTCTACCCCCCACTGGGAGAACATGGCTCCAGCAGACAGAATGCAGGCCTGCAGCTCTGAAAGGATCCATTCAGGCCCGGTTCCCTATCCCCTCTACGTTTGACAGGAGGGGCATTTCAGAGAAATGGTGAAGTGTGCCCCCCCCCTGCGTGCTGTATGGAATTTCCCTCCACCCCCCACCATGAGTCCATTGTTTCTCTCACCCTCTGGTTGTTTTAGGATGGTCTACAGGTCTTGATTCTCTTTCTATGGGTCTATTAACATACACAAGCTCCGATGGCTGGACCGCATTGGTAGTTGGGGAATTTGCGGTGGGGCAAAGCTGGGTCCTCTAAGTATTCTACAACCCCAGCCTCCTGCCCCTGGGCATATGCACTGCAGGGGGCCTGCATGCTCCCCGGATGCTGCGTGTGCAGCACACACAATGCAAAGAATTTAGGGATTGCGTTCTTTCTGTGGGCCTTCAGTTTGCCCACCCCCTTGTCAAGTATTTAGCAGCGGGCGGGGGGGGGGGTTCAGTTTTTTTGCTCTTTATTGGTTAGTGACGTGGCCACAACGGCCTTCAGTGGCTGGGGGCTGCCAGGCCTTAACTCCAGCTAAGCAGCACGGTGAAGTCCAGCCCGCCTTTGATCCTCCTGGTCACAGGGGCCTCCTGAGAATCTGTGCTAAAGGCAGGCCAGCACTGAATGGGGTCTGCTGAAGCCCCCACCCCAGAATTATCCTTGTCCCCCCACCCCTTGCTTTCACCCTGGTTTCATTCTACTGGAATTTGTCAAATAAAATCAGTTTCACAAGCACAGTAACAAAGCTGGACAGCCGACTTGCATAAAGGCTTCTGTTGGTCTTTGTGCTTCGAGGGACAGATGACACATGCAGAGATAAAAGCCAGTTTGTCGGAGGTGCTGCATGGCATGTAAAACCTTTGTAGAGCGATAGTCCCCGGCAGAAGAACCAGCCATGAAATTTGACCCCTCTCTCACGGTATCTGTTTTGAACTCCAGAAAAAGCCCGCCAGAGGACACCATGAATAAATGCGTAAAATGCCTCAAAGGTACAGTCACACCCCAACCGGCAGCGGAGCAGAAGTGACACACGGATCAGTCCTTTGTTTAGGTCTGGGAATTAGAGGAAGCTTGTTTTATTTATTTAGAAAATAACCAAAATGACACTTTTTTTTTGTTTTTTTTTTTTTGTTTTTTTTTTTTGAGAAAGCATAGTTATACATGCGCCAGAGCTATTGGGGGTTTAGGGTCTTGCTCACGACCCTAACGGTCACATCATTCTGCCGACTCTGGGATTTGAACCAGCAGCCTTCTGATCACAGGCACAGCACCGTAACCCCAAAAATGGCAGAATTTACAAAGGCTTGAACCCATGTGCTTCAGCACGGCAACAGTGATCTCCTACCAACTGAGCTGTCCATAGCACATTAAACGATTCAGTCTTCTGCCCTCCCAGGATGCTTATTCCAAGGTTTTAGATTGCAAGGACCCTACTTTATTCTGTTATAACAGTTGGTGAGTTGGGACCACAGGACAGTACTGCTCTTTCTCTTAGTCGTGGTGACCTCGGACTCATCAAAACAGCCTGAGGATGCTGCTTGACCCAGACTGATTTGTTTCCAGAATGAGGTGCTTCTCGCTGCAGTGATCCCCTTGGACCCAACATCCTCCTTCCATGTTGGTCTTGTCTTCTAATGCCACAGTTGGTACATCTGTCCACACTCAGCAAGCTGCTATGGGTTGCAACAGAACCTTGTGTTGGAATCTCCTGTCAGGTTCACTTGCAGTTCCTGGGAGCAGTGTCTTAACTGTGCAGCCCTGCTGCACCTCCCTGATCAAAGCAGGGTCTCTCGATTTACTTTCTCCAAGCACACCGTACCTGCCAGAGCTCAATTCTCGTGTCTTAAGTAAGGAGGGTTTTGTTTTTTTGTTGTTCTTCTCCTCCCTCATAGGGATGTCACCATGGCATGGAAGGCATTTCCATCGTTTTCCATCGTTTTCCATCCTTCTTGGAATGTTGTTTTCATAAGTGTGAAACTCTGAGAGCACGTGTCAAGGTTCCCGCATTACTGAACAAGCTTCTGGCATGCCCATGAGAGAATAACATCCTGCAACGGCTTATCTCTGCTCTGAGAGGCAAAAAATGCTGGGATCTCCATTCTCCAACCTTTGTGGCCAACAGGGACGACCATGCGACTGCCAAGAAACTCATCATTCATTGGTCCATTTTATGAACACGTGGCCATGCCTTTGTCCTGGTACTAGTGACTCTGCAGCAGTCTCTCTGTATAGATTACATGACTAGAGCTTCATATTGACTGAGCAGCTGAGGGCTAATCTGAATCTGATCGGAGTCCCATTGTGGCCTCTTGGCATCCTGACGCGTCTGCCCGTGGTTCTGCGGCTTCGGGCTGGACAGACAGTCCTCAGTGTTTTACCATATTTTACCATATCCTCATCAGAGACACAGTATATGCTGGAGTCGATCTCCAAACTCAATTGTGCAATACTCCCACCCGAGCGTTTGCATGCCCAGACCAAAGCTACTTACTTTGGATTTCCAGAGTGAGAGCGGTGTAAAGTTACAACAAATCTCATTTCGCACTGTACTTCATCCGTTGAAGAAAGCTTTGAAATGAAATGGTTTCTGCCATAGGGTGTTTTTGCATTTATTTGCATTTGATCTGTACAGGCAAGCAGAAGGATCCAAAACATGCATCCTGCGTGCAGTTTAAAGCGTACCAATACTTGTGTTGACCCTTTATTTGTAGTACAGTAGCCTTGCTGTATAAACATCGGGTTACGTCATGCAATATAGCAGTAAAAATGAACTCCAGCATATTAATTTCCCCTCAACTGCAGGCCAGATTTAAGACCTTTAGATGTAAGAATGAGACATTGAAAAAATATTTATATTAACATTATTGATGAGGTGCTGGAAATGGAGATGAAATATATTTTGATTGGCATAGCAAACTCAGCCATTCTGAATCTTAACGTCTTAATATCTAGTTGCCTCTTGGACAGTATGTGGTGTTGGAATCTTCCAGCAAACTTTTTTTTTATATGAAAAGAAAAAAACATGCAGAACAGTGTCTCTCAACCCAGTCCTTGGCAGGGAGCTGGACCCCCCCCCCCCAGACAACAGCACAGTGTCCTTTAGTGTCCCTGATGTAGCTAGTCTCGTTCCAGGTCTAGGAGGCCTGGTCTATTCCAGGGTAGCACTGGGACGAGCTGCTCCGTTTCTTCTAAGCATTGTGTTCTTCTGTTTTTGTTTCTACTCATTTCTGCTGTCCACTCGCATACAGCTGTTTGGGCCGATGTCTTCAGAATGTCTAATGTGAGTAATCAATCTATAAAATGAGCATCACCTCTAGGGGGCGTATCAGCGGCATGATGGATTACTGTTCACGCAGTTTCACATCTGCTAGGAGGAGGACCTTAGCTTTAGCACTCTGGATGTGACCCGTGCTTGATTTATTGAAGGGTAAAATGTGTATTTAGAAGCAGCAAAACAGACGGCGGACTCAACTGAAACAGGATGTGCTCAGTGATGCGTTCATAGCAATTACATAGTTCGGTGTGTTTATTTGTACTAATTAATTAAAATAATTATGACAGTGCTTGTTGGTGATGGGCATGGTCATATTCGCATTACTGGCCATGGGTACATTGTAGGGTACAGTGGGTACATGGGTACACTGCAGGGTGGCAGGAAGGGCACCTGTCCACCTACTTACTGGAGACAGCAGGAAGCGTGGACCCTCGACATGTCCAACAGGCTTCCAGATAGTTTGCGTCTCTGGGTGGCTGAAAGAGCGGTATGGATGTCCACCATGTCGGGCTGGTTTATCTCCGTCCAAGTGGCGGGAGCCCAGCCGGTGAGAACCATCTAGAAACATGACCCTATAAGCCTTCGCGCCCGGATCTCTGCACCCAGCCTCCCCCCCCCCCACGGGACTTCCAGGCCGCTCGGCACGGTAATCAGCACAGGCTTTGTATGGTTGTGCTGAACCATTTTTGTTTTTTTGTTGCAAATTTTATTTGATTTCACTGGGGTGAGTTTAGGAATCAGGCCTCAAAGTAGAAGTCAGTGTGAGGTCCCCACTATGTCGGATGGCTGTATGTGTGCCAGCGCCGCTGATCCCTGTGTGTCTGCCCCCCTCCCCACAGGAAAGAGCAGAACGTCCTGTCACCAGTGACCTGCTGGAACCTACTGCTGAGCCAGGTGAAGAGGGAGAGCCGGGATCATGCTACACTCAGCGACCTCTACCTCAATAACATCATCCCACGCTTTGCACAGGTCAGCGAGGACTCTGGGCGCCTCTTCAAGAAGGTGAGTACCTGGCCATGCCCACCAGACACGGCTCTCCCTCTGAGCCACGTCCAGTGGTCACGCCCCACCGATTCTCCCTGACGCAACATCGAACCATCGTCTGTATTTTATCCCATGTGTCTTGCGGAAGCCCCCCAGCAAACCCTATTGCTGTTGTGCTGACATGTTCTGGAAGATTCATTACTCGTGTATACCTCCTAAAGTGCTATGTGGTGGGGTGGGGGGGTGTGGTTCCCAGCCAGCCATCTGCAGAGAGAGCACGTGACAGGATGTGCTGAGTGAGTTTGTCGTGGGCTTTGCTCGTGCACTTTAGCTGGAAGCCTGTTGGGCGTGTCGAGGGTCCACGCTTCCTGCTGTCTCCAGTAAGCAGGTGGAGAGGTGCCCTTCCTGCCACCCTGCAGTCCCCGTCAGTGCAGTGACCCGTCACAGACACAGACCCGTTGCACTTTCCGGACTGCTTTTTCAACGAATATCGGCCGATACAGATATGTTGACTCAATGATATTGTAAATGCAAAACAAATTTAAAGAGTATGCAGTACACAAATAGAACATCCTGAAAGAATACTGTAGTATTATAAAAATTAATATTTACGGTTAATAATAATAAATTAGTGATTGCGATACAGATATCAGCAGCACCAGATTTTCTATTATAACAAAGATTTGCTGCTTCCTGACATGTTGTAGCTGGGGGGGGGGGGGGGGGCACGTCGGGGGGGGGGGCTGGGTTGTC
>JAODLC010000147.1:417453-436600 GCA_026781145.1 Hippopotamyrus pictus | reverse complement strand
TAGTAGTAGTAGTAGTAGTAGTAGTAGTAGTAGTAGTAGTAGTAGTAGTAGTAGTAGTAGTAGTAGTAGTAGTAGTAATAATAGTAGTAATAGTAATAATAGTAGTAATAGTAGTAATAGTAGTAATAGTAGTAATAGTAGTAATAGTAGTAATAGTAGTAATAGTAATAATAGTAGTAATAGTAATAATAGTAGTAATAGTAATAATAGTAGTGGTAGTAGTTATTATTAATACTGTGCCCCTGTGATGGATGGATGGATGGATATATATTAGTGAAGTGCCTTAATTAAGCACTAATTTTTCACTAAGTGCTGCTTCACCCCAGTGGTTTCCTGGCCATATGGATGTAGTCTGGATGTAGCTCCTTCCAGTGGGATTCCGGGGTAAATGCTGCAGCCTTTTCTAGCATGTCCTGAATAGCATTTCTTGTGGGATGTACTGCTCTCTTGTGGTTCCCTGGGTACGTCCCGTTGGAGATTAATGCTTTTATTATGGTCAGAGTGAAGAGAGAAAATGGCCTCACAGGGCTGACAGTATAACTGAACCGGGGAAAAGAGCGGTGCTGAACGGAGCGGAAGGATCCGGGGGATTATGTCAGTTGGGAAGCGGGACAGGCTCCTGGTTGGCACCTAGTAACGGTCCACACTGTTTCCATGGGGACCAAGTGCAGTACAACAAAGTGGCTTTGCCCCATTAAACGTATATACAGGAAACACACTGTGTGAAGGACTCTGGAGATGGCTTAGACACGTTTGGCCTAAAGTCAGATGTTTAAAGATAAAGAATTAGCATCTCATTAATGCATTCATGTGGAGTAAACTAATGCCAGTGGCATCTCTATTAACCACGTCGTCAGATTTTATTATTAATCGGCGTTTATAATAAATCATCTAAAATGAATTTTTGAATGTAAATTTGTATTTTGCATTTCCGTTTGTAGCAGAGGCTCTTGTACGGTTTGAACACCAGGTGGTACCTTGAGGTGGTAATGCTCTGTGGATGCGAGTCCCTGTGCTCCTCTACGTGTCCAAGCAGTGTACCAACTTAAGCAGCTTCAGGGTGGGCAAGGTCCGCCCTCCGTAATCAGGCTGAATCTGGGAGGATGTGAGTTCTGAATCCAAGTTCACCAAAGGATATTGCAGCATGTTCTTTCTCAGTAATAGTGGGGTGGAGGGGTTGGTAATTAGTCTGAGGATTTTGAGTTTGAATTAGGTAAGTGTCACACAGCATTACCGCTGGGGTGTGCACGCGGAGCGTTTTTTAAATCCCTCATTTGCCCCTACATTTTTATAAATCCTCAATCTGTTGAGCGCAGCTTTGGAATGACGTGGATAGCAGCCGTCTGTCTGTCAGAGGTTTACTGCGTGCATGTATGAACAGATCAGTATCTCTAGCTGTGCTTAAACTCCACATTTTAAAGTATGTGAAATATGTGCATGCGATATTTCTACTCAAGGTGTTTACTAGGTTAAAAAAACAAAAAAACAGATGTTCACCCTTCAGACTGCATGAAATGATGTTCTGATGTTCTGTCAGTTGTTGGGTCAAAGGCCACTGAGCATGACGTGGAGTAATCAGACTGGTCTCTCTGGGAATATTCAGCACCTTTTATAAAACGAGGTGTTTTTGGAAAGTTGGGTTCAGCAGGACACATGGTACTCTGTATACTTGTGTGCTTTTTATACGGTGGTTCTCGAACACCATCCATTCCAGGAAAGTGGTCGTGAACCAATTTGTATGCGAACCAAGGCAACTTTTCCCATAAGAAAGCATTGAAATTCGTTCACAAGCCTACCAAATAATGATTTTTAATAAATTTTCTGGTTTTATAGTAAAAACTTTAAAGGAAAAACACAATATAGTGACGGTGGACCGAGGCATCGCAGGAGCAGACTTGCTTGCCAGGGAAATCACGCTTTTTATTAACAGTTCTTAACCCTTGTATTTTAGTTGTTGGTAATATTAATGGTTGCATTTCCCTATTGTCGCGTGTGTGTGTTGCCCCTGTCTTGTGTGTACCCGGCCCCTGTCTTGTGTGTACCCGGCCCCTGTCTTGTGTGTACCCGGCCCCTGTCTTGTGTGTACCCGGCCCCTGTCGTGTGTGTACCCGGCCCCTGTCGTGTGTGTACACGATCCCATCCTCGCATGCATTTCTTCCACCTTGTGCATCTTGCAGTTCGGCGTCTGACAACCTTGTGTTTCCCGTCTGTGTATGTGGGTTCAGTGCTCGTTGGATGCCTTTTGTGGCCCTTTTATTAACAGTTGCACGTGGGGCATGATGGGATATGCGCCCTGCCGGTGCTACACTAGTATAAAAAAAGGAATCTGGTCGAGTAATCTGTTCATCAACCAAATTTTGTATGTGAACCAATGCATTTTTTTTTCATGAAATTTTTTGTTGTAAACCAAATTGTTCGTAGACCACAGCGTTCGTGAACCGCAGGGACCACTGTATTTCACTTTAATCAACTGTTACTAATGAGTTACTAAAGTGGTTGACGGTGTCACTTAGTAATATGATCACTGTGGCCCAGGATGGTGAGCTTCCTGGTGTATGGCTGATGTCTACCTGAATGTTCCGTATGTAGGATTCATGTTGAAGAATCGCATTGTCCTAACGTATGTAGTAGCTTTCTTGTGACCCTTTCGCACAACAGGATATTACACACCATGCTGGATGAGGGGGTGGGAGAGGCTCAGGACTGTCTCATTTTGGAGAGCACGCAGCATAGTGGTTATAGATGCCATCTGGAATCAGTGGCGTGGTGGCTTAGCTGGTAACACTCACACCTCCAGGTGTGTGCATGTTCTCTGCATGCCACTCGGTGTCCTCTGGGTTAACTGGCATCATTTTGAATCTCTGTGAACTGGCATCCTGTCCTGGGTGTCCCACCTCATACTTTTTAGGATGAAGTCCGGCCTTTGTGTGACCCTGACATGAAAGATGGGAATTATTATGTAAATAAAAGCACAGGGCATGGATTAAACGGCGGCCTGCTGATCTGTGTGCCGGGTAAGACCCCCCATGCCGAACCCCATGTCCCCCCTGCAGGTAATGAAGACCTACCACATGTACAACACGGACAGCATCAACGCCGAGAGCAAGCTGAAGGAGGCCGAGAAGCAGGAGGAGAAGCAGATGAGCCGCTCCGTCAAACAGGACGAGCGCCAGACACCCCGCTCCCCTGACTCGCTGGCCACCATCAAGGCCGAGGAGAAGCACGTTCGCCGCAGCTCCGTCAAGAAGATCGAGAAGATGAAGGAGAAGGTGAGGCTGACCTTGTCGGCCATCAGGGTCAGCATCTGGGCACATGTAGGGTACAGGTGCTGGCTCTGTATGAAGTGTCTCCCCCTCCCCCATAAAGAGTGACCTCAGTAAGTAGAGTCAGAGTACTTAGTAAGTAGTATGAAAGGGACAGACCTGTTGTGCATGTAGTATTTGACTATGGAGGTCAGAATCATACATCACCTGGGCAGATTTATACAGCTACCTCACTAGGGAAGGGACCGGATTTAGACCTGGACGAGCTGCCTGTGAGAGACTGAGTGCTCCAGGCTTTGTCATCACCGCCACATGTGGTCTGGCTTTTATCGAGCTGCCTTGGCTTGCCGTTCCTGGAGGTAGCGGCATTTCTCATGGCATCCTGGGCACCTTCCCAGCTTTCCCTTCCTCCCGTCGACTCCGAGATGTGCTCCATCCCTCATGGGGCAATGCAGTTTGGTACATTTCGATTAGGTTTTCTTTTTCTCCCGGGCCCTTTCTGACTCTCCTCTCTCCCTGTCCCTCAGCGCCAAGCCAAATACACTGAAAACAAGCTGAAAGCCATCAAGGCCCGCAACGAGTACCTCCTAGCGCTGGAGGCCACCAACTGCTGCGTCTTCAAGTACTACATCCACGATCTCTCCGACCTCATTGACGTAAGCAGGCCTGTGCCATCTGTCCCAAACTGGTTGACACTTGAACACTATGCCCTGGACTCATAGTCCATTTAAGTAACGTCCTGGACTCTCGGCGCCACCTCATTTTATTAATGGCAGCCCAGGAATTTCATAGTACATGGGGGAAAAAAATCCAAGGCATTAGCTAAGCTCATTTACAATCTAAATAATTACTTCAGTAAGGCAATTACGAGCTAAGATTGGACAAAAACCTCTTGCACCTGCAGGGAACGTGTGGGCCCTACCATTAAAATCGGCTATAATAAAGTAGATCTGTTCTATGGGCTTCATCAACTGTCCCTAACAAGATTTTTAAGTCTTACAGTGCTAAATATCTGTATTGATGCATTTGCAGTTATTCATTTGATGACATGAGCATTCAGGCCGGTCCTTTTGATCTTATTTGTACATCACTCTGTGACCTTACTTGCAGCTGGGATTTACTGCCTAAAAGAGCGTGACTCAAAGTATATCAAGTTGTATTACTGTCACCGGGCTCCTGAATAAGATGTATAAGAACTAATGCTGTCAGATTGCTCCTGTCAGTCAGAGGAATTCCCTCGGGAGACAGCTGAAAGCTCGTCAGATGCTCTTTTCAGCCATGGATATGAATCATGGCCTTCATTAGGGGGTGGAGCGGTCCCGTGCACTGATGCAGAGTGAGGAGCAGGCAGCACGCTCATTATGGAATGGACGGGTCGTTAGCGGTGCATATAGGATTTAATGATGACCTCGCAGTTCTGCTCGTTTTACACGGGAGGACATAGTTGCGCAGACTGTCAGGTTCACCGCTGCTGTACATTTTCAGCAATAGCTTGGAGAGTGAAGCTCTTTAATTCAATGCTGTCCTTTCCGGAGGTGTGGCGGTACCTGTAATGAATGTTTTTGTTTGAATGGGTTATTAGCAGATGGCCCTGTGGCGTGTTCAGTCACATGTGGGTATGGCTGTAGACGGGGTGCTAAGCCCCTCCTCTTCCTGCCCCCTACTGCAGTGCTGTGACCTGGGCTACCACGCCAGCCTGAACCGGGCTCTCCGCACCTACCTCTCGGCCGAGTTCAACGTGGAGACGTCGAAGCATGGAGGCCTGGAGGCCATCGAGAGTGCAGCCGAGAACCTGGAGGCCAACGGCGACAAGCAGCGCCTCATGGAGACCTACAATCACGTCTTCTGCCCCCCAGTGCGCTTCGACTTTCAGTCCCATATGGGAGACATGGTGGGTCCCGGGGAGTCATGGGCTCTGGGGATGGGGCTGGGGAAACTGTCCCAGTTTCTGTCCTGGTAATGTGATATTGTTTCGCTGCCATGTGAGGCTGTCCTGGTGTCATGTGATCCTGCTCCCAATGGATCCGAGTGTCTATCTATGGCGCCAAACTGACAAACTTAAAGAATTTGTATAATGGCTGATGACCTCTGTTACATAGGACTTTCTTCAGCAGCAGATGTGAAGGCTGCCAAGGGTAGGTTGAGGCGTCCAGTTGTTTTCTGGGGCGTGTGTGCTGGTGCCATCGCTGGTCAACACCTTGGGGTGGACTGCGTCCTATGCTTGTCTCAGCCGTTGGGCCATTTCTGGATGTTTCCTGTTATTCAGACCTACTTGGGTTAATTTCAGACATGGTGTGTAAACTGTAGCTGCTGTAGTGGATGCGTCTTATGGGCCTTTGTAGAGATGTCCAGTCGGTCTCAATAACGATCAGCTGGGGGTGCCCTTTAACCAGATATCATGCCGGGATGCCAGTCTCTGAGACCCGGGGCTTGCATTCAGGCGACGGCCCCTGTGACCATAGGGATGGGCTACGGAGACCCGGGGCTCGCTTTCAGGCGACGGCCCCTGTGACCATAGGGATGGGGTACGGAGACCCGGGGCTCGCTTTCAGGCGACGGCCCCTGTGACCGTAGGGATGGGGTACGGAGACCCGGGGCTCGCTTTCAGGCGACGGCCCCTGTGACCATTTCAATTGCTGAAGTTATGTTCGGATTTGTGAACAGCTAAATTTTCAATACAAAATAGATGGGGGGGAAAAAGAATTGTTCAATTTAAGAACAGTGCTTTGTACTGTGCTACATTCAGCAGGCAGAATGCTATTGCAGGGTTTTAAACAGAACCTCTGGAAAGTTCTCTGAGGAAAAATGAAGAGTTCCTGCTTCTGGGTATGTTTCCTGTGAACCCAGCCCTTTGCTTGGTCTTTGCAGTTCTGTGTTTTATTTTAATTCATTGATTCAGACCGATTCAGACTTGAGCCGCGGTCCCACTTTACATCCGGGCGCCAAGGCCTGCTTCTCATCAATCCACCCTGACGTTTCTCAGTTTGTGGGCTTTTCTTTAATGATGTATTTAACTGCTACACCGGACCAAACCTAAGATTGGGGGGGGTGTTGTATTGTTGAGTTTTGTCCCAGTATTTTTCCATGAATGCATTCTATCTTTTGCTCAGTTTTGTCTCCAAAAAAATCACATAATTCAAGCATCCTCACAAGGCCTGCCTTTATCTCATAGAGGCTTCAAGGGTCGTCAGCTCCATTTCTCCAGAGTGATAAGGTGTGCTGTTTGTTCAAGCTAAGCGTTGACTTAATTAGCCATAACTGTTGATTCAATTAACCAGATGGTTTAAATTACATTTAACTGGGCCATTATCTTGGTTAAATTAGGTTAGAGAATTGTTTCAGCCAAGTCCTGGCATTGAACAATATCTGTAAAAAAATATTAGAGCTTTTACAAAGAATTTTTTTCACTTTTTAAAAAAGATTAACTGAAAACAGATGTGACGACTTCTTCAGCATGCAACCAGTGTAGGGTCGTGGGGGGGACCTGGAGTCTGTCCCAGACAATTTAGAGACACCAGTTTGCTTAACTGCATGCAGATTAAAAAAAACTCACTCAACATGGGGTGAACATACCCACTGCACACATAGAGAGGGGGGTGGGATTCGAGCCTCCAGCCGACTGCACCACCATGCGTGATGATTATCTGTGGTACGTCGGGTGCGTGTTTGGGGGCACGCAGTGTGCTGCCTGCTCTTTTCATTAGCCTGTAGCAGCAGAAGCTGCTTTTGATCTCCAGCCTGCTCTCCTGCAGAATGTGTCACACTAGAGCCTCGTTCTTCACCACCAGGCTATGAACCTCTGACCACCTTAATCAGCATCAGCATGAGCTGCTGCACAGCCTTGTCGGGTATTGGTCCACAGCCTTGTCGGGTATTGGTCCACAGCCTTGTCGGGTATTGGTCCACAGCCTTGTCTTTCATTGCTCAGATTTGGGGGAGGTGTGTGGCCTGGCAGTGCTGAGGTTGTCTGTGTCCTGAAGGTCATCGATACGAATCCAAATCCCATCGCCATCAGAGGAATTGTGTCAATGTTGGACCCCTTGAGCAAAGCCCAATATATTCAATATATAGATCCATTATATTTTTTCAAACGGACCCCCACTCCCCCGCACAAAATGTCGTGGTGCTCTGTGTGCTGCAGTTCCTCTGGATGTCTTCACCTGAACAAGAAGCAGGAAATTAGACACTCAGACATGCATCCATCCAAAGACCAAGACCAGGTGTTACAAATATGTGTGTCGATAAGGCCATGAAAGCCTAAACCTAACCCTTGTGTTTTATATTACTATTCTGACATTGGTTCACTTAACCAGGTAATATTCTTGGATTATGAGGCTAGGTACAGTCTCAGGTACATCGTAAAGTGCTGTGTCAAGTTTTATATGGCTGCATAAAAATTAAAACTTGGTTGCACATCCATAAATTTAACATAAGATGGGATGGTGAATGCATATTTACGTCCTCAATTTTTTATTGACTTTTCTGTGGTTAAACCCCATACAGCCAACATTTTTATTTTTATTTGGATAGTTCTCTATAAATGTTTAACAAGCCATAAATAAGCATCATTTGGATGTCTGCAGTGTCAAAGGCAGGGCTGTTCCATCTGATGTTTGTAGACTAATAGATGCATATTTCAATCGTCCAACAAACCTCCAGGAACCCTTTCATTAACCACTGTATTGTACTGATCCAACATCTGTGTCTAAATTCCTAGTTACGTGTGTGTGTGTGTGTGTGTGTGTGTGTTAGTAATAATTGTTCTCTAAATATTTATGGGCCAAAATTAAAGCTTTTAATTGGGCATCATTGCAGAACTTTTTTTTTTTTTTTTTGCCTTTCTGGCTCTATACATATACAGATGCTCCTCTACTTACGAACATTTCAAGTTACGAACGGCCGTTCGGAGGGTCTCTCATTCGTAAGTCCATTCAACATCATTTTAAGGATATACACAAGTACTAAGAACTTGGATGCTGGGAGTACGCACACTACGCTGCTGCGGACAGGAAATGAGGGCCCAAGTAATGCTTGATTTGAACTTACAGTCCTCTTCGTGCCTATGTCTGATAGTTCGTAAGTTGAAAGTGCGTAAGTCGAGGAGTGTCTGTGATGGTTTTGCTAAATAAAAAGCATGCAACGTTTGATTTTGTGCCTCCCCCCGCCTCCAGGTGGGACACTTGTGTGCCCAGCCCCCCCTGCAGGGGGAGCTACTCCAGAGGTGCCAGCAGCTGCAGTCCCGCCTCTCCACCCTCAGGATAGAAAACGAAGAGGTTTGTGCCTGGCCCTGGGTTCGACTAACGAGGCTTCCGTCAGTGGGTGGGGGCCTGGGTGTTTTGTGTTTAATTTAGCAAACGCTTTTATCCAAAGTGACGTCCGAATGAGGCAAATAGCACATTACAGACACACAGCTTAGAATGTCCAGGTACGTGTGTAAGCAGTACTGGAGCAGGTGCTGCACAACTTATCTTCCATGCAAAGCAAGAAACTAATAATAACAAATATTCAATCAGTAGAAAGTGCATCACTAATTGCAGGAGTGGCCAATCTTATCCGCAAAGGGCCGCTGTTTGTGCGGGTTTTCGCTGCAGCTCCTTAATTAGATTAGTAATTAGAGGACTGATTGGCTGAAGAGTTCTCACACCTGGGTTTGAACAGGTGACCTAAAGGTTACCCCAAAAACCTGCATACACACCGGCCCTTTGCGGATAAGATTGGTCACCTCTGAGTAAGAGCATTGAGGGTACATGGGGTGGTACCAAGCTAGTGGGTGTTCCTGGGTCTTGAGGCTCTTCTTGAAGGTGGAATGTCAATGAGATGTCAAGCATCTTATTGGTTCCTTTTGTCTGCTTGTTCCTTGTAGGTGAAGAAGACCATGGAAGCCACCCTGCAGACCGTCCAGGACATGGTGAACATCGAGGACTATGATGTTACTGACTGCTTCCACCACAGCAATTCCATGGAGTCTGTCAAGTCCACTGTCTCGGAGTCATTCATGAGCAAGCCCAGCCTGGCAAAGAGGCGCGCCAACCAGCAGGAAACGGAGCAGTTCTACTTCACGGTGCGATGGCTGGGTCTGAGGGAGCTTGGGGTTGGACGGGAGGTCAGCAACATGTGCCTTTAATTTCAGCTCTTCTGTAAGTGGTTGTATTCAAAGTGATAAAGATGGCTTAAAGTGTAACAGCAGACAAGCTGGTTCTCTGTCCAGCCTGGTCTGTCAGGCTCATGTTCAGCACAGCGCTCTCCAAGTTAAGCGACGTAATCGAATCAGTGAAGGGCTGGTTTCCCTGAAAGCTTTCAGAATGCCCTG
Organism: Hippopotamyrus pictus; assembly: GCA_026781145.1. Taxonomy (NCBI): domain Eukaryota; kingdom Metazoa; phylum Chordata; class Actinopteri; order Osteoglossiformes; family Mormyridae; genus Hippopotamyrus; species Hippopotamyrus pictus. Next base: position 427,027 of record JAODLC010000147.1, on the reverse strand, counting down.
CTCAAGGCTAAGATGTCAAGAGCCCTTTCGAGTCAACACACTAACGTCTCCTTGAGTTCTGAAATGCCTACTGTCCATTCCTGCTGACTCACATTGGCCAAGAAAAGCAAAATGAATGAGCAAATACCTTGCATTGTGTGAGTTTCACCTTACTTTGAGGTTTTATGTTCATCATGGTACTTGAGGTACAGGTTTTTGTTGTTCCTATGTCCTATTTCACTGCTCCTTATAACTGGCTTGCAGATCCATGGTCTTCAGTTCTACTTAAGCTCAGTCTCTGAACATCTCGACTACTCTGGATGCACTTTCACCCTGGACTTTTCATTGCTGAGCTCCACTAACACTGGAGGTCCTTTTGTTCTTTCATTGCTGAATACACTGCATGTACTCAGTGTGATTGACATTTTTCCAATGGCAGTGTTTTAGTTGTGCCTGAATATACCTTTGCCTTCTGAAGGGAGGTTCAAGTTACCATTAGTGTTTTTTCGCAGAATTTTTTTTCACATAGCAACTAAAATATACAGTTTAGGCAATTAATGAGAAAACTTGAATATAAGTTTATTTAGACTCCTCCAGAAGTCGTTTGGAAGGTGGCCAGCTTTGAGCTCATCTCCTGCGCTTTCCGCCCGAGCAGGTGCTTCACCGCTCTTCCTGTCCGTCCTTGAACTGTTTACCATCATGTCGCCTCTCCTTACAGAAGATGAAGGAGTTCCTGGAGGGGAGAAACCTGATCACCAAGCTGGATGCCAAGTATGACCTGATTCAGAAGACGCTGGGAGAAAGTGAGTTCTCATGGATGCTGGGGGGGAGGGGGGGGCATCGTTTGGTGGATGTGTTACCAAATGTGGAGGGAGGACTTAAAAGGTACAGCCCAGTCAGGGTTGAGCCTGGGCCTCCGCTTTAGATTGCAGTCACCCAAGTCCATATGCCCAATGTTCTAGCATCCTCCCTGTGAATTGGATTAATGAAGGGGCCCTGCTGTTGGACTGTAACACATGTGGAGTGGCTGGGACTCCCAGGGGAGATGATTGAGGCCCACAAGTCCAACAGGACAATTCCCCCACATCCTAATAGCTGGAAGTCATTCCTGTGGTGCTTCCGATTCAGTTAGAAGGACATTTGTCCCACATCACGTTCTGCCTCTTTTCTGCCGTCGGGACTGACTCTGTCTGCTCCTGGAGCAGCCCCGGGACTGCTGACCCAGCACACGGTTCCTATGGGCGTGAGGCGGCTGCTGTGCACGAGGGCTGCTCTCTCCGAGCGATTTCTGGGACGGCCACCACCGTGCGGCGGCCTCACCGAATAGTTTCCCCTCTCTGTCAGGGTCTGGCAGGGTTTGGGTGCTGATGCACCGGCCGGCCAGCCGCGGATGGTTTACAGATCAGGCCAGCGGGGGATGGGAGCGTGCGATGGGTCGGCGGCGGGGGGAAGAGGTCCGTTTATGGCCGCTGTCCTGTATATGGAAGAATGTGGGTCTGCAGGCCGTTGCGGGATGAAGGTTTGGCCAGAGAAGGAGGAGGGTGGAAGGATCCAGGTTTTTGGGTGGGCGGGTCACCGAACCACTGGGGGGACCTTCGTCACTTTAGCTAGGCTGCATGTCCAGCTGCGGCTGTTTCTCCTTGGCTAACCATCTCCTCTCTCTCCCTTTTTCTCTCTCTATTTCTCTCTCTCTCCCCCATCGCAGGCCAGAAGACTGAATGCTGTGTTGCCAGGTAGGTCTGCAGAAGGGAGGAAATGGCTCACAGGCACATACGCGCGCATACAGTGAGCTGTGTGGTCCGTTCGCTAATGCGTGTCGACTCTGTGGCCGTGGAGATGTACGCTCTGCCCCGACATGTCACTGCATTCTGCGGGTAGGGGCGACTGAGAACAGGGAGCAGTGAGGGCAGATCCTGGGGTATTTAGGACAATAAAAAGGTGAAGGACTGTGGTGGCAAAAGCGGTGGACACGAGGCGCATTTGAGGAAGAACAATCTCTGGGACAGCAAATTCCGATCATTTCTAAGCGGTTCTCACAAGCTGAGTGTATTATCTTCTAAGGTTCATCGCTATTGATTAGGCTGCATGCAGAGAAGCTGAAGGATTATGGCCACAGGAGCCGCTGTTGGCTGGCTCTGTGTGCGCCTGTTATTTTAAGAGTTCTGAATGACAGAAATAGGCTCTGATTCTTGGGTCTAATTTGTAGCAGGGTGAGGTTGCGGCGGGATGGAAAATAACAGCGACATGCTAATAACACGCTGCCTCCACTCTTCTGTCTTTCATGTCCGTCAGTGGAAGGAGGAACTCCACCGTGCACAAGCAGGTAATTTCGCCTCCTACTGGGCGTGTGTGTGCGTGCCTTAGGCCGCGTGCAAGTCTGTCTACCCTCTGTCCCCAGCTCTCAGAAGGGAGTCACGCCCTGGATGGAGATAGCGAACGCGGTTCGAAAACAAGCATCCCGTGATACGGATGACCATTTGGGGAATCTTGGTTAGGAACTGCAGTGAGGACGCACACAGCATGCAATGGGCGTGGCTTGGTGGGGATTTTGGGGGGGGTTGGGCGATTGAGCATTTCAGCGGCTCTTCGCGGCGTGTGCTGCGGTGTTCCCTCAGAAGAGCCCCCCCACCGCCTGACCCATGGGCGTTTTTATGTTATTTTTGAACAGAAAACACAAAGGCAGCAGGAGCCTGCCAATGACAGAGCAGGAACCCACTTTCAAGAACAAAACACAGTGCAGCTCCAACCGCAGACGAGGACAGCCATGAGCGCTGACTCGGGCATGCACACGCCGCATGCCAGCCGCACGCCTCGCTCACGCAGCTTTGCTGCCCCCTAGTGGTGCTCCGGTGCACAGACTCCCTTTGTGAATGAAAAGCACATTGTACTCTCGGTGTGTGCAGTCTTGTTGCTTCTGCTCTTTCGGGTGCTGGGCATGGAAATCCCAGGTGCCGGGGAGCTCTGAAATGTAGGGAAGCTGTCTTCCTCCTCTACATCTCACTGGGTGTTTGACTTCTCTGGAAATTCTCACTGTCGATATTATGCTGTGAACACCGAAAAAAGGCGTGGTTCTGGTTTGATTCTTTTAACAATTAGTGGTAAAGTACAGGCCTCCCCTCTCTCACGCGCACACACACTGACTGACAGGCGAGGCCGCAAGCGGAGCGTGACTGAGAGCCTGTGAAATGTGGCCTCGTTTCCCCCTCTCAGCAATTCTCCAAAGTCAAATAAATACACGGGCTAAGAAGAAGCAGTCGCCTAGCAACCGCCGGTTTCTGCCTCGGTCCTCCCTGGGCGGCGTCACGGCAACGGTGCGGCCGTGAAGAAGTCCCTTTTCTAATCCTCAGACTGACTCTGGCATCCCTCTGCAAATATTATTTTAAGTTTTCAGTGCAGCGCTTGTTCATAATGGCCCCTCAAGCTCAGCAGAAGGTCCCAGGGCAGTTATCCTCTTTCAGTGCTGAATATTTCCCCGTTTCTTTTTCCAACTTCTAGGAATCCAACCAAGTCATTCCGCTGATGGTGGAGAGCTGCATCCGATTCATCAGTCGGCATGGTAGGTTGTATCCTGATCTCTCTCTCGGCTCCGCCCTCACGCACGGATGAGTGAGCGTCACGGCATCTGCGGCGTGAATACGCATTCAGCGACGGATGAGTGTCTGCAAGTTTAGGAGGTGCTACTCAGCACTGATGGCTCTCACTGCCGACTGCCTTGTTCCCTCACGAATAGGGGTGGGGGAGGTGCCCATCGTGTGGCTCTGCTGGTTAGGAGGCCATGTCTGTTACCAGAAGGTTGCCGGTTCACACCCCAGGGTCCACAGTGTGATGTCACCATTGGGCCCCTGAGCAAGCTCCAGTCTTCTCGGAAATGTCTGTCACCTTGAATGAGAGCATCTGCTAAATCAATATAAATATGAGGCCCACTGGAATAGATACGTATTTCATACTATGAGACTTAAAGGTACCACTGTTTGGCTGTTAAACATTGTAGGGACCATTAATGATTATAATATACCAGTAAAGCCATTAAAGGTCGGCTTGGCCCCTGTATCACTCTTCTGATTTGTTAACGAGAGAAACGGTCACCACGGTGACCTGCGCAGATGCTGATCGGATGATGACCGTCCAGTAGTAATGCGCCATCTGTCTTGCTATTAGGCCTGCAGCACGAGGGCATCTTCAGAGTATCCGGGTCGCAGGTGGAGGTCAACGACATCAAGAACGCTTTCGAGAGGGGTAACGTGATCTTTTAAAAAAAAAAAAAAAAAATCCATCTGACCCTCTAACCCCTGCAGCAGGTGGTCAAGGTGCCATCTGTGAAACATTTATTACATGTCAGGGGTTAAGTAAAATGGACCATGAAGCGATTGGGTGACAAACTCTTCTTTTGTTATAGCAACATAAACAACAAGAAGAATAGCCATTAATTAATGAACATGGCTGGGAGTAGCGATTTCTCAGATCTGCCATTTATCAGGTCGTGTCTGGTTACATTTTTACCTTGTGGGTCGGAAGACTAATGCTTGTCATTTTGATGATCGCTGATTGCAGTTTCTGTAGGTGGTTACAGGCAAAGAATCTGTGCAGCTGAATTAAATGAAATTATCCTAATTATGATTTCATACATGATATTCTGTGTTAAATGTGTATTACTAATAGAAACTGTATGAAAGTGGTTATACTTGAAGTATTTTACAATGAATTTTTTAGTATTGAGGAGGAGAGGAGGTCCACATTGTCTCCCTGCCCCTAAACCCAGATGTGCTGAATCTGCTCTTCTTCCCGGCTCCCCCAGGCGAGGACCCTCTGGCAGGCGACCAGAACGACCATGACATCGACTCCATCGCCAGCGTGCTGAAGCTGTACTTTCGGGGCCTGGAGAATGCCCTCTTCCCAAAGGAGGTCTTCCACGACCTCATGTCCTGTGTCTGTAAGTGCCGTCGCCTTCACAGGTGTCTCATACCTTACTGTCCAGCATAAGGACTCCAGATTAGATGGGAGTCGTGAACTTTATGAAAGGTTCTTTGTTTTGGCGTCGTTCTGCAGTGATCTGTACTGATTTTGTGTCTCTCTCTCTCTCTTTCGACAGCCATGGAGAGTCTCCAGGACAGAGCTGTTCACATCCGGAAGGTTCTGCTGATGCTTCCTAGCAGCACGCTGGTCGTCATGAGATACCTGTTTGCTTTCCTCAACCAGTAAGTTTTGGTGTGCAAGGCCTGCAAGGTGCCAAAGCAGCACAGTGTGAGGATATTATGGGCTGGTCTCCCCTTAAGCCTGCCCTGGGACACTGCTATCCCAGGGATGGATTTGAGGACAGTCTTGCATGTAACACAATAGTGAGACTCCTTCATCCTCTCCTCTGAATCTAGGAGATTTAAGAAGGCTGGTGTGCAGCAGGGAAGGATGGAGCTTTGGTGCTCAGAGAGAAGTCGGCTAGGAGGAAATAGTAACTAGACTGGCAATAGAGGGCGCCAAAACCACCCCCTTATATCTGTATTTATCCTGCTGGTGTCTCCGGTAGTGATGCGGGGATGTTGTGGGCAAGTATCTGCCCTTTAGGAGCAGCTGGCATTTGCTGAGGGGGGAAGCCCTTCCCAAAAACCCAGCTGTGCCTGAGGTTTGTGGTTGCCAGAAACAGGCCCGGTGGGCTCTCTGTTTTCTTCAGACACATAATAAGGTCCCTGCATCACAAACCCAGTGGGCGAAGCTGAGCGGTAATTTATTGTAATATAAAATGGAGAGAGATGCATGTGTATTCCATTTATCCTGCATCGCTGGCGAGAGAGCGGACCCTCGGGGGCTCAGCATGGGGGCCGAAGTGGGCTGGCCGGGTGTTTGTGCATCTCTCCGACTCGGGGTGCATGTGTGTGTGTTTCCGTCTCTCCATGGACATTAGAGGCGGCTGAGGTTGCAGGCCTGTCGGATCTTTCCCGGAGGAGGCGGTTGCTGGTTTTTACCTCGGTGAAGCTTTTAATTCAGTGCGATTGAGCTGTCCATTTGAATCGTGGCTCCGTCATGTGATCAGAAGGTTGCCAGTTCAAATCCCAGAGTCAGCAGAATGATGATAAAAATAAATTGAATTTATTTGAATTTCACCATTGGGTCCCTTAACCCCAATCACTCCAGGGACTGTCTGACCCTGCTTTCTCAATTATATTACTTTGGATAAATGTAGCTGATAAATGTAAATAAATAGCTTATTGCATTCCAGCAGATAATTCCAGCTCAGAGCTGGTACTAGATGTATGACCCTCAGTCATAAGACTGACCGGACCGGGTCTCGTCCACAGCCTGTCCCAGTACAGCGAGGAGAACATGATGGACCCATACAACCTGGCTATCTGCTTCGGACCCACTCTCATGTCCGTCCCCGAGGGCCACGACCAGGTCTCCTGCCAGGCTCACGTCAACGAGCTGATCAAAACGATCATCATCCACCACGAGAGCGTCTTCCCGGGACCGCGGGAGCTGGAGGGGCCGCTGTACGAGCGTGGAGGGGCCTCTGAGGAGTACTGGTGAGCATCCCGCCGGCATCTGGTTCCCCTGAGCCCGAGGGGCGGCTGATCAGGGCCGTTCAGCTGAGAGGTATCAGGGTTTTCTGCGGATGCAACCGTGTCCCTGATTTGAGCGCCACCTACCTGTAGGTAGTCACATCACGTGTGATTGCTATGGGACTGCATGGGAAGCACAAAACTGGCAGAATAATTGAACCATTCAATGCATCAGTGTAAATTCATTTTATTTTGCGATTTAATCTATCTTACTAATTGAACCACAGCACTGATCGTTTCACGGGAGTTGCTGCTGACAACATTTGCGTTCATTTCCCTTAAAAGCCAAGATAAATACAGCGCATAGATGCCAATTGATGCCGTGTTTCACTGAAAGTGTATGGAAGATTCATGTTTGTTTTGTTTAAATGGGGAATAGATGAAAGCTAATTAGTGAATATGATTTTATTATTTCGATACTGGCGAATGTGCTTTGTGTTTATGTGGCTCGCCCGCACGCCACGTCTCACTGGAAGTCCATGAGAGTTGCGTACAGTACTGCTTAGGCATTGATTGGACAGAGAGACATACAGTCATACTTTACACCTGGAAGCCAGACTTCTCTCCAAAGTGATTGGGGGATGTCTCGACAAGACATGATAACCTACCAATAACATTAATGCTGACGAATGACAAGTTTAACACGCTGTCGCCGGTGTTGGCCCAAAGTATTCATTGATTCTGTCCCATACAGGGGCTGAGAAGCATTTAGTTGCAGGCCAAATTGACAGCTGATCATTCCGTATATCACCTTTCACAGTGGCATTTGTAAATATTGTACATAAAGTCATCATCCTTGAGAACAGAATTTACATTAGTAGTTGACTGACTAAAACACAAAGAGCCTCTTTTTGTCATACTGCCAATAAACAACACTGTCCTTCCCCCATTTTAAAAATCACCACCCACCACTGATTTACACATATATTGATATTGTATCCATGCAGTATATGGACAAAAGTATCAGGACACCTGGCTTTTACACCCATAGGAACTTTTATGACATCCCATTCTAAATCCATAGTAATCAATATGGAGTTGGTCCCCCTTTGCAGCTATAACAGCTGCCACTCTTCTGGGAAGCCTTATCACAGGTTTATGGAGTGTATCTGTGGGAATTTTTGCCCATTCTTCCAGAAGAGCATTTGTGAGGCCAAACACTGATGTTGGACATGAAAGCCTGGCTCACAATCTCCATTCTAGTTCATCACAAAGGTGATCGATGGAGTTGAGGTTAGGGCTTTGTATGGGCCAGTCAAGTTCTTCCACACAACACACACTCAACCATGTCTTTAAGGATCTTGCTTTATGCACAGTCATGCTGGAACAGAAAAGGGCCTTCCCCAAACCGTTCCCACAAATTTGGAAGCATAGAATTGTCCAAATTGCTGAAGCATACCAGTTCCTTTCACTTGGGCCAACCCCTGAAAAACACCCCCATACCATTATCCCTCCTCCATCGCACTTTACAGCTGACACAATGCAGTCAGGCAGGTACCATTCAAACCCAGACTCGTCCATCAGACTGTCAGACAGAGAAATGTCATCTGTCACTCTACGGAACACATTTCCACTGCTTCAGAACCCAGTGGTGTGCTTTGCAAATCTGACACTCAGCACTGTGCTTGGTGATGTGAGGCTTGCATGCAGCTGCTCGGCCATGGAAGCCCATTCCATGAAGCTTCTGGTGGACAGTTTTTATGCTGCGGTTAATGCCAGAAGAAACAGTACACTGTGTGTGTGTGTGTCTGTCTGTGTGTGTGTCTGTGTGTGTGTGTGTCTGTCTGTCTGTCTGTCTGTGTGTCTGTGTGTGTGTGAGAGAGAGAGAGAGAGAGAGAGAGAGAGAGAGAGAGAGAAACCATCTGGCCAGATGCCAGAGACCACCTGCCTTGCCAGTGACACATCGTAAGAGGACAAAGTGCCATCGGTCCCCAATTTCCGGTACCGTCCCTAAAACAGTGAGCAGTAGGAAAGGCAGACGGCCTTACAGATAGCTCCAGGAGCTGCTCAGGGTGCCGAATCAAAGGAGGGGGGTGGCTCTGGGTTTGTTTGTTCCCTCCCCCTGCGTGCTGCCCCTTTGGCTCTGGCCTACAGTCCCCCCCTGCGCCCCACCATGGTCCTCCAGCCCTTATGATGTTCTTATTCCTTGTTTTTTTGTTCCTTTACACTTCAAAGAGGCCATAGGTGTACATGTAGCTGTTTGAACACAACAGGATCGCGGAGCCTTGTGGTTCAGGACTGCTCCCAGAATGCACTGCACTCGTCTGTAGTGCGGCTGGGAGTGCTCCCTGTGCTGCCTGCCAGATGTATAAGTTTTTTTTCCCCAGCCGATAAACTCTGAACGGTCCGGGAGCTTCAGGCAGGAAGTTGCGCTGTGACCTCATGGTCCTGACTCCTGTTGTGTGTCCTACAGTGACAGTCCCCATGGAGAGCCCCCTGTGGTGGACGAGCCTGCTCCTGACGCCTCTTCTCAGCTGCAGAACAGCGATGACGGTAAGCGAGAACGTGGGGGGGACATTACTGACAGCTGCTTGTTTATCACTGAATAGTGAAACATCCAATTTTTGAAAGAATGAGATTGTTTTTATATTTGAATTCATATGACATTATATGACCACAGTACTTCTGGTCCAGCTATTTTGGGTGCATCTCTCTGGCGTCTGAGAGTATCAGAGTATTTCTCTTTGGTGCCTGAGATTACTGCTCAGGCGTTTGAGTATATCAGAGTATCTTTCTGGTATCTGAGATTATCGCTCTGGCATCTGAGAGGATCTCTGCTTGACTGTCTTTCTCCTAAATGCTGTGCTTTGACTTTTTGGGCAGTTTGCAGGCTGGCTTCACTTCAGCACTGACACTCCCTGTTTCCCCATTAACAACACGCCCTGTCTGACGTCACCAAGCCCCGCCTCTGTGCTGCCATGCCCCGCTTTGGAAGCAACACGCCCTGCCTCACGCTGACGGCTGCTTCGCGCTTAACATCTCTCCTCCTCTCTCCCCCCATTCACTCCCTCCCCCCCGCCCCGTCTTTCACCTCTCGCCCCACC
>JAODLC010000147.1:401888-412770 GCA_026781145.1 Hippopotamyrus pictus | reverse complement strand
AGGGGATTGGGGGGCAGCTGCATTAACATGCATTATACAGTAGGAGCTTATGGGGAAATCTTGGTAGGTCTGGGTTTTCTTAAGACTGTGCAGGTGATTTTTTAAGCCTAATTCTCTTCATGTTTCCCTTCAGGAATCAAGTCGAATCCATTGATGCACTTGACATTGCCATTGTGTGCTTGTTAAAGGGACGAACGGGGACTATTTTTTTAAGTCATGACTATTAAGTATGTATTTCTTGTCTTTGAAAACGAAACTGAACCTAAAAAAAAAAAAAAGACTGTCATGTCAAATATATTTATAGTTGTCCATCCAAATGTCTCAGTATGATCTGAAAAACCTGTGTTCAAATGTACTATGTATATACAATGTTGTACATGACAGAGGTACTTTTTTGGTACAATATTGTACAGTAATAGCAATAGTAGTTTACTCTCAAATAGACCTTATATAATTCTACGTGTAGTTCTTGTAGTAAACCTTTTTTTTTAATTAAACATTGCTTGCTATAGAGGTTTCTGGGTCAGTGTGGCTCCTTCATTCCAGTCGTGGTCCAGCTCACATCGTTAAACGTTAATGTTCCCTTGACGACCTTAAAGGCCTGGTCTCCAGCGGTGGGTCTTGGGATCAGTGCCTCTTCCAGCTGCTGATATCATCCTGACCCCAGTGCGTCGCTCTTCTTTGGATCAGGCTGATAGTGAGCATCACCCCTGCCGTCACCCACACCCAGCTGTCTGCCGCAGCACTCATCCGGAAAAATCTGATAGCTCCACAGAGGGCAAAAGCATGGAGTGGAGGAGCGAGGCCAGCAGCATGATGTCTGAAATACTGCCTGCACTTTCTGGGAATGCAGGAGGAGATGATGATGATGATGATGATGATGGGAATCCCCATGCTTCCTGAAAGACCTCGTGGTTGGGAGCCAGTGTCAAAGGTCCTGATTATAGGGGATTTTGTAGTGGCAGCTGACACAGAAGATGCGTTGGCTGGCTAGAAGTGGGGAAAAGAACGCGTGGGAGTTCGTGTCTCACTGTGGGAGCCGTTACACAGTGGCACTGATACAGGTGCGTGTTGGGACCCTGGGGGCTGCCCCTCGCCTTAAACTGCTCTGTGTGCTCGGAGTCACAGCATGAAACCCAAGGACATAGTCAATTTCATTTTTTTTTTTTTTTTTTAAACATATTTTAACCACTTTTTTGTAAGGCAGATTTTGAAAAAGTATCTTTTATTTATATTTAAACAACACGGCTAGAACACAAAGTTACGTTTTCGTTGTTTCCATTTGCTGGGTTTAGTATTGGTAATTTATGTTAGTTTAGTCTGCATTTAGTAAACAGGTGATGAACAAGCGTTTAGATAAATAGCACAGGACTAAGTTTGAGACTGGGGGGGGCGCACAACCATAATGATTTAAATACAAAGGTCTGTTTATTGAGGGGATGAATGAATCCAAATGAAATATTGGGGGAGACGCATGCCTATCCCCCCCCCCCCCATGAAATGACACCATGTAATCAGGTTAGAGGGCAAATTAGCACTAAGTGGTTCCTGCTTTGGGACTAGCGTAGATTAGTTGATCTATGAAATATACACATTTGCATATCTGTGGAATTTCTTCCTCTTACCATGTCCATAAAAATAAAACCGGCGTGTAATGTATATACTTAAAGTACTGCATTGGGAAGGTGTGAGAGAACGCTGGCGTTCCCGTTAGTGACCAACAGGGGGCACCTTCTTTCGGCACCCAGGAAGCTGCTGACCACCTGAAGTACGCTCAAGCGTTATCCTTAACGTTTCCTAATCGTGAGAAACTCACAAGTGGGTTATTTTAAGTTTGCGATCTGCAAAGCAAAACTAGCTTATAGAGACAAAGCGATTAATCGGAATTTCAAAATAAGACGGCGGCATCTTTCCTAAAAGTAAATGAGCCGTAAAGTTAATCCGCGTTTTGTTATCCGTTTTATTACATAACTAACCCGATATATAGGTCGCTAATTTTTATCTCCAAGTTGTTTTTTCCCACATGCGTTTCCGTCTTCATCAACACACTAAATGATAAATGAGGACTGTATTTCATATACCAAAAAAAGGATTGTTATCGCAGATCAGCTTCTGAAGTGGCCGGGGGAGTCCATATAAATTTGCATACGTCAACAACTCGAGCATTATAAAGAACAGCGATAGCCGCTAACTGTTCAATTAGCAAGGAAATCATTTCAAACCTTGCCCCAAAAGGCTGTGAGCCATAACTCCAAGCATATCAGTCATTACCGCATATTAATACCCATAAATATAACCTAAAATTTCTACGTAGGAGTTATAGAAAATAATTAATGTGTTGATTAGTTGTTGCGCTTTTTTGATGATAGTGTTATTTGACCTGCACTCAGGAAAAAATGGTAAAAAAAATTGTACCTTCACTTGTCATTGAGCTGTACCCTCAAGGGTCTGCCAATTGTATCCTTAGCTGTAGGTAATTATACCTTTTAAGGTACAAAAATGGGCTTTTGGGGAACGTCTGTACCATTAGTGGTACATCAATGCTGTTTGTACCTTTGGAATGTTCCTCACTGTACATTTCTGTACCTTAAAAGGTACAATTAAAAGGGTACAAATTTTTACTCTTATCTGACAGCAGAACCTCGGAGGATTCATTGTAACAATTCGTTTGCACTATGCACAGACTACTGTCTTTGCACATTGTATTGTTTTATGCTGTAGGTTTGTCTGCACTTTACATACATTATCGGTGTATGCACCAGAATCTCCTCCTGGGATAAAGTTCTCAGTGGCCCAACAACACCCTGTTGGCAGTCACTTATTTATGTTCAGCTGAAGACGACCCTCCTGGCTCTCCCCAGGAAAAACTCCCACACAAGGTGAATGACTCAGCTCTGTATTTACGGTCTGCACACCTAACGCGGTCCGGCGAGGGGGCGCTACAGGCATGGCAATAAATTACAGGGAGGATGAGGGACGGTAACCCCCCTCAATAAATCAAAACCGGCTAATACAACCCCCATCCCCCCCCGCCACCACCACCCTCCAATAATCGTGTTTCCCCTAAATAGGTAGGGGGAGCATCAATAATGTAATAAACCTATTTCTCAATTCTATAGGCAAATAAATATTTACGCACATTTTATCTTTAGATTCCATTGCTGGATTCTTATGTCATATTAGACGTTCTATATCCGCGGGGTGTCATGGTAATGCATTATAGTGAGTAATGGTTTGCATTCCTCTTTAAAAATTTCTGACTTACTGAAGTAGGAAGTACGTAACGAAAACCGAAAGTTACTTCAGCTGTCGGTCCCTCACTTTCAAAGTTTAAAATCTTATTTAACTCAGGAGCAGAAAGTAAAGAAAGGGCGGATGATGAGATGAAGAGTGAGCTTGCGTGTGTATACATACACTTTATGGCTGGATGTAATCCTTTGTCAAAGGTCGCCTTATGAATTTTCACAACGCTCAATGCATCTCCTGATTGCCTTGTCGCAGTGTGAGTATTTACCGGTAAGCACTGTCACAGATAATCATTATAGAAATCATCATTTGTGATTAACAAAATTGTTACGTTAACAGGACAAAGAAGTAGGTCTAGATCGCGTTTCATTTAACATAATAGTAATAATAAGCCTAGTATTGGAAAACACCAGTACATTTCCGACAGGCTGTATGTGAACTAAGGGAGTACTGCAAAAATCTAAAACTAGTCTTTTAATCGAGATGTATTTAATTTACCGCCGGTTTAAAGAAAAAACATGTTTGCTCTCGATGGATTGATCTCTTCATGAAAGTACATTGTGAATAGCCAGTGCATAACGCATTCGCCTGTTTGACACCCCTGTCGGCCGGAAGTTCACCTGATGATTACATATCAAACACCGGTCACACGCCAGATTTGGGTCTTTGTGCAGCTGCCCCGTAAGTGTGATTATATATCACACTGCACCATTGTGCTACAAGCTGGATCATGTGAAACACTAGGTCCTCAGTAAAAATGTTGCTAGGTTTTTAAGAGCTTTGTGTGTAACAACAAAGTCATTGCAGCTTTTTTTTTTATCATTTTGGTTGATCCAGGATACTCGTGGTCCGCATTAAACTTTGTTGTGCTTTGTCTTTAAAGTCCACTGTCTTTCATTGCAGCTCCCCGTGACACCAAAGCGACACCCTTACGGTCGTTAGCCTGCATCGTAGCCATACACAGCATCCAGAATGTGTTCCACTGAATCATGCCCCCTTATGTTGACGGGTCATTGTGTTTAAAATCTCCGACGGCTGATTTCACGTTTTCGGTAAATCGACAAGGCTTAACGGAAGCAACGCTGGATATTCATGTTTTTTTCATATAATACACATCAGTGATACGTAGTGGCAGCGTACTCTAAATATTGCCCTATTAACCTTATACACAGGAACCATTATCATTCTGTTTTTGCATTGGATCACAATTTGCATTAATTGGCAACATAATTTAATATATTACGCAATTTAGATTACGGTCGCGTGGCAAAGGACAATGCAGGCCGAATCTAATGTTGAATAGAGACATTGTATTGCTAATATTACTAGGCCTAACTGTCGATCTATTTTAAAAATTACCATATACCTTTCAGTGCAACTTAGTACTGAAACCAGATTTAAACGACTGAACGGTAACACGACGCAATATAATAATAGTAAACTTACACCACAATTGTAAAAATGAGCAAGCACATATGAAGTGTAAGATATCTGAACATCCAGGAAATCCGAAAAACAAAATATTGCCCCACCTTTACTTCCTCATAAAAAAAACCGAAGTTAAGACAATGTTTCGTCTTTGCTGCCATGTTTTGCGGCTACAGTAAATAAGCTGAAGATGGGAAATATATTTATGCCATTTGCGTCACCGATGGCGGATTAGCGCCTTTTAAGATCTCACTTATTTGTCTGGCAGGAATTAGTCAGTTTCCTCTGACCTGCATGTAAACTTAACTTTCTGAAGAAGGACAGAGGCGAGCAGAGAAGCGTTTTTAACAGCGTGTAAAGGTAAGCGCCCGTATATAAAATCAAAGTGTTTAAACTTGGGCTGTATAATATATAGCGTAAGTGTTCCCTTGCTGGAGTAAATATGTAGCAATGTTATGGAGTTAAATATCTTTGTTGCGTAGTTTACTATAAACAATACTTACTCAGTTACTATTATAAGGATGTAATCGACTGCTTGCCTGGTTACACTATAGAGCAGCTCCAACATGCTGGATTTTAAACAAGATCCACAGCTCCCCTCCGAAGATATTTTTAACGTTTCCCACTTCGTGAACCTGCTTTCTTTATGAGCAGAACTTCGATCTTACTCGGCAGAACGCGTGTTGTCATAATCATTCATCTAAAGACGGCGTGTACTGAAAGCCAGCAGTATTTAAGCGTTGTCGCGAAATCCAGGTAAATGTGCTCGCTGTTGTGGGGGGGGGGGAAGCTGCTGTAACATGGTGCTACAGCCGTAGTCACGCTGAAAACGCTTCAGCGAAATTAGCTAGCTCGTGTGTTCAGTTAATAAACCCAGGAAAATGCAAACATGATTTCTATTAAATAGTTTACCCTGACCTATAATATCCTTGAAGGATATTGCAAACACTTGTGACTGATTTTCAAAGAAGGGTTCGTCAACTAATTGCAAATTTACTGAATAGTGCAACAAAAAATTCATTTTATAGTATTACAGGTTTGTTTACAATGTAACTAAGGGACCTAGCTGTCATATGCACGAGGACAGATGTATCAAAAGTACACCTTGTTTTAAACACTTAAAAAAAAATGTGAACAATTTGCAGAAATTATTCACCCTGATTTTAATACTAGACGAGTGGAAGAGACATTAGGTGGAAAAATGATTTATGCAAAATGTAATGTTATGATTGTACTCGCTCTGTCCAACTCAGCAGTACACAATATCTCTAATATCTTCAGAGTATCAATACCTCTCATTAGGGGAGGTCTGGCACCTGTTTTTCCTCACTTCAAGCATCTTATTTATTTTTAACTACTAAGAGATTCAGATGTCAGGGGGTAATTCTTACTGTATGTTTATTTATGTGTGTATGAAACTGTGTATAAAAATGACAAAAATGGTCAATGCCTTTAATTTCATGGCAAGTCATATACCATACAATTTATACCACAGCGTAACTAGTGCTAACTGTTTATTTGCATGTGGAAATGATGTCTCCATTATGTGCTAATTCTTTTGTTAATGTTGGTTTTCACCATATTTTCTCACTGTAGTCAAGCTCTTTTATGCAGTGCTGAAATGCTGGAGAGTACAGCTAACTACCTCTGGTCTGTGGAGGACGTCCTGGGACAAGGAGCAACGGCCAGTGTTTACAAGGCCCGCAGTAAGGTACAGCACTGCAAACGCAGGAGAACACTGCGTCCACTGTTGATTGCATCACTTTGCCCTTGATTTCAGTAACTGAGCCAGTCCCTTCTGTCCCTTGCTCTTCAGAAAACGGGGGAGCTGGTCGCAGTGAAGGTCTTCAACAATGTGAGCTACAGCCGGCCATATGAGGTGCAGATGCGGGAGTTTGACATGCTGAGGAAGCTCAACCATGTCAACATCGTCAAACTTTTCGCAGTGGAGGAGGTAGGCTGCAGTGACTGCGTGCAGCTCCAGCACACTGGCACAATAGGGTGCTACTGCCTCTCATGCCAGAAATGCAGTGGTTTTGCTTCTTAGCTATAGAATATAATATCTATAGTTATTGTACATGAACATTCAAACCTTGGGTGCTTTCTCTGGCAATGTCGCATATTATATATAAATAATATATATAGTTGAAGAGTAAACTAAAGTGCAGTAGTGCAATCATATACTGTATTCAATTTATCAGCTTTGTAAACAGTGTTGTCACAGTATATGATTGAAAAATAACAGTTAATGAATTAACATTGATATTACACTTTTCAAGGCACCCAAAGCGCTTCACAGAACCAATGGGGAGCTATTTTAATCGGCACTGCATAGCACCTATCTGGTAGTGAAAGGGCCACAGAGAATTCACCGGTTAGATGTAGGGGATGATTAGGAGGCCAGATTTAAACGGGCCACAATAGGCACTTGAGCCTGGGTATCAGGGTTCTTTTTCAAGATGCCCAGGGACCATTTATGACCTCAGAAAGTCGGGCCCTTGGTTTTACATCTCGAGTGCCACTTTTACCACACAGTGTCCCCATCACTGCACTGGGATCCTCACAGGATAAGCTCCCCTGCTGGCCACACTAGCATCTCTGTCAGCAGTAACCCAGCTTTCCTAGTTGGTCTGCCATCCAAGTACTGGCCAGGTTCAAATCTGCTTAGCTTCAGGTGGACTACCTAGTTTGGACTGCAGGTGATATATCTCCTGACAGTGAGCCAAGATGGTGGCACGTTCAGACATAGTGGCTCTGTGTTCCCCTAAACCAGTGGTTCCCAAACTTTCTCTGCAGGGCCCCCCTTTTCTAGATAGGAACATTATTGAGCCCCCCNNNNCTGAAGAACGTGACGTTTTATGACGTTTGTATTCCAGGAAGTTCCGATGTGTTATCTGCTATTTCTCCCGAATATAATGTAATGCAGTGAGAACTGGTAAAGTAAAGTTTAAATAAATTACATAAATGCTCTAATTATCCCAAACAGAGCTGCTAGCTATATTTCTTTCAGCTTTATGTCTTAGAAATGGAAATTTTCCACAGATGCGTTTAGTGAGTGCAGCAAAACAGGTGTGAAAAAATAAGTGAATATATGAAGTGTCTGGACCGAAGTTGCATGAAGAGGTTTTATTCTTGGGTGGTGGCACCAAGTTCAGGAAGTTCTTTGGAAATATTTTTCTATATGTCAGTCTCTTTTGAAGACCTCACTTGCCAGGTGTAGTGAGTGTCTTCCTGGGAGGTGGTTTACAAACACTGAGTGATTGTATTCATTTTTCAGCTACAGGCTGCTCCTGCTTTTACTGCTCTGTGTTTGCAAAGGCAGGTGGAACGTGGCGCTCCCTTGTTTTTGTTTATTCAAAGCTCCATAAAGTTCATATTTAGTAGTGCAAGGCGTTACGCACTCAGAGTTTGAGTCCAAGTAGTCACCTTGCTGCTTTTCTATTTGGAAAAGGTGCTGAACATGGATCACCAAGGTAAAATATGCAGCTCAGAGTTCTGGTGAAGCGTGGAATGCAAAAGCAACGAAGCAGTTTGGGTAACAACATCTGCTGGCTAGTCAAGTGGTACATCTGGAATCTGGCTTCTATCTGCTCTTATCTCCCATGTGTCAGATGCACCATAACGCCAAGCAGAAGGTCCTGGTGATGGAGTTCTGCTCTGGGGGCAGTCTGCTCAGCCTGCTGGAGGAACCGGTGAACGCCTTCGGGCTGCCCGAGTCGGAGTTCCTCATCATGCTGCAGTGTGTTGGTATGTAACATCCATCCATCCATCCATCCATCCATCCATCCATCCATCCATCCATCCATTTTCTAATCACTTATCCAATACAGGGTTGTGGTTAGTTTCATTAAGTCCTTTATAAAACAGCTTAGTATGAAAAAATTCTTTCCAGGGGTCAATAAAGTACATTCTCTTTAATTGCACTTCTCTTAGAGAACACAGCATTTTTTTTAATCAGCAAGAACAGATTCCTGGATGCAGACTGGAGCAGGATGGCTGTGGGAACCATAGACAGAGTGACAGTCTCTCATAAGTAAGGAGAGCCTGGGATCAGAGATCAGGGTCATGACTGCTCATCTGACCTTTGGACTTGAGTCTCCTGGAGACAGAGACAGACCCGAAACCCACGGAGCAACACATCAGCCCATAATCTGTGAATGATTTCATGAGCTAAAGCACTGAAGAACCTTAAGTAGTAGAATGTAGGATTTGTGCCCAACTCCACCCAATCATAGGAGAGAATGAAACCCAATAGAACAGAAGTACTTCACTGGTCGCCAAAGTGAACGTGTGGTGCCAGTTGTACTTGTCGTGTCCCGTGCAGTTCATGGCATGAACCACCTGCGGGAGAACGGCGTGGTCCACCGGGACATCAAGCCGGGCAACATCATGCGTCTGGTGGGCGACGATGGCCGTTCTGTCTACAAGCTGACCGACTTCGGCGCCGCCCGTGAGCTGGAGGACGACGAGAAGTTCCTCTCCATCTACGGCACGGAAGAGTACTTGGTGAGGGAGGTGGGGCGAGGGAGGTCAGAGGTCGCGGCGGCGCTGAAGGCTGGGAAAGGGGGTGGCCCACAGCAAATGCCGCACTTTTTTTTTGTCATCATAGCCTATGCAGGCTGTATCATTCAGATCACGAGTTTGTTTTTATATCATTGTTAAAAACACAGATAGTAATAATTTAGTTACTACTGAAGTACAAATCATGAACAAAAACAGTAACTCCTTGAGATAAGAGGTGTGATGATACGTTAATGATGAACAAACATGTCAGTATTTTACATGTATTATTCACTACTTGTTCCTTCAGTAGTTCTTTTACTTCATTAGTTTCTTTACTTGTTAGTTCACAGAATTAACAGGTATAGTAACAAATATAGTAACTGCTTGGGATAAAAGATGCATCATGATTCATTAATGATGAATTAACATGAGATCAGTATGTAACGAGTACACAAGTAAGAGCATCGTGTATTTGTACCCCCTAAAGTAAAGTGTAACAGTGAAACCTTTTCAGTTTCTTAATTAATCCGTCCATCTTCTAACCACTTACCCTGGGTAGGGGCTGGATTAGAGCCAGTCTCAGACAGCATAGGGCACTGGGCCCAGGGATGCCTTGGATGGGTCCATCACAGGACAACACATGCACAATCAATCGTACACTCTGGGCAATTTTAGAGATTCCTGGATAGGCTCCAATCCCCCCCCCCCCATCACCCCGACCAGGATGAGCCGTTAGTAGATAAGTGGATAGTATACAAACATTTTTGGGAAATTCTTGCTTTGTGAAAGTGAAAATGAAAATGAAGTATAGTAATACAACAGCTCTAGTATTCACAGTTCACCAAACTGTGACATCTTCTGTGGAATGTTCTTGGGGTGCTTTTTCTTGGAAGAGTGAGGAGAACAGAGAGCTGAGGAAAGTCCCTGAGCTCCCTCTGCCTGTGTCCGCAGCACCCTGACATGTATGAGCGCGCCGTCCTGAGGAAGCCCCAGCACAAGGCTTATGGCGTCACGGTGGATCTCTGGAGCATCGGGGTCACCTTCTACCACGCGGCCACCGGCAGCCTGCCCTTCGTGCCCTACGGGGGCCCACGCAGCAACAAACAGATCATGTAGGCTGCTCCTGTGTATGGCTCGCTAGCACCCCCCACTGGCACTCATCCAGTCTTTACAAGAGTGCTCAGAACTCTTCAACAAGTTGTCATTTGTGGCTCCCGCTGATAAAACCTTGTTCGGTTTCCCAGAATCCTGTTGTGTATTGGAAAGCTCTTTGCTTATAGTCAGTGCATGAGGTGGGGCCTGTACTCATGGGTACATGATAGGGGCACCTCTTGCCTGCGCCGAATAACGAGGGCTGTTCTGGCACCTGGTTTTTCCCCCACATCAAGGACTACTTTTAGTTGAAAGTCACCGTAATCCGAGTCACCGTAGTCGATGGTGGCAGGCCTGAGGCAGAAGGTGTGCTCTGTTTGATGCCCCTTAGGTACAAGATTACCACTGAGAAACCGACGGGGGCTATTGCTGGGGTACAGAGGGTGAAGGACGGTCCCATCGAGTGGAGCTACCAGCTGCCATCCTGTTGCCAGCTCTCCGAGTGAGTGCCCACTGTCGGAGAGAGTGATCAGCCCCCCCCCCCGGCTGCTGGCCCACAGAGTATGAGACACGCGCTGTTTTACTTGCACAAGGGTACCACACCGACTGCAGT
>JAODLC010000147.1:388579-401788 GCA_026781145.1 Hippopotamyrus pictus | reverse complement strand
TACTATTAAGCACTTACACAGTTGCTACATAAAACAAGTTATGCATTCCTAAGAATACACGTGAGTGATAATATGTATACAATCTCAACCTAACACCCACCACCCCCCAGACACCCTTCGCTCCCTTAGCCTCTTACTCTCCGACTTCAGTGACCCCCTCCCTCCATCTTTGGCTCTCCAGGGGCCTCAAGGCCCAGCTGGTCCCAGTACTTGCTAACGTTCTGGAGGCCAACCAGGATAAGTGCTGGGGCTTCGACCAGTTCTTCGCGGAGACCACCGGCATCCTCCACCGCGTACCCGTTCACGTCTTCTCCCTCCAGCAAGCCGCCATGCTTCGCATCTGCATCCACTTCTACAACACGTGAGTCCAGGCCCATGACCTACCTCTGCCTTACAGCAGTATTTCCCAGTCCAGTCCTGAGGGACTTCAGGACACTCCACATTTTTTCTCTCTCCCAGCTCCCAGCACACTCGAACCAGATAATCAAGCAATCAGGAACACCAGATACCTGGTACAGGTGTTTTGGAAACTGGGAGGGAGCAAAACTGTGGTTTGCCTGGGGGTCCCCAAGGACTGCACTGGGAAACACGGTTCAGTGTTTATTTAGCAGACTCTTTTATCCATAATAATACATGATTGAGAAACTGGGGTTGGATACTCCCTGGAGCAATGGGGGGGTGAGCCTTACTCACGTGACCAATTGTAACATCACTCTGCTGACCATGGGATGTGATCCAGCAACCTTCCAATTACAGGCACACCTGATGACCCACACATCCTCCCCAAAAGAGATGTACAAGCAAGGCAGACAGTATGTCAGAGAGTTTGGTGAGTGGTTAGAGTGGGGATGCTGGGCATTAAACCCAGAATGTCATGCATGCAAAGCATGTGCTCTACCACTGAGCTACATCCCCCATGGAGACAGACATGGCCACTGTTAGGGACCAGGGATGTCTAAGAAAAGTGGATGTGTACTATTTGCTTATTAAATGAGTGAGAGATTGTGGTTATGCCAGGGAATATTACCCTTGTAACTATGTATGGATGGTACAGTCACTGCAGCACAACCTGTTCCTGGCTCAGACATCGTCAGGGTTGAACATGCAGTGTTTGCTTTTTTCCGTTATTGACTTTTCAGAATTTAATGTGCACATAAACGCTTCACCAACTTATAATGGAGTAAACACTGAGTATGATTCGTCGTGGCGTTGTTATTTTAGTCGATGCCGTAATAGATTGCAGTGTTGTAAATTGCAGTAGAAATCAATCGTTTTGTCATTAAAGGTCCTCATAGATTATGTGGTTCTCAGTAATTTACATCAAAATCATGACACAATCGAATTACATTGACTTTTATATTTCATATTATGTCTTCAGACCTGCATTGTGATGATAGTATGCAGTGTAGTGCTTTTGTAATGTCACCTTTGGATTTTTCACAATTATAATATAGAAATGTATTATACATTTCATATTCATATAAATGTTTGTGCACTAGACTGAAGTAAATGCATAGTATTGTCATTTATATCCTGGTCTACATGTATTTTTTGTTGTAGCATCTAAGTATCTGAATAAGACTGCATGAGGAAAAGCAAATAAACATCTCTCTGGATGAGAGTATATGGCTATAAACAATATATAAAGTATAAATGGATCACAATGTACGCAAGTATAATAGTATAAAAGTGTTCCTCTCTAACAGTGAAGTGTCTTGAATCTGTGTACACATCTCTGTGAAATTAATCTGTGTACATGCAGTGTGACATGAATTTATGTACACATCTCTGTGAAATGAATCTGTACATGCAGTGAGACATGAATTTACGTACACATCTCTGTGAAATGAATCTGTGTACATGCAGTGTGACATGAATTTATGTACACATCTCTGCGAAATGAATCTGTACATGCAGTGAGACATGAATTTACGTACACATCTCTGTCAAATGAATCTGTGTACATGCAGTGTGACATGAATTTATGTACACATCTCTGTGAAATGAATCTGTACATGCAGTGAGACATGAATTTACGTACACATCTCTGTCAAATGAATCTGTGTACATGCAGTGTGACATGAATTTATGTGCACATCTCTGTGAAATGAATCTATGTACATGCAGTGTGACATGAATTTAACTACATGTCTGTGTCACATGAATCTATGTACATGCAGTGTGACATGAATTTAACTACATGTCTGTGTCACATGAATCTGTGTAATGCAGTATCACATTTAGGAAGGAGCCAGGGAACCTGTTTATTTATAAAGGGAGTTTGGTGTCTCCGGGGGT
Organism: Hippopotamyrus pictus; assembly: GCA_026781145.1. NCBI lineage: Eukaryota > Metazoa > Chordata > Actinopteri > Osteoglossiformes > Mormyridae > Hippopotamyrus > Hippopotamyrus pictus. Next base: position 399,490 of record JAODLC010000147.1, on the reverse strand, counting down.
GAACCCTCCAGGGTTCAGGCTGGCAGCTGTCACTTGGCATAAGCGTTAGGAAGAGAGACCAGAGCAGAGTCCTTCAGAAATGTGGACTGTCTGAGGGTCTCCAAGGACACTGCACTAAAATGTATGAGTAGCAAAGCAGCAGTGCTTCCGAATGAACTGTAACATAAGAACCAGGTTTGTCTTCTGGATCCATTCCTCTGGTCACCTTCCTTCTGTCGCCTCATTCCAGGGCTGCCATCTTTTTTGAGGAGGTGCAGCGGCAGACCAAGATTAGCCCTGAGTTCCAGCAGTACCTCTTCCAAGGACACAGCCTCATTCTGGAACCCTCCATGAAGGTGGTCAACTTTCCGCCGACCACGCCAGGTCGGCCCATCTTCCTACTCAGCCGCCGGCCGGAGAAGATAGTGGGACTGACCTACAAAGAGCGTAAGACCAACACCTGCCCGTGTTTACTATAAGAAAGAAAAAATTCTGAGAGTAAGAGACTAAGCTGGAATGCTGGGCTTGGCTAAGACTACAGGCTTGAGGAAGCTTTACGGCTGTATAGACAACGTCCTTAGGACCAGGGGGGCCACCAGGCAGCCCATAAAACGGTCACAGCTGCACGCCTAAGTACCTTGATTTGTATTCCTTTCTTCCACTGGCAGCTGACATGCCGAGCATGCCTGCGAAGTTTGACATCATAGCCGACTCCAGCTTTTCGAAGGTAGGCCATCGCCCAGCCAGACCACAGGTTACGTTGTGATCTGTATCAGAGGAAGCCGAGTCTTGTCCTTCAGATCGTAAAGCGTAAAGAGCACCTTTTCATTTAGTATCTGATTGGCCAAGCAGATATCAGGTATGGCAAGCCTGGTTCTCAGGAACTGGTTTTGGCCAATCAGGAGTCTCATATGACTCATTTCAGAGCCGCCTGTTGATCACTTGTATACCAGCCACATGGTCTCTTTTCTAGGCTGTCCTGGGCATCATTCACCAGTACTTAAGGATAGGCCACTCGTTACAGAAGTGTCAGGAGCTGATTCTACAGGGATTCTATTGCTACTTGTGAGTATGGGAGCACAAGAAGATGGTGACATTTCAATGAAACACCTAGGAAGTGCATGGTATCAGGGTAACTCCCTGTCACCCAGGTAACATCACTTATGGTCTGTTTTTACGGTAGATAGATCCTGACTCCTAGAACCGTTTATTTTCTGCCTTTGCTACAAATTTTATAATTATAACTGGCATGTAAAATAAAAATATTAACATTGTCAATATCCTGTGCTTACTTCCAGATGGGATGTCTAGAGTTAATGGTTTAATTTTTTTAGTTTTTGTAGAGCTTTGTGTTTTGTTTTTTTTTTTTTGCTAAAGCATTTGAGATTAATTTCTTGCTCATGGGTACAGTAACACTGCCTTGAATGTTTAATGCTCTCCCTACAGCTCCATTCCTAAATGCTTTATACTTGCTGCTGCACCAGCTCCAGGTGCTGCATACGTGAAAGCTGCAGTACTAGAATTGTGCGCTGATCAGTGTCGCATGAGAGCACAAACTACCTTTGTTAGCATTTAACCAAGAGCCTGGCAGGTTCCTCACCTGCTGATGTGCAAATTCTGTGCCAGTGGGAAGAAAGACCACATTTTTGACTGCCTGGTTTGTGTGTCCATTTCCAGCGAGATGGTCCTTACAGAATGCAACAACACGCTGCACAAGATCAGCATCGTCAACATGAGGCTGGTCTCCTGTCTGCAGGTGGAGGACAAGCTGTCCAAGCTGTGAGTGCGGCTGATTTCCTGGTGGTGGTTGTAAGCTGCATGTAACAATCCTGCACCAAAACATGCGATGATTCTGTAGTTGCTCTCTTTAGTGCAATCCTCCGCTTGTGCCGTTCCTGTTCAGAATAATACCCTTTAAGCATACATGATAATCGGTTAAAGTCCAAAGCAGTGCACGAAAGCTCAGGGGCTGGGAACTGGGTCAGCCAGGGCCTTGTGTTGATATAATCACTGTGGTGGCCGTGGGATGTGAACCCACAACCTTCCAGCCAAGAGCACTAATGCCTAACATACTGAGCTATTCACCTGACCTGCTTTTCTCGGATAGCACGATAGTAGGGTTAGATAAATCTGTATCGTCATCATTGTTGGAGCCATCGGCATTTATTGAGGGGCCATTCACACAACAATTAAGAGAGAACCCCTCATTCCCGGGTCCACAAAATATATTAAGGCGGACCCCCCCAAGAATTAAGTGATGCGCCTGGAATCCTTATAATGTGGCATTTAGGCAGGTACCATTCGGCCTCTGGCAGACGCAAAGCCTCGGCCCCTTCAACATAGACAGCATGGTCAGACAGAGGAATAGCCATCAGCTGGCCGGCAGAGATACAGCTGTCCCGCATCCTCTCCTTTCAGGGGCCAGTCATCTGGGGACCTGCCAGACCTTATGGACAACAGGAAGAAGCTAAAACTGGTGATTACACGCCACACCCCTTGCCATTTACACCGGGAGTCCAGCATTCCTAGGCCACGCGCTTGGAGGGATGGGTCATGTGCTCCTCCCTGGCAGGGTGACGGGCTGGAGCTGGTACTGATCTGGTGGCCCTGGTTCCTCAGATACAGGAGGGCCTACCCGTGTACTGCAATAGCGTCCGGGAGTTTCACACCAAGCTGGACCACCTGCACGTGCAGCTGGCGAAGCGCATGGAGATACTGGCTGAAGACAAAAGGTAAGGCTCGTACGTCAGCAGGCCATGGCCAATCAGAATGGGCTGTGCAGGGGTTAAAGGTCAGCAGGGCGGTTGGATGGATGCACTGCACAAGGAAGTGGTTCTGAGATGGATCTGTTAGCACATTTCTGGCGTGTATTTCAAGCAGTGATGTCTTGCTTTGGCTGCCATCCCATGCAGTGTGTATTCTGCTGCCCTACGCTGGCTGGGATAGGCTACAGGCCCCCTGTGTCTCTGTCCAGGATTAGCAGTGGGATGGATGGATGGATGGATGGATTTGTTACATTACTATGGCTGTTTTCTTGTCTGACTTGTCAGACATAAGTATTTTGCCTTTTTCCCTATCTGGATATTTAATGAATTTACATGTATACTGATAGGTATTTATGGAGCAATTTTATCCAAACAGTGCCCCCTAGGGCACAACAAGAAAACTCCTTCTGGGAGTCAAACACAAAGCCTCTTGGTGTCATCACTGCAGCATGTGGTTGTGTTGTTAAGGCCTGGCAGTGGAGAGCTGGGGTGCTTCAGAAGATTCCTAAACTTCAGAAGATTCCTAACAATTAATCTCTGACCTTCTCTGTTTGCCTCAGCATACAGAAGATGGAGGTCTTGCTGGAGAAGATCACGCAGGTGCACCAGCAGTACAGGAAGGACAGAGCTGTAGGCAGTAAGTGTGCCTACTCCACGGTGCATTTTCTCTCCTTAGAGGATGGTTTTTAATTGAAATGAGGCACTGCACCACAGCTAAGCCTGCCAGGGGGAGATTAGACGATCACACCACTGGATTTACTGCAGCTATTGTGCCGGGAAAGCAGTGCAGCTACTGCCTGCATTATCTGATAGTAGGAAAATGAGAATTTCAGGCCAGCGCCCTGGAGCGCAAAGCGCATGTGTCAGCACGTAATGCCAGAGAGCAGTAAATTTTACCCTCCTGAGATAAGCTCTTTTCAAACTTTTCCGAACATAAATGTATAACAAAACAGCAAAGGACTTGTGCTTCGTTTTCTTTTCCCGTACAGAGCTGAATTACAACGATGAACAGATTCACAAATTTGAGAAGTAAGGCTTGGACTTTGGATGTATTATTTTTAAAAGCCAGTAGCTGATATGTTTAGATGATTGTGTTCAAAATCACCGGCTTGTTTCTCGCGTGGATCTATTCGCAGGATAAACCTGTCTAACTATATCAAGAAGGTGAAGTCTCTCTTCCGGGATGTCTGCTCGCAGAAATACCACGATGTCCTGGCCTTAGCTGGATCCTGGACCAGGTGAGCGCCGTTGAACCTCCTGCCAGCTTGTTTGTGGTGTGGGATTTCAGTATCTGTCAGATTAATGACCGGTGCACCATTCTGTGGCTGTTCCCATTCTGCAGCGAGCTCCACGAGATCCAGATACACCTGAAGGAATACAGTGTTTACTTCATTCAGATCATGGATGACCTACATGTGTGTGAACAGTACCAAAGCAAGGTGAGCTACCCCAGCCCTTAATGTGGTTCTTTGTGGTTCCTGGGGCCTCACTCAGAAACTCAATTTGCCCTCTCCACAGATGTTTAAAAAATGAACTGCTAGCGAACATAGTCAGAAGATCAGGTTAGCCGTTTATGAGATATTTAGTGTAATGACTGGTTGTGGCCAACAGGGGGCCTCCGGGGCCGCAGACAAATGTGTGGTTTGGGTAGTGGTGAAAGCTGCCACTGGCTGTGTTTTGGTGGCAGGCAAATGGAGACACTGAGCCAGGCATTCAGTAGTCTTCCTTGGTGTTGATTTGCCGAGTACTGAGACCGAGTCGGCCAGATAATCGGGGCCATAAAGATTACTCGTGTCTGTTTATGTTTGGGGACCTGATGCTTGGATCCTGCCTGTTTAAGAAACGTGAAAAACACACCTAATTAAAAGGACAACAGACATGCAGTTACTTGTCACATTAGCCTTGAAAAATAGTATCACATCTCCCCTGCCATGATATTAACCAAAAGCCTTATGTGTTTTCGTGAGTTTCACAGAGAGAGGAATTGCTGAAACTAACATCTGTAAAGATCACATTTCAGTAGCAGATCCTGTGCTTTATTCCTCCCAGGTCCTGGACAGAGCCCTGCTCCGGCTACAGCAGATGCAGGCGGTAACAGAGCCCTCAGACTGTCCGCGGGACAAGGATCACATGATCCGGAGGTGGGCAGGACAGCGGTCAGCCAGGTGTCCCTAAGCGCAGCAGCCGTGAAGGGAATTAGGGGCGTCGTACAACCCAAAGGGTGAAATGGTTTAACTGTCCTAATTCAGTCATATATTAAGGGTAATAGGTTGTAGATTTTATTTATTTAGTAGACACTATTATCCAAAGTGATGTACAATTGAGAAAGCAGGGTCAGAGAGTCCCTGGAGCAATCAGAGGTCAAGGTTCTTGCCCAAGGGCCCAAAGCAGAAATCACTGTGCAGATTCTGGTATTTGAACCAGAAACCTTCCAATGATGGGCCCAGCATTCTAACATGCGGAGCCACACGTCACCCCCTTATGTGAGGCGATTGACTAACACAACATAATGTCAAAGTCAAGATTTTCCAAACTTCTCCAGAATTTATTCTGAAATGAAGGGACAGATGCAAACCTAACCCTTCATGGACAAACTGGGCAGTCTCTCACTCATTTTGCCGCACCGTCCTGTTCCGAGGCTAGTCGCGGAGCTGAGAGTCTCTCTCCTGTCATAGGATGAACCAGCTGAAGGACGAGATGCAGTTGGTGGCGTTGGAGTTACAGCACAACAACAGCATCATTGAGAGGTATGGCGTCTACGGGGCCGGCGCTTCTCTCTGCCAGTGCAGCCTCCCGACAATGAACTTTTGTTTTATAGAACCTGTGCTTCAGAGGGGAACTGCTCGGAGAATGAGTTTGTTATTCGAATATGTGGGCGGAAGCACAGAAAAGGCATAAAGGAACCTTTCTCTCGGTCCAGTTCATTTTCTCAGTTCGATTTTTATATAGCGGCATTCCCAAAAGAGCAGATGTAGCAATATATCATAACCAGATGTGAGAAGGTCAGGTTCTGCATACTGGAGGCCCGTCAGGTTCTGCATACTGGAGTCCTGTCAGGTTCTGCGTACTGCAGGCCTGGGCCACATGTTTACAGAGATACATGGAAAGATCAGCGTGGGAAGAACCCAGAGGATGGTGGAAGAAGGAAAGTAGTGTTATCCGTGACGTCCTCTGTCGCTAGTCTTTCTGTGATTCGTGTTGTTGGTCTTGGAGCAAAGTCGATTACTAGACCTGTTGCATCAATTGTTCATCTGAAATTTCAGCCTTGTTCATTTGGGGAAGATCCTTCAGTGCTGTGTATCCCTGCCATTTCTGCAGCTTGGGAGTGACGAACAAAGGTCCAGAAGTCTGACTGCCCACGGGATTGTGGGTCATCCTGGAGAAAGGTCCACAGATGATGGAGAAACGTTCTGGAAGTTGCACGGAGAGGTCAGATAGGCGGCAAAAGATTAGGTCACAGTGTTCAGAGACACAAGCCTCCGTAATTTCTTTAAGAAAATGTATTTGGGTTAAATGTCTAAATATTACTCTCACCCTCAACCTTCTCTTCAAACCACTGACCTCCCTCCAAAATTAGTATCTATATGACATCAGCATTTTTCCAGAACACTCTTATAAGCATTGATGGTTCTATCCATTTAACCTACACAATGGCCCTTTATCGCTTGACTGTGTAGCTGATGTTCTCGGTTGGGTCTTAAAGCTGCCAACAGGGGATTCATTTTGCCTGCAGAATCGAGTGTTCACTGGCCCCTACTTCTGCAATAACCCTCAATCTCCTGGACAGCATGCTCAATAAGAGCCCTGCTTTGTAATTGAATGCAAGGTGGAAATTTCAAATATCCTTCAAGGGACTTGACCATCTGAATCAGCAGCCATGTATCAATGTGCCCTGTTTAGCTGAAGCTTCAGAGATGTGCTGTTTTATTTCAAGTTGTCCTTTTACCTCTGTACGTCATTTATGACTGTGTTATTTAATGTATTGACGCTGCGGTACAGATATTGTATTTTGTGATGTTATCAGACTTTCTGAGTTCATGTTGATTAAATTAGCTTCATCTAAATAACGATGCCGAAAATACACCAGAAAGAGTGCGTCATAAACCTGTAAAGGCTTGTTCTTTCAATAAAAGGAAGTTTTCAGTAAAACGACATCACATTGCCTGCAGTGATTCTTTAAATTAGCCGATTCTTTTCTTATGTATGATTTTTAAGACGAACTTATATGTTTGAAATATGGGGGATTTTTGCTGTTATTAGCGGGGAAGATACGTATATTTAGGCAACAAAGACCAGCTTTGAGGGAAATACCAAAGTCAGCCTTCCGTTTTGGAGACACAGCTACGAGTCCAGCGCGGAAGACGCGTTTTAATCTCAACAATGCATGCTCACTAGTAAAAGCGACGCAGACCCTACAGGAGGCTTATAATCAACGTGAAGGCGAAATTAAACGCTAATATGAAAACCACACAGGCGTTTTCATTAAAGCAAAAATGAAGAAAAATCAGAAGTTAAATCGCTCCGAGGGCAGGGGCTCGCTGGTGCTTTTCAGCTGTACAGCGCGTCATTCAAAATGGACTTTTTGGTGACTTAGAAATAAATGTTTACACGGCACCCCAACAAAATAACTCACAGACACTGAATTTTAACAGACGCCACCAAATAACTACCCAGATTTGTAATGCAATCAATACAATCAACATATACTTCATAATAAAGTAATTCTTGGGGGGATGTGGGCGAGGTAAACGTACGTATGTGTGACTAAATGTATTTGGCTGGGTGTTTCCTCGACATAAAAGGCGATGGAAGTTCCTATACTATAGTGAGCCAGTCATGTCTTTTTATTTCAGCTAGGAAATGTGCTAATAAATAAACAATTTGACAACAAACAAAATGTCATTTTCATCTGTGTTGCTTTTTCCATATTAAAGGCTCAATGTTTGTAATAGGATATTAAGAATCGATCTCGTTATAAAGTGTGTTACTCTTCTGTGTTATCATTACAATTTGTTTTACACTCGTATAGAAAACCCCTTTCTGAATATGAAAACGTGATAAAATTAAACGAAGAATTCCCCTTCGCCGGACCTTTTCGGCGCAGTAGTAAAGAGGAAGGGGCGTTTCTCTTTAAGAGCGCGTGGGTCTGGCCGCTCCTCTGCGCTTTAAGTCTCTCTGCTCCGGGAGGATTAGTCATTTTGTGCCTGTCGGCTGCTGCTCCGCTTTAATTTGCGTTTATATTTACTAACCCAGCCATGGCGTCCGCAACCGTGATTTACTGCGAAGGGTGGACGGCGAACGTGGGCAAATCGTCTCAGACGAGATCAAGGCGGAGCCTGGTATGGAAGAGGGAATCCGCGCGGTCAGCATCGCCGGCATCCTTAGATCACCTTCCCGGCCACCGTGCGATGCCCAGTGATGCGGCGCCGTCCAGTTGCATCTCCCAGTCGCGGAATGAGGCGGGCATGATTGGGGAAGAATTCTTTAGCCATGAAAAGATGACGGCCAGGACCTCGTCCCAGATCACGGTGCACCGGGACCTGGACTTAAGCTTCCTGTGCGGCGGCGGCGGCTGGAGCGCCGGGGACCGGGTGACGCAGGGCAGGTCTGGGGTGGTCAGGAAGAAGAGTGATCCGCCTAGGAGGGAAGCGTGGTCGATCTTCAGCCAGGAGGACCCGCGAGTGAAGAAGGAGAAGGGAGAGGGGCATGTGTTCGTCGTGAAGAAGGTGGAGCAGGACTGGTGCGATGCTTGTAACTGCCGAGTGAGCGGGAGCGCACTGAAGTGTCGGAGTGAGTGCGGGGGATTACTGCGGGTCTATGTTTACACTTTAAACAAGTGCAATGTAAACATGTGTGTATGTAAGCAAAATTAATGTTTTGATGACATCGATCACACTGTAGGTTAAAAAAAATCGGACTGGCGAGAGGCCGCGTGTTTAATTATAAGGGAAATATGCGTTGATTTAATATATAGGCTACATTTGTTACAAAGATCTTTTGCTGACTGCGAGATATATCCACAATCCTGTCGAATGTGCAGGCTCGGGGTTAGGCAGTCTCACTGATAGGACTGCTGACACACGTTTTACTATATGCCGGGAATGATTAAAGCAATTCAATAAGAACGTAAATATCTCAGTTTCTTCACATTTAAGGCACTCGAGGCTAACGAGGCTAAATGGTTAACCAGGATATCGATGAGTGACTGTTGGCCGACCTATGATTGAGTTTAGGTAGATGCGGGTCATTTCAGAGAATACTTTTTTTTCCTCCTTTGTGTGTTTAATGCCTATAACACGTAATCATAGACCACGCTGGGTTTGCAGAAATGTAGAAACTGGCATGTCTCTTCGGTATGGCTGGGATGCGTTGGGAATGTCCTAAAAATGAACCCTAAATTTACACTTAAGCCCTGTCACTATCAGCTGCCACAGCCAAGAGAATTTGAACCCGATCAATCCAGAGGTGAATGTTCTTGCATGTTTTTCCAGTCTTCAACTTTGGTGATATCTTTAGAGATTCCACTCCTTTTTTTTTTTGCACAGAGATTTCACCATCCAGCATCTGGTGTCAGGTCACTGGTCATCCCTTTTTGTTTGAGTTGTAACATGCAGTGAACGCTACAGCATTACTTGCAAAATCAGATTAACTGATGTGATTTACGCTGCTCTGATGGCGACCCTTGTGACGATTGCATGCCTCAGTTTCAACAGACTGTGCCTTTTTCTTTTAGTTGCTTATGACTGATCTGAGTGCTGCAGTTTTCCCAGCATGCCTTTGGGCCGCGGCTCACCCCGTCAATGACAGTGAGAGGCTGGTGGCCTATCTTCGGGCGGGCTGTTGTTTTAGGCAAGGAGGGAGAGATGTTCCTGCATTTGCCCTGTACTTTGGAGACCATTATAGCTCGCATCAGTGCAGGGTACACATTTATCATGATGCTCTGCGGGGGGGGCAGCTCCAGTGATCCACTGTAATGCCCTCTTCTGTAGTGGAAAAATGGAAAACCTGGCATGTACTTTTGGGAGTGAATTACATGGGTTTTTAATGTTGGGGTTGGATGTCAGTATTGCGTATCATTCTTACTGGGGAGTCACACTTACTGTCTTTGTTGTGGCTGTGACATAGCTGGTGTGAAAGGCGCAGTTGCGTTCGGTGCTTTCGGTCGTGTGCATGGTGTCCCGGGAGAGGGACTTTCTGGAGACCCACCTCAGGACTTTGGTCTTCATGGTTAAATGCGGGGGTGTCTCCCCACCCCGCTCTCTTGACCAGTTTGGGTAATAGTCGGGTGCAGTGTTCTGCTGCTGGGCTGTGGATGTCACGGCAGGGCAAGGGCTTGGTGGTGGGGAGTGTGACCTCACCGGGTTTTTGTCATCGGCGATGATGTGCTCTGCACATGGCACCCTCTGTGCCGATGTCACATTGTCACTGATGGCAATATGTTGCCGGACACCGTTGCTGGTGGTACCATTGCTGATGACATCATTAGCGTGGGATTAGATGGGATGCCAGCCCATGGCAGGGAAAACAGGCAGTCACACTCTCATGGCAATTTAGAAATGGCAGTTTACCCCAGAATTTGCTGGAGGGAGAAAGATACGGTCCACTGATGAATCTCTTGCCCGTGTCAGAATGTTGTTCTGGCTAACACCTGAATGTCTGTATTTTATATGTGTTCGATATGGAGGAAGGCAGGGATGACAAGCACAGGCGTGTTCCCGATTGCCTGGCTCAGCTCCATATCTCTGATTGTGCATGAGGGCATGGGTGCGGTGTGAAGCTGTTGGGAGAGGGGGGCCATCTCGGGGGTGTGCTTTAGCCCCTCACCTTAGGCTGTATGCTTCGGCGACAGGTGGGGGGTGTGGCCGGCACTTCTGGTCATTCCTAGGGGCAGATGCGAGATGCACGCCTACCATGGTCACGGGCGTTTCTGCCCCGGACACGCGTCGCCGTTCGCCTGACGTTCTGAGAAGTGCGTTCATCGGGCACTCGGGGCTCGGCTAGTGTTGCCTGACGGCCTCGGCGGGGAGGGATTCTTCAGTTACACTGTCCCGGTTAACATGAGCCCCCCCCCCCCCCGTCCCATCAGACCAACTACGGGCCGTGCTGGGGATTCGGCTCAGGATGCTGGAGTGATCTGTGCTGCTTTCCCACATTCCAGACATTTCTT
>JAODLC010000147.1:370234-380376 GCA_026781145.1 Hippopotamyrus pictus | reverse complement strand
CCCCCCGCCCGCCCGCCCGCCCCTCTACTTACCTCACATGATGACTGCTCCTTTGTGCTGTGAAAGTTCTCATGTGGTGACGAGTGACAGTCACTTTTTAAAAGTGCTACTTCAGCTCGTCACAAAACCAACGTTCCATCGTGTCGACACACACACCTGCCCGCTTTCGTACCATCCACCCTAAGATTGGACATGGAGGAAGCCGGGTTTTGCTGAACCCATCATTCACCTGGTCAATTTATAAGTTTAAAAGTATGATTAAAATAATGTGGTTTTGCTTCTTTTGGTCCTATTAACTTTTTATATAGATTGCCATGTCTGGTCCTAAAATGCACTTCTGCTTGACTCTGTCATCGTAAAAAAATTCCCATTAGATTGCCTCTACCTCTTTTGATTCCTTCCAACTGTATGTAAACATTAACTGGAAGTCGGGGCTGGGGTGGCGCAAAAAATCCAATCAGATGGTGTTGTGTCGTGGGGGTTCCTTCTGGGGAAACTCCCACCCACACCGTGTCAGATGATCTGTATTTTGGGGGCGTGGCTGAATCAGAACGACAAATGGCGAGGCTTCGCCCACCTATATGTCCCGCCCAGGCTTTCCCATAAGCCTGTTAATTCTGCATAGACGTCTGCGTGGGGGAATCTTTAGCAAGTCATTATGTGCTGCCCCCCGCCCACCCAGCTGTGCCTGAAGTGCAGTAGGTCAAGCTGTGACGCACGCTGTTGACATGATGCCACCTTGGGGTTTTAGCTCGTCGCGGCTGCAGAATGCATCCTGGCATGCCGCGCGCCCTGGCGAACATGCCCAGCTGCCAGCCGTGTGCCCTACCCTCGCGCCAGGTGGCCGTGCATGCCCGGGTCGCCCACGGCAGTGCAGGCGGCAGGCCCCACCCCCGCATTGCTCAGGGTTGGGGGGGTGTTTGTTCAGCAGGGGTGTTTGGGATTGCCAGGTAGCAGATGGGTGTGAATTCAGGCGGTGCAGAGGGCAGGCTTGGAGGCACGCTCCGTCCTGTGGCCCTAAACGCATCTTAGAGCACGTTTCCTGCCCGCCTGTTTAACTTGGACTCGCTCTCGGAACCAACTCCCCGCTTCCACCCCACCACTCCCCCACTCCCACCCCACCCGCCTTGGCAAATTCCGAGCTCCAGTGCCAAAATCAGGATCGCTTAAAGACCGCCTGTGACTTGGTTATCCCTGAAATTCATGGGCAGCTCCACTCGGAAAGGCGATACATTAAAAGATTTATTTAAACTTTTGTTTTTGTTTGCTCAGACCCCCCAGGGGTTAGCTAAAGCTGGGCCGTGAGGTCAGCACCACGTAAAACGCTGTACCTTACAGCACCGGGGTTCGAGAGCAGGGCTAGAACATCCAAAAAGGACAATGCGTCTGTCTCTGTTTGGACGTCTGGCCCAAAGACTGCCTGACCTCTGCTCGTATCAGTAGCAGTCTTCTTTTTCCAGAACGGTCTGGTCCCTCGGGAGTCAAACCTCCCTCGAATGTGGCTTTTTCTGACAAAGGCGGCCTGAGAATGTGAAGGAGCCTGTATTTGGTGGTGAAAACTGTATCCTTATAATCCTGGTGGGTTCTGCCTTGTATTTTTCTACCAAAGATGTGGGCTCATTCTTCCTTGTGTGCTGTGTTGGAACCTTCCGAGGAGAAAATTGAGAGGTTAGAAGTCTAAATAAAGTCTTCTTCATGTATACTGCCTGCAGGACATACCTTGGGGATGTTTATTTGCATTTAGTATTTTGCATAAAACTGTGCTTGTTGTCTTTAATTCCATTCCACGAACTAGACTACTACTAGAATTGGAATGGAGGAAATTCAGTGATCCCTGTTAGTAGTAAGGTGTTTATTTAAAATTAAGTAGACAGCAATCTAACTTTACCTTGGAGGTCGGCAAGGGAAGCTGCTTTTTAAAACAAGTCTTCAGCAGCTGTTTGGCATTTTGCAGACACATTTCCAAGAAGACAGCTGATGAAAATGCTTGATTTGCTAATTTAGCATTATGAATGATTACGAAGTCAATAAATTATGTAAATACAAGAAGAACATAAATTTCCTTGAATTATGAATTACAGATGAGAACTAGTACTGGGCTTTATTATAATAATATCATATGGAGGCATAATAATATTATATATTAGGAGTCATCTTTTTGTATTGTGATGTTTCCATAAAACACCACAAGATGGAGCCAGAGAGCAAAGTGGCGTTCTCTAGTCTAGGGGAAGATCTGAGACATTGATATGATGAAGCTATACTGAACCCCCAAGAGGAATTTTTTGTTGTCCAGCAGCATTGCAGAAGTAAATGGATCCCAGTACCCAGAAACAAGCAAGTAACAAGAACATGTGTAGTCCAGTACAGTTAGGAACATGGAGACTGGAAGCACGGAACAATTGTTTGGCGATTTTATGGTACAGAGGGGCATCTGAAGCACTCAGGCACCCATCTGGGGAGGTGAGCTTGTAGCTGGAGGTGCTTCTTACCTGTAGTCAAGGTGCAGTTCGGTGTGATTCGGTGGTTTTCTACATGCTGCACCAGCAGTGGTGCTTGGTGAGTGTGCTTAGATGTTCCTCTCCAGACAGCAGATCACACCTCATCCCTGGTGTTCGCACCTCTAGGTGCCCTGCAAGACCAGCCTAGGAATGAGTTGAGATACACGCCCCCCCTCCCCAACCATTGATCTTTTCGAAATCACCTTAATAACAACCCCAGAAGTGGCACTGTGCCGTACAGTGGTTGTGCGGCTTCTGAACGTCTTCCCTGCCTCAGCTGAACGATGGGGGTTAATGTGCTGTAATGCTCAGATTGGAGTGGTGGTTGCCATGGAAACAGGCACTGGTCTTCCCCACGCCGCTGAATAACATTTAGAAAGTGTGTTACTGGAATCGCTGGAATATTAAAAAAAAAAACAATGATGGGGTCAAGTTGTGCCAGCCAGTGGCGTTTCGGAAACCACACCCATCTCCGTCTCTGATTGGTCCTCTCTGTCCCCCCTTCAGACTGCACCTACACCTGTCACCTGCAGTGCAAGGATCTCGTCCAGCTGGACTGCAACCAGTGCGACACACAATCGGAAGCCTCCTTACCCCACCAGCGTGCGCCCCCCCAGCCCCAGGACAAGGTGAGACCGAACCCCACAGCTGCTGTCCTTTGAAGTAGGTCGCAGAACCTAAACCATGTGTGTGGCTTTGGGTGAAAGCTTCCACTAAAACATGCTGGCGATCACTGATGGTGTGAGAGCGCCACCTTGTGGTGGATCCTGATAACTTGGAGGTTGGTGGGGCGGTGGGGCCGATGGCAGTGTGACAGATTCTCAGCTGGCAGCCAACTGTGAGTCAGTTCCTCCGCCCCAAAAAAGGTGAAGTGTGGCTGTCTGTGCTGACAACGGCCTCATGGACTCAGGGAGGAGGGTCTGCATCCTGAATCAGACCCCGTGAGACCGAGGGAATGACGCCTTTCCACAGGTTGGCCAAAAATGGGCAGTGTGGCAGGTCTCTGCGTGTTAAACGGCACGAGGAAATTGGGTGGTCTGAACCTTTTAAAGGGTGCCAGTGTTTGCTAATCAGCAGTGATGCGTGTGTCCTGCTGGAGGGGCACACCCCGAACAGCAGCTTACGCTGGCTGTTTACCCAAGTGTAGCGTCACGGAGGAGGAGACCTGGTCTGCATGTCTGATATCAGCCCCCGGACGATAAGCCTCTTGTTTGTCAGAAGCTCAGCTGATGATGGTTAACCGACCTTAGCTTGGTCAGAGAGCAGCAGCAAGAGACAGCGTGAGAGGTGAGTGTAGGGACTTAGGCATGTGGCTAGATCTGCATCATGAGAAGTAAACAAGCTACTGTCACCATTGACCCCCCTCCCCCCCCAGCCTGTGTGTGTGGTGGGGCAAGTCTCGCTCACACTCGCATGACTTCCGTCCCAGAGTGAAACCTACAACATGCATGCAAACTGCATGCCGGCTGCAAAACTAGGCGACACCCTTTCAGAAGGAGCTTTGCTCAAACACTGGCCCCACCCCCTGCCCATATATGGCTACAGCTCCAGGATTCTGGCCCCGCCCCTCAGCTGGTAAGCTGGCAGTAGTCGTACTGCAGCCCACAGAGGAGATAATACTACAAAAACTGCATCTCTGCCATAGAGTAATCCCTTTGATGCTACGATCTGTACAGCCTACTGAATCCATTCCTTCTGGGTCCGGTTCATGTATCGTGTACATAGGTGCATGCATATGCCAGGTGCATCACTGACATCATGTACAGAGCAATCGCACTGGTCAAACAAAGTGGAATTTGGGGGCCAAACATGCTTGAACATGGTACAGATGGCCTGCTGTACCAACACCATTATATATCCTTTTTTAGGACTATTTAGTGCATAATCATTAAATTATGTATATAAACCCTTGTGTCCCTCTGTCCTTTTTCACACTGTCCTGTATTTTGCTTTGTAAGTCCTGTGAAAACCCTCCCCCCGTCATTCACTGTCTGTCTTTTCCGTTGTCCTGGGGGAGCGATATTTCATGCAACCATGTATCTGCACATGCATGGTATGACAAAACCCCCTTGACTTGTTAGCATTTGAACAGTCATTTCTTTAAAAACATTCCCAGGACCTGAAGGTGCAGGGGGCCCACGCTCATCCATATGACAAGTGACTCAAACATGCTTGCAGTTGCCCTGGGGCTGCAAAGTTGATCTTTTTTAATTAATTTTGCAGCTCAACCAGGCATGAGGCGAAACGCACTCCACAGATCTGTCCAATCAAAAAAATGCTGGAGGGGAACTTATCATCTGATCTGCTCTAAGGATTCAAATCAGGAAAATGTTATTCAGTTAACGTGCTTAATTGCTATATTTGCATTTAGCAGCTGTTTTTGTCTAAAGCGAGGCAGAGACACGACTAGACTGTTCTGTGTATCCAGGGGAGATCACACCGCTTACACCATGAAGCACAATGCGTATTTCACCCTCTGACATCCTCAGGAGGTGCATGGTCTCCTGTTTACACTGAAATCTGTGTCGGAGAAAATTTTTATTCTATTCAAACAGTCGAAATTCTATTCATTTACATTTATAAGAGACTTTTCAACGTGACATACAAGTGCAGAAGGTTTTGGGTCAGAGCACAGGGTCATCCAGGATACAGAATTCCTCGAGCATTGAGGTTAATTGATTTGCATAAATACCCGAAACTCGTCTGGGAACAGGATTTGAACCTACAACCTTCTGAACACAGGGACGGATACTTAACCTACTGAGATATACAAGCTTTATTCCAGTCAGAGGCTGTGTTATGCTTCAGGTAATCAGCTACCTTTAACAGTATCTTTTTGTTCAAAGGTTATGTAACAGGATGATTTTATTATGATATGTCACATAAACCTATTTGGACCAGGAATCAGCCATGCTATAAAAAACACACTGAAGTCTGTTAAGTGATTGGCGCTCGACGTCTGCTAAGCTAAACGACTGCCAGGGCCCATAAGCCAGTCAGAACTACAAGTCAGCAAATGAAAAGCTACACACTAAACATAAAGATGAAACTGAGGTGTGTGATACAGCTGTATTCAGATGCTGGATTCTGGTGAAGTACCCCTTTTAAAAGAGGAGTGGATTTTTCTATCATTCAAAATGATATATGATGCCGCTGATGACCCCCCTCAGCTAGGCCTGCTTATGGTCCACAGCCTCAGTATGTCTCACGTTGGTGGGCAGTGTGCGCAGGACGCGTGGAGATTCGGCAGAGCCTGACACTGCTGTTCACTGGAAGATTAGACAGGCCCCCTGCTTCTGGGCCCCGCTGATATAGGTCACCCTTGCCTTGGATGAAACGCATCCAGGACCAGCCCACAGAATGGAACAAAAGACTACAGGATCATGTTGCCCCATTTTAAAGTTTAAAAGTCTTGCGTTTTCGTGGCTAATGACGTGCACCTGCTACCTGAGAGATGTACTGTCTTAATTGTTAAACACGAGCAGTCAGACTTTTGGGAGGAGGTTCACTTTTGGCTCGCGATGGGGACCGGTTCCGCTCTCGCTGCTCCGCCCTTTTTGTGCCCCGAATCTGGCTTGCTGTTCGCTGAGCTCTGACTATGACTGATGAGACATCATCATCACCTTTTGTTTATTTGGTCAATATCCTGGCCCCCCGTTGGCCACCATCGATCTCACCAGCCAATGGGGAATTGAAAGAGAAATAAAGATCAAATCTGAGCTTAGCGATTAGCGGAGTCTGTATAATGGGCCGTTTTGGATCGACTGTGAGCCCCCGGCTAACACCCTTGCCAGATTAGCTTGACCCTTTTGCACAGAATTACCATCCCTGATCAGCGGTCTGCTTCAGCAGGTCACCAGAAGACCTCCTTTGGACGTGTTGGGGAACATGCTTCTGCATTTCGTGTCCCCCTGTCTCTCCCAAATCGCAGTGTCTGTGTCTAAGTTGGGATCGATTCCTCCATTTTTCAGGGAGGATGGTGCCTCCACCCCCCATGGGGTATTGAGGTTCAGCTGCACAGCTCTCTTTGATTAACTGGAAGCTATTGATGCTGGGAACAGGCACCTCAGCTGGCCCCCAGGCTCTGAACAGCGCCCCCCTGGGGAGCAGCGCTGGGCTGCTACATCTCCCCCACCCCTCGCTGGTCGATTATGCTAACGACCGCAGTCACTGGAGCTCCAGGTAGATATTGATCCAGGCCTTAGCTTAGGTGTCCTCTTTAAGCCTCGGAAATGCATATGATTTGCTGTCAGACACTGGCATGGGAGTAAACTTTAGCTTGATCTGCTGCTGGTTTTGACCAGTGAAACATTCTTTTGCAGCTAAACTCTATTTGTAAAATCTATCTGCTAAGCACTTCTTCACTTTACTGCTAAGCGTGTCATTCACTCCTGGGATCCAGGCCCACATCCTCTATCCCTTTAGAACAGGGGTGTCAAACTCCAATCCTGGGGGGCCGGAACCCTGCACATTTTTGGGTTTCCCCTCGTTTAACACACCTGATTCAACTCCTTGTGCTAATTACCACACAGCTCTTGAGCTGAATCATTTGTGGTGGAACAGGGAATGAACTAAGCTACACAGGGCTCTGCCCCCCCAGGACTGGAGTTTAACACCCCTGCTTTAGAAACAGGCCACAGTTGTAAATAAGAAACATGTTCTTAATCTGTTTTGCCTGGTTAAATAAAGGTAAATAAATAATAAAATTGAGTTGTGCCTGTG
Organism: Hippopotamyrus pictus; assembly: GCA_026781145.1. NCBI lineage: Eukaryota > Metazoa > Chordata > Actinopteri > Osteoglossiformes > Mormyridae > Hippopotamyrus > Hippopotamyrus pictus. The sequence continues at coordinate 373,153 of JAODLC010000147.1, read as the reverse complement.
AACTGAATGTATGCTTCAGTTCAACATGCAAGACTATGGACCTACAATAATAGGACCTGCTTTATTTCAGGTTCGTAAAACACACAAAGACTAAAAACTGGGGATAATGGAACTGTGAAGTGTTACAAAATGACATCTTGAAATTGTAAAACCTCTTTTAAGCAGTAATTGAAAATTGCTGCAGACTTAGAGCTCCAATGAACCTTGCCATGGCCTGATGTTATCAGCCCTCTCATCCTTACAAAAGTCCTCTCCTTGGTTTGTGTTTGGGTGTGGTGTCTGGGTCAGTGGGTTAGGATGCTGTGCCTGTGATCAGAAGGTCACAGGTTCAAGTCCCATGGTTAGTAGAGTGTTTTTTGTTGAATTTCCTCATCGGTGCTGCTTTCTCAATTGTACTTCACCTTGAATAAAAGCATCTAATGTAATGTTCATGGCCGGTGTCGGTCTCCTGATTTATATTTCCGTCACTCCTTAGTGGCCGCGAGTAACGCGGGCAGGTGGAGGCCGTGTGGCGGGTGGGGATGATGGCAGAGCAATGTCCCCTCCTGCAAGGGACAGGTAGCTGGCATGAGGCACTGTGCCTGGTCCGCTTCGGGATATGGCCACGTCATCCGTCCCCTCATACTCACTTCTCACGGTTGGTGACTGCCTTTCTGTTACCCAGGCAACCGGCCTGCTGATACAAACCTTACACAAGCCGTTTGTTGAGCAGTAGCTTTTGGTTCGCTTGTGGTCACAACAGGAAGGAGACTGATAGTCAGGTAGTTTCATGGACTTGGACCCTGGTATGTCTGTTAAAAGAATAACGGGCAAGAGAGGCTCCCTTCTCTTGACAGAGAGTCCTTCACCTGATCAGTTTGACGCGTACGGTGTCCCCTTACTATTCTGCAAGAGCTTTGCATATCAGGTGTCTGTCTGCGTGAACCACATTCTCCCCCCCCCCCCCCCCCTCGTCTATCTAAGAGGAAGTAGTGACGGGTAAGCTCAAAGCAATCGCATACAGGAAGCACGGGGGGTATTTGTGTAAACTTTCAGGCTTGCTCATAGGCAGATGGCTGAGGGAGGCAGAGTGAGAGAGAGAGAGAGAGAGAGAGAGAGAGAGAGAGAGGTAGTGCATCCACTGTGCCTGGCTTGCTCTAATTATGAAGCAGGAAGAAGAAGCAGCTTGCATCTGATCAGCCTCTGCAGCCACGGATCTTCCAGCAGCAGGCGAACGGCGGCAGTCTCGCGATTCGCGGTTTATTATCTGCTCTCCCACGCATGCCACTGCTACGACAATCCCCATGATTGCCCGCCGTGGAGCGTTCTAGCCATCCGGAGAGTCTGCGCTGTGGACCATTTAAGCCATCCCAAGATTGCCCGTTGTGGCTCATGCTGCCCGGTCAGAGATAGCCCGTGGTGGACCTTACTGCTTGGTTCTGCCAGGGGTTAGCCTGGAGTACGCCTCTGCTAGGCACAGGAGCGGGGGAGGCTAGGAGCTGCACACGGGCTGCACGCGGTTTGAATCTTCCCAGCGGTTCTGATGCTCATCACAAACCCTTGATCAGAGTGGTGGCACCTTCCCCTGATCTTGCTCCCCCCAGCGGTCCTTCCGTATACCCGTGAGGCTGGCTGCCCTGACAGACCTGGCGGAAGACAGGCGATCTGTGTCGGGGGGGGGCAACGAGGATTTGGTCTAAATGACCGGGAGCAACAGCATGAGCAGCGGATACTGCAGTCTGGATGAAGACAGTGAGGACATCGCATTTTTCACCGCCAAGACCACCTTCTTCCGGCAAGGGCAGGCGAAACAGGGGCCCAAGGTACAGTGACGTGCAGGGCGACACAAAAGCCGCGTGCGTCGACTCCGTCGGGTTTCAACATGCCTCCTGCTTAAATAGAAATTTAGCTGCGCCTGCTTCATTTCTGGAAGGATCCAGTGCGAGCTCCAGAAGCTCAGTGTATTTGTGTGAGGTTACTCTTTGGAATTTTAGGGCTTTTATCATACAGGTATATGTTTTTTTTACATATATAAATTCATTCTGTTCTGGTTCATGGGGGATGAGAATGGAGAGCGTTGCATTCAGATCGATACAGGCAGCCCGTGTACTGCTTCCTCTGACATAAATCTAACTTCTCGTATTTTGGCTTTACCACAGTAAGACCTTTGGCATTCTGGATTTGACACTGTAGTTTGAAAATGGTGGCAGTGATGCCAGTGATGATGATGATGGTGACAGTGTTGATGATGAGAGTGATGATGGACATTAACAGTTTGATGTTAACAGTGATGATATCGACAGTGTTGACGATTATGGTGATGTTGATGATGACAGTGACAGTCACACTGATGGGCCAAAGCTGTGGCACTGTATCTTCATGGGAAGAGAATTCTTCCCTTTAGCAACTGACACTTAGCGAGCACTGGACAGGGTTTCTTCAGGTTACTCTACCAGAGCAGACCATGCTCTCTTTTTGTGTCTACCACACCCACTGCCCATAAGCATCTGATACCGGTGACCACGTGAGGAAGAACCAGTGTGTTGAGCATGATGGTGTGCCTGACGTGTTCCTCTCCCAGCTCAGAGACATGTATCATCTGCCCTATGGAGCCAGGGTGGTCCATCTCCCTGCCCTGATGTTCCCACCTGCACTGCACGCCATCTTGCGTGTGGTGACACGCAGTTTCCAGTGGGGCCGTTGAGCCTCTGAGTGGGATCGTTCTTGCGCTCTGCACCGGCCCGGCTCTGTGTTTCGCAAACATGCCACATGCGTGTTTGCGTAATACCCCGTTGCTGTCTGGCATTCGGGGGCGATGGCCGCCTCGCTTCAGTTCTCGTAGGAGGCGTGAGAGAATTAGTGCTGAGTGAGACGGAGAAGGCTGTTTTAACCCTGCAGTCTCTGCCAGCCCTCCCACCGGGCCACCCCCCCCCCCCCCCC
>JAODLC010000147.1:356051-370115 GCA_026781145.1 Hippopotamyrus pictus | reverse complement strand
GATAGGGCCTGACACTCCCTTACTTTTTCTTCCTTCTGCTTTACAGGCAGGTGCGACTTCCCCACTTGTTTGCGTGGCTTTGTGTGTACGTGCATCTGCCATATCCCAGTCATTGTTTTGTGATGCGCCCCACCCGAGACGCTCTCGCTCCTGTTTCGGAAACACGCCATGTGTTCCGTGCCCCGCATATGAATAATTCAGGCCACGCGGCTCACTGTCCCATGGGCTGGGAGGAGGCTGAGCCAGTTCTGTATGGACGCTTTACCGTTCACAGAAGCGCCTTTATGGGCCGGCTTGTTATTCCAAAAGACACATCTTTAAACATTCCCCGGGGTAACACTTTGCTAATATCTCAGCAGAGGACACATTTACAGGATCACATCTCATTACAGGAACATGCAAACGTTTCAGTTAGTAGTGAATAGAAAAATATGCAAATGTCATTCTCTAAAAACCGAAACATCAGAAGTGGCTCATAGGGCAGCACGGAGCCCTGACCTCAAAATCAAAAGAAAAAAAAAATGTTTTTGGGATCAACAGGAATGCACACTAGTGTAAAAGTGTGAAACGGCATAATAATCTAATTAATGCTGCCACACATTTAATTTGGAATTATTTGGCATAATATGTATTATCTTCTAACCCAGAGCTCTTCTACGAACTGCTATAAGTTTGGTCTTACAGTAGCTGCATCTCTCTATGTGAGAATCACCAGAAGGGGGATCTTGCACCACCATGACTATTCGCACAAGTCTTGTGGCTTCGCTTGACCTTCTGCACACCCTTTAAGATGGGCAAATATCAGCCACCGCTATGTCCTTTGTCCCAGGAGCTTGTTTTTGAAGTTATAAATGGCTCCAGATTTCATCTTAAAAACTGATTTCTGTGAAAACGAGGAGCCATTGTGCGGAGGTGGGATGGCTGTGCTTCACTGTGCTTCACTTCCCTGGACATTCCCCCTCCAAAGACAGCAGTGACTGGTTTTTTGGAGGATGTCTGGAGTAGCTCCTTCAGAGCCCTGTCCTGCAGGGCATGCCTGGAAGGCCTTGGGGTGGTGATGTGGGGCTCTCGTTCTCCTGCAGAGCTTTACTGGCTGAGACGTGTCGTGGATGGTTTTTCATGAGACTAGGTAGAGCTGGGGGATTTCCAGGTACCAATAAACCCCCACCAGCCCCCTTTACTTCAGTTAGCCCAACGGCTGCCCACCTGCGTATGCCAGTTTAGGATACAGAGTTTCACTTACGAATGTACATGAGTGCAGGTAGCTGCTACATCTGATAGCTTCTGAATTAGTTAGCAACGTTCATCTTACAGGCAGGAGGGTTCAAGATAGAATCTGAGGCAAATCTGCAATGTGCTCCTCCGGCTTTCTTGAGCCATTTTTTACTCGGGGGGGGGGGGGGGTGCAAGCAGAGTTTATCGATGATAATCGATAACCTCAGAGATCTTGATGCCCTATTTTCATGGCTTGTGACTTTTTTTACCTACACTACACTAGAGGGCTTCAGTTGTAGAATTACACCTCAGAATATATAACCTCAGGTGTATATTATAACGTCAGGTTAATAATAAAGGAAACATTCTCTTCTGCTCTTTCTCCCCATCATTTACCAGATGCTATAAAGCGAGTGACACGGCCATTAATACAACAATACTGCACACTGGCTGGCTGACGGGTGACTGACGTGTAGGCTGCTCATTCAGACCACTGCAGCACTCAATGGCCCCGCCTCTCCCCAGAGGTCTCTTGTATTGAGCACACTGAGCTGAGAAAGCCTGTTATGACATCTCACACATTGCATTTTTATCTCCGTCTGCGTTGCTGTGTCCGTGCCGGGACGTCACCCGAGCTCATCACCATGGAAACAGCGGGTTCCGGACTGGTTGGCGGGGGGGTGTCTGCAGGTGACAAGTAAAAAAGGAAGTCTCTTAAGCAGCAGGAGGAAGTGAGTTTCATCCAAGTATTTGTGGGTTCAGTGTGCAGTGATCCAAACAGTGTGAGAAAGTGCTTCCTTGTTTAAAAGTAAGGTACCGGGCAGGGCAGCTAGTTATCAGGGATGGATCCAGGGACGGAGCATCTGCACGCCGATGAGGGTAACACAGGCAGGGCAGCCTCATAACCACAGTGAAGTGGGCGCATAACTGCACATTTCAGATTTACTCCTGTTGCAGGATAGCTTTGGGGCTCGTTAGCTAACGAAACGAGGTCATTCGGCAGCCGCTGATCTGAGCCCCGCGAGGCGGGCCTCCCTGCTCTTTGCACAGCTTCCTGTTTCTCCGTCTTTAAAAGTGTGACTCGCACGCTCTCTCGCTACACGTAGGCTTCCAGTAACAGGAAATGAGGCAAAGTGTCCCAGCTTCCGTTCCAGGATTTCAGAGCCTCCTCCTTATCTCTTTATCGTTTCAAACTCCTCCCTATGTTTTTCATGCCAAACGATGGCAGCAGAACTGGATGCGTGGTGACTAAGTGAGGTGTCTAAACAAGTTTATCAGGAAGGCTTTTCTCTACCGGAGGGTGCACGTCTCTCCTCCCAGCTGAGTCGCTTCCCCGATCGGGCTGGCGTATTATTTTGTCCTCCCTCCCCCTGCTGGTCATCTGCAGAAAGCTCAAGGGACAGCTGCTCCGTCAGGAAAGGCCAGATTCAGTCGCAGGATGTTACTCGCCGGCAGACTGATGGTGATTAGGGTTGTGTTATATTCATTTAATATACCCCATGAGTTCCATAGTCATAGCTGTGGTCGGCTCATTATTATAAAGTGCCCTCCCAGCATCGCTATCAAAAATCCTGCAACGAATTTGGCAACAAGAATAGCACCATAGACAAAAATAACAGCAGTATCATACGAATGGGTAATCTGTACGTGCCACCACCCTTTATGGGAGTTTAAAGATGGATTCGGGAGAAGAGAAACATACTGGAGAACAAATACATGGTAGTTATAAGAGAATCCCAACATGCTAAAAGCCCTACTGCTCTCCCCACCCGTTTACCTCCCCAGGTAGTCTCTTATTAGTCAGCAGGAAGGTGTACAGACCTGTTAGGGGTGAAAGGGCAGCAATGCTCAGCCTGGGCAGACATTCCATCAGTGTGTCGGGTTGGGGTTCATTTTGGGCCAAGAGCTTTGCCTTTTGAGCTGCACAGTCACAGTGCCTCACCCTTTAGCACGTGCGGGTCCCTGAACACGACACCATTCCCCCCACTGCAAACGCCGCTGGCACCTTCCCTTCCCTGCAGGAAGGCAAGGCCCTGTAAATGGAAGCTGGCCAGCTAGCTGGCGGAAGGAGGACCCAAGGAGAAGAAGAGTGGCAGTTCTGCTTTGGCTTCAGACTGAGACTTCTTTTGTTTGCGGATCTTTGGGTCATTAAGGCCTCATTTGGCCAGCCTCACTCGTGTGGGAGGACGTGCAGGGCGTAGCAGGCTGCGGTTGTAGGAACACAACACATTTAGCTATTTTGCAGCCAGCTGTGTCTCAGTTTAAAGTATATTAATGTTTAGGGTCAAGCAAGGGGTAATAAAATACGACCTGCAGTCTTCATTCTCAATAAAAAAATTTTTGAGCATTTTTAAATGGCAGTCGGCGTTTATTTTCATTAGGACTTTTTTGTTTCCTTTTGAAATCCTGGAATTACCCTTTCATGTAGACCAGTCCAAGGTCAGGTACAAGAGTAAAATAAACGCAGGCTGTTTGATCAGTGTTAAAGCCCTTGAGTTCGTAAGGGGGTCTGTTTGGTTGTCCAGACACAGGCAGGGTAAGTCAATACCAACTGCATTTGCTGGTGTGGCTCCTGTTTGTAAGTGTTTTGATTTTGTTTTGGAGTTCTTTTAGTGAGACGCAGAGGGGCTGGACATGGAGGGCTTTTCTCAGAGGCCCCGAACCATTCTCCACACTGATCAAAAGAGCTGATAGGGCTTCTTGTTCCATGCTGTATCCTCAGTCTTTGTAGGCGGGGCCCAAACGGTGTTTGAAGTTGCCCCCCCGCCTGTCTGGCCATGGATGCCGAAAGGGGGGCATCTGCTGACAGACAAAGAGGGGGTGAGACCTCTCTGCTTCATCGCAAGTGCAGAAGGCAGGCCTCCCCTCCCGCCAGACCGGCATCCCCGGAGTGCCAGTCAGACAAACACCGGCAGGCAGGCCGCGAACTAGGCCACGTTTACGCCGAATGCAATCGCAGCCTGCAAGAACAAAGCCGACTGTTTACATCAACATCAGTTGCAGAAATCAAATGTTTTTATACGATCAATGCTGTTTGTGATGATTGTAGTCAACAGAAGCTCCCAAATATCAAGAAGAGCGACCATGAGATTTTTAACAAAGCTGTACTTGTACTGTCTGTAAACAAGTGAATTGGCTCAGCAGTTTGAAAGGTACTTTGCATCCATGGGTCCAGCATTAGAGCTCTTTGCCATGCAGAGTTGGTTTGCAGGTGTGATTTTTGCTGGTTCTTGAAGGTACACCACATACGGACATTTCCATTCCATTCAAAGAACTAATGAGAGCAAAGGGCACAGGCACGTCTGTTGATTGCTAACTGATTTACTAACTGTGCAACTAATTTGATCAGTTTCTTCTTTCAGAGATACCTGGTTACAGGCGCACACTAATGAAACCATGCAGAAGTAGAGTAGATCAGAGTCCCACACCTCTTTCCCCAGAGTGCTTATTGCCATGAACTTCATACTTACACATACAAATTTATGCTGAAAATATCCTTTACTCGCCCTCCTCTCCAGCTGCCTCCAAAGAGAAGCTCCACTGCCCCATGTCACCAAAGCCCTGTCACCTCTTCCACTTGCAGTGCTGGTGATGTGGCTGCATTCACTCACCCCGTACCGCAGGATGTCACTGCAGAGGCCGTCCCAGGTGGGACACATGTTACGCCCCCGTCCTGCAGTCTGGCAGTGCAGTGTGGCGTCTGTTTGAACCGCAGGAATGTCACCCAGGAACCTGGGCAGAAGTTTGCCTGGTTCCCTGAGCTGGGCATGTAGAGGTCATTGCATTGTTCTGCCATTAATGCAGAACTTCTGCTATAAGAGAGGAAGCTTATTTTCTCAAGAGGGAGCAGGAAAAAAAACACAAAGGTGGAAGTAGATGGACTCGAGTCAGGATGGTTACATTTGCGGGGCATTTTTAAAGGAACAGATAACGTGAAACTCCCACGCTGGCATTTTGACGTTATCCGTGTCTGATGGTTCGGCTTTCCGGACTCCGTGCTTCGACTTTCACCTGCTTTGTAAAATCTAACTTGCTACACATTGCATTGCGGTCCCAGTCGACGGCACCTGTACAACCAGATTGTCCAGTGCGTCGACTCCGGCTGGTCAGTTTTGGGTTTACCCGCTGCCGGGGGTGTTTCTGCGGCTCCACTCAAATAAGTCACTTCTGCCCCTCCCTTACACGTACTGCCTGTTTGTGGCAAACGGACCCCCAAACCTCTGGGGTCTCATGTAAACGTGGAACCCATAATCACCATTCCTGTCCGTCCTCAGCAGCCAGTCCCTCCTAAGAGAAAGTTGAGGAAGCTGATGTCAGCCATGCGTGGCCCTTTATAGATCACTGAGTTGTGCCTCATCAGTAAAACAGTTTGGCATTTTGCAGCGGCTGACTAATTAAAGATGATTTTCCACACATTTAGCATCACTAGTGTGACATTTAACCTTCCTGCTTATTTAGCCATGGTGGCACACATTCTACCCCTCTAAATACCCACTAAGGGTCACATAACTATGACAGGAGCTACAGCTTATAATTGTTGCTGTATTCACAGGGCAGAAAAGCACTTTTTTTCAGCACTAATACAATGAACAATTTCTTTAACACTGCGGCAGTGTCAATGGTAATGGCAAGTGGATCGGTGGATCTTTTATTCAGTAAAATATTCACTTCAGGTCACGACCACCCAGTAGACCTAAAAGGAACCTGTCACCCCCCCCCCCTTCACCCAGAGGACAGCCGTTACTTAAGACCTGCCTTCGTGGTCTTTTCCACCCTGAAGGGTTGCGAACATTATCTGATCCTGTCGGAATTTCCTTCCCAAGCTTTTCCCGCGGAAGGTTGGTGTACGTCGCCTGGGATGCTTTTGGCTTCTAAAAATACTCGCTGTCAGATTCCCGTTGCTAAGGGACACGGAGTGCTTCGGTCCAGTGGACAGCCTCACTCTCGGCTGCACCCTGGAGATGAAACCAGATTGCCGATCCGCTCTTCGGCTCGTTAACAGCATTTGGTGTCAAGCTGTGTTGTTCTCCATTATTATTATTTTTCTTTGAAAAAAAGCTCTTTCTGATACTCTGCCATGCCTGAGGGGAGGGTGACGGAGGGTCATTCTAGAAATCATAACCTCACACCCCCCCCACCCCAAACCCTAGCAAGGGATGAAAAAAGCTTCAGTCTCTAGCAGGGACTAGATCAATGGAATGAGTGAGAGTGATGTCATCAACCTTATAAAAACCTTGGGCAATTGAGGTGAATCGTTGCTGAGTGGGCTTTGGTCTGCTTGTTGGGACACCCCATAACTTCTGGTTAAACTGTTCATGTGAAACAGTTAAAGAAATAGTGACAGCCGTCAACGGCCAGTTGTTTGCCCTCAGTCCCGCCCAGTTTGGGGAGGGAAATTCTGGGTGTGAAAAAAAAATACAAAAACAAGGAAGGGGAAGTAAGATCATGGACAGAATGGGGGCAAATGCAAGTCGAGGACAGGAAGAGGAATCTTCTGGAAACGTGGTGGTACTCTAGGGTCTTTCAAGGAAAGCCATGCTAGACCTCCAGTCACTCAGTGGATGAGTGTGTTACCTTTCTGCAGAGGAAGCTGGTTAGTCATGTGCTCTGTCTATAAGATCAGCAGTTCCTGTGAAAATGGTTTGAGCAGGTTTCTGTGAAATCACACAACGATCTGCTGAAATCGAAGTGCAGCATTGCTGCCCCCTGGAGTCTGAATCAGGAACACCTTAGTCTTCACCTTACTCCTGATATTTAAAAATTATCATTATTGTCCATATCTGGACAGCAGATGTCCATGAGGGGTATCAGGCCATGTTATCAGCTGGCTATCCGAGGTGAACGTGGTCCCAGCTCTTCCGTGAGCTATAGTCTGCTGTTCAAGTGTCAGACATTCTTTAATATTGATGTATACAAGAACAAATCGTATACTATACACTATATATTATGGATTATTCACACAATTCATGCAGCATTTGCTTCAGGTTATGGTTGAACGTGTGGAGTATAGATTGTCTTCTAGTAAGTAGGGCAGTAGATTTGTGGGGGCAATTTAGTCAATTGTCCAAGCGGGATGCCCTAAACGGCAGTATTGACAGGCCAGGTGGCTAAGATGTCCTTGTCTGTGGGGTCCCATTGTCCCCGTCATAGGGTAACGTCACTGAGCAGCTCTGCCAGCACTGATGCGCTGTCACGAGCCAGATTGGAGCTTTTCTGTTTGCCCTCACCATCCCACCTGTACTTTAAATGAGGGGCTGCCCTCCTGACGAGGCTGATTAATCCATCCTGGGACACCCCACATAGATAACGCATTTGATCCCGCGGCGCTGGTGTCGACACCCACCCCGCCAGCCCAATCCAGTACACAACCTGCCTGTTCGGTGTCCTGCCCTGTGTTCCTGGGTGCAAACTGACTACTCCTCTGCATATCTCTGCTGCAGTGACTGATAGTACAGTATTTATCTCCTTGGAGATCTGTACCTTCAGTGGTCAAAGAGCGCTGCCCCTTCCAGCTCCTAACCTGACCCACTCAGCAGCTCCCCCCCCGATGACCTGGTCCCCAATGGCCATAGTGCCTCTTGTCCTTGCCTGCATTTCCCATTTTAATTTTATATTTTTGTCAAATTGCAGAGTGAAGGAAAAGAAGAGGACCATGAACCAAAGTCGCTCTCGGAGATCGCAGCCAGGATTGAGGAGTACAACTCCAAGGCAACTGAGAATGGGATGAAGCTGGTAAGATCCCATTTCCATGGCTGTGCCTGCATGCATTGCGTCCTCCATTGGGGTGGCTCTGGCTTTGGCAAGAGGGGGCCAACCAGCACCATGTCCGCACAGTCATGGGTTGGGTTATACTGCCAGTCGTTTGGTTGGGAGACTGCTTTGTGATGTGTTCATCACACTTACCCACTTTGTTCTGAATCCACATTTCTTATTGTATGTGCCAATCTCATATTTTAAATGATGCTTCTGTAAGCATGAAGTAGTCACGTGCCATTTGGGGTTTGAGTCCTCTCCCGCATATCTTGCAATCCCAGTGTGCTCTACTGCAGTCTGGTAACCATTTTGCATTTTTCTCCCCTGCAGAATGAAGATGGTGTTTACACGGGCTTCATCAAGGTCCAGCTGAAGCTGCGGCGTCCCGTGACCGTGCCGGGGGGCGGGGCTGACGCCGTGGGAAAGACCTCCTTCTACCTGCCGTCGGACGCTGTCAAGCAGCTCCACATTAGCAGCAGCACCACGGTGGATGAGGTCATCCAGGGCCTGCTGACCAAGTTTATGGTGCTAGACAACCCGCACAAGTTTGCACTGTACCGCCAGATGCACCGCGATGGCCAGGGTGAGACACTCTTCTCTGCAGGCTGTTCTTATAGGTTGTAGTAAAACCAGAGTATTAGTTTAGGGGGTCTTTGTTATTCCACAGTAATTACATGTCGTGTGGCACGGAGGTAGGGTGAGAAGTGCTGCTACCTCAAACCCCCAGGATGTAGGGTTCAGTCCCTCCCTTTTCTTCAAGCAGAGTTTTCATCTGCTCTCTGGGTCTGCATGTGTTTTCTACGAAACAGCCAAGGACTGAGTGTTTGTGGGTGGGTCCCGCTTCTGGGATCAGATCTCTTCCAGAAGCTGGCCATTTCAGAGCATCCCCTGTACCTTCGGCTGATTGCCGGCCCGGACCCTGAGTGCCTGACCTTTGTCCTGAAGGAGAATGAGACGGTGGAGGTGGAGGTCAGTACGCTTCTTCCGGGGTGGATTCGGCCCGGTGGGCGAGAGCTGGTCCGTCACACGGCCCACCGCAGCGATGGTTAGGGCATTTATACGGGAATCCTGATTCGGCTGGATTTACTGTCTGAAGAGTGGCTTCAAACATTATTTGTAATTTGACAAAGCGAACTGCCACACTAAGTTGTCTCCTTGATAGCTGTGTGCTGGTGATGTACTATCTGCCTCACATGTACGTCACTCTGGACGAAGGAGCGTCTGCTAAATAAATGCAATGTAAAGTTATTATGGGACTAAGAAATATGTTCTCGAAAGACCAATCATAACAAACATCCGTGTTCTCTAAGTGGATAGGTTGTGTATTTTTTGTATACTATATTTGTCACGACAATGAGTTATGAGCTGTTCCCAGGCTCATGTGATTATGATGACCAATGAGAATGGCAGGATCAATACGAGGCAGTCGTAGTCAGCGTCCCATTCGAGGAGAGACCCTGAGTGACACCTGTGCCCTGCCCCTCCCTCTTTCTGGCCTACAGTGGCACGCCTTCTCGGTGCCCGAGCTACACAACTTCCTGATGATCCTGGGGAGGGAGGAAGAAGAGCGTGTGCGGCAGGTGCAGAAGAAGTACGGGGAGTACCGGGAGAAGCTTCAGGAGGCACTGAATGGCAAGCTGGGCTAAGGCCCCCCCCTCCCCTGCACACGGCTCCCAGAAAGGCATTGAGGTGACGCTCCACCGAGGAAGAAAAGAGCAGTGGAGCAATCTACTCAGGACACTTTCAGTTGGCCCCTTCCTGGGTCACAAGCTGGGGCACCGATAGAGGAGGAGGAGACAGGATGCCAGTGAAGGCATGTCTCCGCAGTTAAAAATGCACACTGGAGTTTGCTTGGAGCTGCAGACCGACATTCCCCCCGTTAGGGATCTGCTGCTCCTGCGGCCGGCTCTTGCTGCTGGCTGTACAGCCCACGCCTCCTCCCGACCTGTGCTGCATGGGGGTGGCAGCGGCGGGAGCAGGGAAGACAGTGTGCATCTTTAGCCACATTTCATTCTCAAGAACTTTTCCAGGAATACAAGGCATGAAGTGACTCACAGGGGACCGTCTGTCCCCTCCCCCCAAAAAAAGCAAAGATACGCACCCATTAGCACAACCCGCTTTTTGTCTCACTCTGATGCACTGGAAAAAAAAAATAATTTCATTAAATCCTAATAGCGACGATATAAGAATGGATGCACTCGTTTTACCCTTTGAGATGTTGACGTTTGCCAGTTTTTCAGGATGCAGACGGACGTTTGGTCGGAGAATATGAATTTTGCAGAGTTGTGCATTTTGAATATAATATAAATGTTGCTGTATTTGCATTTTCTGCTTATTGCCCTTGCAGTGTGGGAGCCCCGATCGGTGTGAAACGCTGACTGTTCAGGGGTGTTGTAGATAACCTTGAGAACATTTCGCTTCCTCCTGGTGTCGTATGACAGCTTCAGCGTGGCTCCTGTCATCTTCACTAAGTGCCAGTGCCTAGATATGGTGCCGTGTTACAGATCGCCGTATTTGCGCGGCATACTCGCAGAGTAGAGTGGAGGGAACCGCGTGTTTCACGTCGGCGGTAACGGAGACTGCGATTCGAATCCCACTGAAGCAGAATGACACCGGATGGAAATTGCACCAAAGCTAACCCCATCTCCCATTGACAGACAGAACCGGGATGTTGGCCAGTATATACAGTATTTCCAAATAGTGGGTGTGTGATGTAACTGGATTTTTGTGAACCATATAGAAGATAAATTAAGCTAATGATTCCTTGCATACACATATACAGTATAACAGTACATATTGCAGGAAAGGCTAGACTTTGAAATCCCAAGAATGCTTGAAACCTTTATGGCACATCTGCTTGCTCTGGGGTCTCTCATCGTGCTCTGCGCCCCCTCCCCCACGCCTCCTGAGCTTTCTGGAGGCTTCTCTGCGTGCTCCCCTGCACTACCGCTGATGTGAGTGTGTGGATGTGTGCTGTCTATACAAACCAGGGCCCCTGCATCACTCCACATCCCCAACTTCCACCTTCTGCTTTGCGGGGGAAGGATGAGTGGGCAGTCATCATGAGCTGACAATCTTCACCTTCCCTTTCCAGGCACCTAGGGAGAGACTGAGGTGTAATTTAACCATCTCACTCTTAGCATGGTGATGTGGGTAGTCCGATCCCGCTGCCTTCATGTTTTTGGGAATTGGATGTGTACAAATGTACCTGTTAAGATGTATAAGTTTAAAATGAAATAAAAATGTCAGTCCTTTTATAAATGCCTTGGTAAGGTTTGTGAATATATTTTTCTTGCTTTTGCTTCTACCTCCAAATGTTCTTGGTCCTGGTTTTTAAGTGGAGATAAATTGAGTGAAACTGGCTGTCCCATTTAATCTTTTTTTCTCCATGAAAAATATTTATAGAATTTTTTATGGAATTCTTTATAGAATTCTGTCCACAGTGGATCGGGATCTTCACCCAAAACCCTTACTTACTTTGTCTTTCACTACAATTTCACTGCACATATCTAAGGTTCTTAAGCAAGTGATGGAAAGTACCCTGGGCACAGAGAGTGATCTACGTATGGTCTGTTAAAATGCTGATCTCATCTTTTGACCCAGACAAATACAGGAGCTGTTTGATCTATTCAGGAAAGACAACAGAGAAGCTTTCTAAAATTTCAATGCTTAATATTTAGATAAACCTGATAATAAAGGAGAATATTGTAAAAAAAAAAAAAAAATGCACAAAAAATTACAAAACATCACTGACTTATATTATGTTTGCGATGTGTCGTTTGATTTACCTGGAGGTGTTACTTTGAGCTTTTACATCTTTAAGGTACCTTAAGTTTAATACCTGATCAGACCAGTTTCTACAGACCAATTTCTTTTTTGCAAAGAAAGATGATGTGTTTTGTGGCCGGAGTGCAAGTCGTGGCAGAAAGAGACAGATCAGAAGTAGCAGTATTTAGGTGTGAGCACCAAAATCGTATATGAATAATCCGGACAACTTCTCCAGTTATTTTGATGCTTTGCCAGCAAAAGATAAATTATGTTACATTAATATATTAGGCCTAATCCTTATCAGTGGGGTGTCCTTGATCCACTGTTGCATCGGTGGGTCAAGGGCTCAACTAAATGGTCCAAGTTACAGCGGCCGGACATTGTCATTTATTTGGTCTAAAAACCAAGCATGCACACAAACGGAAAACTGAAGGCCTACAATTTCGTGCTTTGTGGTCATGTCCAGATCCTCGAATAGAGATTTGTCAGATTACTTGTGTACTACAGACTGACATACTGCCTAGCCAGCGGCAAGGACATAAAACCCAACTTTACAAAATGTGGGCTGTCATTAACAAATTGAACAATTATATACTGACTGCATACTGCACTTGCATGGCTGGGTGAGTATTTTTCCATTCATGACTACAACTATTACTGCAGTTCTTAATATAGATCGACATATGGATGATAGAGACATCATTGATCCCAAGATAAATACTGTTAGTTTACAGTAGGAGTAGTAAGAATAGACAATTTAAAATAAACATTACAATAAATTCTATTATAAGGGTATATAAAAATGTTAAAATGTCTATGTAAAATTGTAGGTTATTTATAGGGCTAAATATTATTTTATACTGTAGGGCTAATTCAGTATGCCATATTGGACTTCTTTTCTACGGTATCCTATAAAAATAAATGATCATTTTGGTCAAGGTCAAGTTGTGATCCATTTTGCCTTCATGCACATTTTTTCCCATTGGAGAACTGTGTTTGATTCCCAGACCTGCCTGCACAGAGTTCCATCAGTTAGGATATGCAGCCTATTGTGGAGGAAAACAACCACAGAAAATGAGTGGCTGCGCAGGGAAGTGTTTACCTCCACGGCGCTGCTGAATTTTCAAATATGATTGGCTGCCCAATTTTCTATGACCGCACACTTAACAAGAAGCAACTGAGAATATTTTTTTATTTCCATTGTTTTCTGTCAGCAGATGTCGCTGTTTACAATTATCGAACTAGCCTACGTCTCTCTCTCCTCAACTCCTATCGAAACATTTACATAAGAAAATGCATTTAAAAGTTAATGTTTCTATTTCTGTTGTTGATTTCTGTGCATTTTAACAATCAACAAGTTCTCTTTTTTTATTGTTTTCAGTCAGTTGATCTTGCTTACTGATAGCGAGTGAGCCTACGTTACTGTATCATGAGATGAGAACTAACTAACTTACGCACTACCACGAAATTTGAGATTCTGGCACAATTTTTAATTTTGCAATTATTTTAACAAAATTTTTAATCTCTTGGACACGCACGTTCACATCTTTTAAAGTTTGCATCTTGAAGGTTCGTATGTAGAGGGCTTTCAGAATGGTTGCCAACTGTCAGGCATCTGACATGAATTCACACTCACGCAATCTTAAGGAAAATCTAAATTATTTCTAAAATTAGGCCGGTCGAACCTTACATACGCGGCCATGCGTATAATGAACGGTTTGTCGTTCCCTTTACATAAATCAATAAACAGCAGCCATTAACACACATTTATGTTATCGAGGATATAAACACTCTCAAACCCTGGGGCATTTTCCCTAAGGCCTTAATATGGCGATTGAGGCATGCTTAGGCAGTAGAATTAATTAGATAATTATGATGACGGTACAGTAACTTTTGGCTGAATCAATGTGGAATCTTTTACTTAAAGGTCAAGATGTATAGCATTACTAACAAGTACAGAACTTGGTGATGTCCATGATGTCTAAACAGCAGCATTACTCCCTTTTCTGATTATGGTGGTAAATACCTCTGTATGTAGTACGTGTCTCCTAGTTTTTCCATTTCTGGTGCTCATCCTCTGAGTGATAGATAAATAGACATACAGACAGACAGACTGATGCTTTTTTGTCATTGTAAGTACAATGAGATTTAGTTTGGAACACGGCAGCAGATGCATAGTATATTTACAATTAAACAGAGTCTGAGGCATAAAATAGAATCTGAGAATAAAGTATGTACAGACACTATATATGTACACAATATCTGCATTTTTTTTTAAACACTCCCAGGTTGGTGAAGATGGCAACACTCGCTCTCCTGCCCCCCCCT
>JAODLC010000147.1:324650-352183 GCA_026781145.1 Hippopotamyrus pictus | reverse complement strand
CCGGAGCCTATCCCGGAAGCAACGGGCACGAGGCAGGGAACAACCCTGGACAGGGGGCCAGCCCATCGCAGAGATTTGAAATCAGCATGAAAAATACTACAAAACCTACATAAAATTACCTCTGATGAAAACGACCAGTTAACCTGTGTAATTAAAATAAGGAATTATCAGTTTAAGTATGGGGTTTACGATAGGTCAGTAGTTTGTACGATTGTGCTTTGGGTTTTTTTGATGGAATAATATTGCTACAGATGTGGTCCTGTATGTTGACGTATGTCTGTCATGGATGTATTTGATTTTGTTTTACTGCCTTGTTTAGAGATGGTTGAACTGAGATTGGCTCAGATCCAGCTGTTACATGTCGCTGTCTGAGGTGCCACAGCCTGTCTCCCACGTGGAGGGGGGCACTGAGCAAGCTCACGGTGCCCGTCTGCCACGGTCAACTGCCAAACTTCAACCATCTGTCTCACATAAGGCCTTTATGTGACCAAGGCGCTTATTTAGATCAGATCTTGAGATTGTTTGTCACGGCAGCACCCAAACATAATGTCAAATAGTTCAGTGTATGTATCTATAGCACAACATAGCATATTCACTTTAGCAAGGGATGTTTAAACTCAGTAAAACACATTTGCGCATATGAGTCAAGTGAATGAATTTCTCATGGTTGACATTATAACCTGTCATTTACTCTAGTAAGTCAGTGTTTTCTGAGCTGCTTCTAAACAGTATTGTGTAAAGGTACGATTAAATATTGCCACTTCATATTTATAAATAGTTTTATGCTAAGGTCCTGTTAAGGTTAAGGTTATGCATTATTCGTAAGTATTTCTTGGAAAAAATATTCTTTTAGTTTTTAAGAGGGTAGATAATGTAAAGACCATTTGAGTATTTTATGTCGTTAGCTGTCTACTATTCTTATAAACGGGCTCGGATGGGATGTTCATCTCCACGCCCTCTCTTTCTATTCGCCATGACGGCTCTCCTTACTGCGTGTAGTTTCAGCTGAAAGACTGGAATTTGCAATAGGTGTAAACCGGAAGTTCTGCGTGTTCGAACCAAAATGGCGCCCTTTCCACGCCCTAGTCGTTCGTTTCGTCCTCCCGTATTTTTTGGGACTGGTGACGCTCCAAACAACCCGAAGTCGCTCTTAGCAACTGGCACCCGAATCGCGAGTTATTTGCAACCGACGCATTAACTGAGGGATGGATTAAATCTGCTGTTTCTTGCAGCAAGATGTGACCGGCGCAGATGCTTTAAGCAACGGGGATATGGACAGCCTGTAAAGCAGTGGCGCGAGGTCCCAGCCCATGCTTTTGTTTTGGGGATCAACTCTTTCTGGGTCCGGAAGAGGGGCGAATCCCTGCTAGGTGTCCAACGAGAAGGGAGCTCGTGTCCGCACGATAATCCGCATGTGTATGTTTGCGGGGATGTTTCCCAAATTACAGGAAAAGTTGCGGAATTTGAGGACCGCCCGGAGCCAATATCGCTGCAGATTTTGGACGTAAAACTTTTTTTGGACGGGAGCCGGCGGGCGGGGGGCTGCGTGTGTTTTCTGCGCTGCTTACCGACAGGGACCTAGCCTGCCACCGGCCCGAACTTTGGCCGAATGAGAAGGAAAAGAAGCGTCGGTCCGAGCAGGCGACGCGGTGGGGTTCGCCCGGAGGGGGCCAGCAGCTAGCTCAGCTCTGCGGTCGGTATCAGCGCTCACCGCCACCATCCAGTTCGCCGCACTTAGCGTTACCGATCAGCGAACCGCAGCCCTTAATGTCTCTTTGCTTAACTCACATTTTATTGTGTCGGGGGGCTTCCCGGCCATCGCGCCTCCCCGCAGCCGTTTAAATCCTAAAACCGTCGAAGGTGTTTGCAGCCACGTCTGCCCCGGCTTTGGGCGTTTCTTCTTTGGAAATACGTTGGATCCAGGTGCCGTTTTGCGGATCTGGGACAGCAGTTTAGCACCCTAAGGGTCTTTCTGAAGCCGGTTAGATGCTGTCTGTTCCAGGGGGGCTTTGTCTTGGACTTTTAGATGACATTTTTGCTGGATTGTCGCTCTGACCGAAACCTGCAATTATGATGATACTGAGCAGAAAACCAGATGGCCCGATAACAGCAGGTAAGCAGTTTGTCACATTTCAGTACCATTGTCAGCATTGCATATCAGTTTGTGCTTTCCATAAACATGTGGGTAATTTCTGTATGCTTTATTTTCGGTGTATTTGTTCTCTTGTACTTCCTTCTACGGTCCCAAAACATTTCCACTAACGAAAACAACACCAGTGAAGACTCTGTTCAGAATGACCGTGTCTAGACACCATACCACAATATCAGCTTTGTTATGCTTTAAACCTTTTTTTCCAGCATGTCTGGAAATGTTGTCAGACTTTAATGTATGAATTATAAACGTGTTTATATTTTCCGCTGTCTACTAGTCTCTAAGTATTTTAAAGCATTTTTTTCGAGGAAAATAGTTAATGCGGTGTACCAGGTCATTGCCTATCTTATAAATCTTGTTAAAATATACTGTTGCTGTCTCATGTCACTTTCTTATTTATGCTGACCAGCTGGGACGATATGTAAGCTGTGATTTGAAATGTATAAATTTAAAATGAAAAATAAATTCTGTATAACAGTATTAACTGCTTTATCGTCACAACATCATGCATCTCTTCTGTAACTGCAAATTTCTAATTTGCTACATACAGATTTATGTCATAGTAAATATTTATTCAGAAATCTTCAGTTCACCCTGTTTCAGCACCCTTTATTTTTAGTATGGTTTGGAGGATACTATCCGTCTCCTGGGCACAGTGACATATCTCCAGTGTCTCCCGTTTTCTAGGTTTCAGGAAACACATTTTCGACTTTGAAATGTGATCCAGGATGCATTTCCTCAAGTATTTGCCCAATTTTCTCATTTTTTTTTTTTACTTTTAGTCAATAGGAAACATTGACACTTTGTTTGGGGAGAGAGGCTTAATGAGTGGTAGTCTGCCTCATCGGGCTCCCTGTGGGTGTCTGTTGCCAGGAATCAGCCCGGGGGGGGGGGGGGGGGATACGAGGGGTTTCTCCCCGGGGGATTTAGTCTCTCTTGCTGACAAACCGGCACCGGCTCGCTTGCCGCGTGGCAATTAGAAAAGCGATACTGTCGCGAGTCAGCCTGTGATCCTGGTGGCTGAGGAAAAGCGCGAGGTGTGTTGACATTGCCGTTTACAGGTCATGAAGTGGCTCCGCGTCCCTTCTGATTTTGGTGCCTGTTTAATGGGCACCGGGTCGTGTTGAGTTCGGAGCCTATCCCAGGAAGCAGGACAACATCCTAGCCTGAAGGAGGAACAATACCCTTCCAGCCTCAGCGCTATTCATTGCATGGTGCACTGTCCACTGGCAGCTGCTGATTTGCTCTTACTTCCTCCTGCAGTTCGACACGCCGATGGCCTGTACGACTCCTACATGCGTACCGACCATGTTGTGAATGACGACATGGACGCAGAGGGCCGGAGTCCCTCTGGATTGCCCCCTCTCCCCAGACATACAGTAAGTGAACGGTGTTAAGTAAATACAATGTGAATGTTAGCCTGTTTAGTGGTAGGTCTCCTTCTACTTCCAGATACCAGTTGTGGACTAGGACGGCTCGTTAGAAGATGGGAAATGTCACATTGCTTCTGTCTTTGTGATTATCCTGCAGCCACCCGTGTGCTTTACACGGTGGCGCTCCAATCATGGAGTGTCTGTTACACATCTATTTCCAACATCGTTGCATAGCAGCTAAAATTTCCCGTAATCTGCCAAGCAGCACGCTTCAGAATTCGTTGGTCCGCACTGTGGATTTAGGTTATTCTGCACCCAGCAGGCATTGCTTTTACTTGCAGCCCTTCTCCACAAAAGACTTTTTCCAGGTCTATGTTAATATGTCGCTATCTGTATTATTTTGTCTTTGAATATTGTGCTAATTTGTCCATCTATAAAACATAATGTTAGGTGTATGTGCATGTTACATTTTATATTATATATTTGATTGACAAAGAGCCTGGAGTTTAATATAAGTAATGTTTTATAGTACATGTCCGCATGTTTTTATGACCAAGGTGTTATATTTGTAGCCAGTGTGCTATTCAAACTTATGTCACATGCACAGAGTGCCGTTGCTGGCTTGGTTACTCATCAGTCTTGTGTTCAGTAGATTTAACAGACTGTTAACTGGCGGTTTTGATAAACAGCTGGTAATAAGCTCTACACCGGAGCGGCTGGGTGCTGGCTGGTCTGTGTGAGACGAGCATTTATATTACACAGCTCACATTACATTTGCCTGAAGGGTGGTGTTATCCATGAAAATCAAGCCTGTAATTTACAGTCTCATCTGTTTGTGTGGCCTGATACTTGAAGCTGTAGAATTTAATAAGCAGGCAGTAATTCAGAGTAGCCAGAGATAGGATGCTGTATGAATTTTGGTGTCTTTGGATGGAATCGGTTCCCAAATGGACATTGTGCGCTGGAAGTAGGCAGCTGCCTTACTAGGCTGATTCCTGAGGTTCTTCAGCTCCTTACCTCCTCTACTCGGCATATTAAGTGTTATTTTAGGCGTGCTCCTCTTCCTTTTTTTAAAGTTGGATTTCTTTTTCAGTCTCAGGGAATGAGAGGCTGACAAGCACATAGTGACCCGTTTAAGTTTCCAAAACATTTACAAGACAGGGATGCGTCTGCTTTCCAGTAGCTCTCTTGTGCCGAGGAAGTGCGCACTCTTAAATGCGACGGCCGTTTCCTGTAGCCGCTCTCTCATGCCTTTTCTTTGTCTGCTGTAAGCCGGGCACTTTAATGACTGCAGAGAACGGGTTGTTACTTTTTAAGAAGCTAAAGAATGGAGTGATTTAGATGAATCGCTGCTTCATCAGCACAGTGGGTTGCCTTAACTCGCAGGAAGGTCAGGTTATGCTCTCTAATATCGAGCTTAAATCTGTCCAAGTTGTTGTGGAAAAAAACCCAAGACACCTTCTGGTATAATGACTGCTCCCTTTAATGTTTTTATCTCAACAATAGGGTGCCTTGGGTCTGCACTTATAATGAGCCTCAAGGCCTGGTATTTGGTCAGTGCCGCACCAGCTTTCTGGGAGGTCCCGTTCCACAGGATTCCTGCGGCTTACACTCCTCCTTCCAGCCGTCTTTACAGTATAGCAGAATGTGGCCTTTTTCACAACCTGTCTCTTTTTCCTCCTTAGCAAGGCCCGGAAATGTGTCCTGTTTGTTAAAGTGTGCTCTCTTAAGCCACATTCAGTCGCAACATGCTGCTCACTTGCTTGATCGATCGGTTTTCTCTCTCCTCTTAAGTACTTCGACCCTCTCCAGATATGTTTTCTTTCTCAGCGGAAAGAGGTTTAGTGGTGCTTTTGACCCTTCTTAAAATGAGCTGACCCCCGGGACAGATTATTGACACTTAACAACTAGCTTTTGAGAATTGCGGTGCAAACTGTGCCTTCCAGTTATGAATGTGAAATGGAGATGTGCAGTGAGCTTTCTGTTTATTCCTCCTCCAGGCTGGAAACAAGCCTGTCTTCAAAGACCACCAGCAAACGGCAATCCACAAAGGGCAGGTAAAGGTGAAGTACTTGTATGAAGACTCCTACAACCGGAAGGTCAACGGTAGCAGCCATACCTCTGGGTCCTCTAAGCCACCGGCCGCCCTGTCGAAGGAGAGGGGTATGGAGAGCAGTAGCTCCACCAAGTCTGCTGACAGCACCTCCAAGCCCTGCAAGCCTGGTCCAATCACCCCTGAGCAGGCCCTGAAGATCCACCAGCAGCATCTGACTCCTCTAGAGCAGCAGGAGATCTATAACTACCCTGAAATCTACTTTGTGGGACCAAATGCCAAGAAACGGCAGGCAGTAGCTGGTGGGTCCAACAATGGGGGCTTCGATGACGACCAGGGTAGCTACATCCACGTGCCACACGACCACTTGGCCTACCGCTATGAGTTTCTCAAGGTCATCGGGAAGGGCAGTTTTGGGCAGGTGGCCAAGGTGTATGATCACAAACTCCACCAGCACTTGGCGCTCAAGATGGTGCGCAATGAGAAGCGCTTCCACCGACAGGCTGCCGAGGAGATCCGCATCCTTGAGCACCTTAAGAAACATGATAAGACAGGCGGCATGAACGTTGTGCACATGCTGGAGAACTTTACCTTCCGCAATCACATATGCATGACCTTTGAACTGCTGAGCATGAACCTCTATGAGCTCATCAAGAGGAACAAGTTCCAAGGCTTCAGTCTGCCGTTGGTCCGCAAGTTCGCTCACTCCATCCTGCAGTGCCTGGAGGGCTTGCACCGGCACAAGATCATCCACTGTGACCTGAAGCCTGAGAACATCCTGCTTAAGCAGCAGGGCCGGAGTGGCATTAAAGTCATTGATTTTGGCTCCAGCTGTTTCGACCACCAGCGCGTCTACACGTACATCCAGTCCCGCTTCTACAGGGCACCTGAGGTCATCCTGGGGTCACACTACGGTATGCCCATTGACATGTGGAGCTTTGGCTGTATCCTGGCCGAGCTGCTCACGGGGTACCCTCTCTTTCCCGGCGAGGACGAGGGAGACCAGCTGGCCTGCATGATGGAGATCCTGGGTGTACCGCCTCAGAAGATCTTAGATCAGGCCAAGCGGGCCAAGAACTTCATCAACTCCAAAGGTCACCCGCGTTACTGCACTGTGACCACACTTAGCAACGGCTCGTCGGTGCTCAATGGCGGCCGCTCCCGTCGGGGCAAAATGCGGGGCCCGCCAGGGAGCAAGGAATGGTCCACGGCCCTCAAGGGTTGTGATGATCCCACCTTCATCGACTTCTTGAAGAAGTGCTTGGACTGGGATCCAGCCACCCGCATGACCCCCAGCCAGGCACTTCGGCACCCCTGGCTTTACAAGCGCTTGCCCAAACCAGTGTCCGGGGACAAGACCCAGGCTCCCAAGCGGAATACAGAACACGTCACCTCCTTTCCTAGCATTGTGTCGAAGCTTCCCTCAACTGTGGGGCCCGCCAGCAACAAACTGAGGACGAGCATGATGGGGGACCCTGCTGGGAGTATACCTTTGCGCACAGTGCTACCAAAACTGGTCTCTTAGGGTGTTGACATCAGGGCGACGGACATATCGGTTGTGTGATGCTCATCTAATTCTATTTTTATTTTACAGAATGTTAATACTTCAGGTTTTGATTCAGTTTAGCTAGGCAATAAAAAAAAAGTTAAAATAATCTGACAGATTTTTTTATATTAAGCAATTTTCAGATCAGCTGGTTTTTCTGAGATTCTTTGAGAAAATACTGTTAATTTTTGTTTTTAATGTGTCCGATATTAGACGTGTGGGTTCGATAGTGTCGTTTTAATGAAAACTCATACCCTGGTGTTTAAGGGCTGAATTTTAGAATTTCAAGGGCTAAAAAAGATTGTAAATAAGAAACTGCCTGAATAATGAAATTTAATTCTAATGTTACATTATTCATTTGACAAGTGGTGATTTAAAGAAATGCTTGTAATTGGCATTCGGTTGGTTTTTCAACTTTCGTCATATGCACAGCAAAGATTCAAGCTTTTTAAAAATTTGTTACATGAAGGAAAGAAAAGCAAACAAACATTTGAGGTGGCGTCGTTTAGCAATAAATCCGCCCCGCGAGTCATTAGCGTTTGTTTGGCTTTCTGATATTGAATGATGGCCTTGTATCTTGAAAGCGAGCCCGATGGAAGCTGTTGAGAAGGGGCATTAGGTGTCCGTCTGGTAGGTGAGTGACAGGCAGGATGCAGAATGGGATTTGGGGAAATCGGCGTCGGAACGTTCAGCACAACCGGGTCATTACCAAGGGGTCTCGCGGTTTGGTCCGGGAAGACGTGATCCGGTCTCGTTTTTGTGACAAAGGGCTGTCTGCCGCCAGAGGAGAACAGGAATCTCAGCTTTACTTTTGTGCTTTTTTGTTTTTTCCCACCTGGGGCGGCTTTCACCGCTGGCTGTGTTCCCGCCGTGTTCTGACGCGACCCAGGTGATTAACCGGGGTGTTGGCTTAGAGCCTCAGGGCAGAAATGGCTGATTGGAAGTCATTTAGACCACACCCATGGGTGCGGCTTTGCTGCCCCAGGGGCGACCTTTAGTTGCAGACTTTGTCCTGGCTGTGCTAGTTTACTGCCCCCCGCAGGGCGGTTTATTTGTGCCTGTCCCGTAGAGCGATTAGGGCCATGGTTGGAGCACCGCTAAACTGTGAACTGCAGCATGCAACGTCCCACAGGCTTAGCAAGTGGTCAGGGGTCCCCCCCCCCCCCCCAAAAATGGCACCGTCGCAGTTTTGCTGGCTGCCAAACGCAGTTGTCGGCTTGGGGGTGGGCGGCTGGTAACTGGTGTAATATGACAGACAGCACGTTCCGTCAGCCGTGTGTCACAGAGCCTTTTTAATTTTAATGGGATACTGTCCACCCCCCCATGGCTAAATGGCAGAGTGAATCCCATGAGATGGGTTTGGAGGGGGGGCTGATTTTGCTCATTTTACCCCTTTGCCCTGTCCCAAGGCTCAAGCGGTGTGATCCTGACTGGCGATGGTGCCTGGGGCTCGATGGCCTGGTGCCCCCTAGCTAGACACTCAAACCCCTAAGGATCAGGACAGCTCTGCCAACAAAAAGTTGATGGCCTCAATTTTAGGGGCAACCACTGAGAATGTAGCATGTTTTTGGGGCTGTTTATTTATTATGGTGGTAATTTATTGTAGTGGTAGTAACAGTAGTAGCATTAGTATGTTGTTGATGATGATGATGACCATTGCTAGACTCCAAAAAGTGAGTGAATGACTGGGCGGGGCACGGTGCACTGTGACGTGTTTGGCTTGGATTGCCTGCCGCACCCCCTCTGGGGGCCGCGGGTCAGCAGATGGCGTGCAGGGAGCGTCCCGGAACGTCACTCTTTCCCAGGCATTTGTCTCCACCCCCTCCGAAGGGAACGGTGCTGTCCTGCAAGTAAAGCGGAACCCCTCACTCTCTACTCAGGTGTCAAACTCACTCCTCTTGAGGATTAATTATCCCAGGTTAGGGTCAGCATCTCAGTTTCGGTGCAGTTGAGACAAACCCTAATGCTCCCAGATGGCTTATTTGTAAACTGTTTCATTTGAGCATATAACTGGGTGCTATTTTCCTTTGCCGTAACATGGTGGGCTTGTGGGGATGCAGTCACCCGGAAGTCTCCGCGGAAACACCGGTTTTACTCGGCGTAAAAGGACGTGTTCCATGACATACTGACTGCAGCCAGGCTCAGACATGCTCAGACCACATCGGGGCCAGACCACATAACTGAACACACGTCCCCAGAGAGAAGTGGCGCCCCCTTGTGCCGAAACCTCCTTGGGGCTCCTACTCTCTTTCACCACCACCCCCCTGCAATGTGTAAGGTCCCTGTGCCTTCAGTCTTACACCCTCGACAATGTCCAGGCACAGCGACTGCCAATCTCCTTTTAATGTTAGAGTTTTGTACCCGTTATTTTGTAAGTTTTTATTGCCACAGATTGACGGGCAATTTTTAACATATGCGTAAAGATGAGTGTACCTCGCTAAGATGTTAAGGTGTTTCTATGATTATTTGCCCTAGTGTGTGGAGTGAAGATTGGATATTTCATGGCATGTAAATCATATGTTTAAGTTAGGACTGGTGAGACTTGCATAATGACAATTGTGTGAAGTAACCAATGAGCTTGTATTTAGTTTCTTTTTTAAGAAATAAAATAATTATTAACATGCCTTGTTGTTTTTGCGCTCAATACTTGCATGTTTTGCAAGTCAGAAGTCAGGGCCAAATTCTGTTGAAAACACAAAGTCAGATATCTGTATCAGCTGTTCTATCAAAAACTGAAGACCTAAGCAAAAAGACAAGTGCATGAACAGTGCCGAACCAATGCGAGAAAAGAGGAAACATTTAAACGTTCTGAAAAGGAAGCGGTTCTGGGCCCTCGGAAGAGGGACAGGTTGTGTGGGCCTCACAGTGAGATTTCTGTCCAAATTTGTCCAGATCAGCCTCTTGACAGTACTGTCAGATCTCCCCAAGGCTCTGAAATGCATACTCCCCTCAGTAATGTTGAGCATTCCTTTGATGTCAAATAATTATTTAAAATTTAAACCTCAAAATTCTGATTTTATGTTATGGGGCTTCTGTTTTCCAGACCAAGGGAGCAAGACCGTTTTGGCCTGCAGGTGCCATCAAGGTGGCGTATTTTGTGCCCGATATGTTTGTAACACCAAAGGTGTCAGAACTGAAACGAACAGTGATGTTATCTGTACACATCATTTATGCAATGAGCCAGCAACATGGGTGTAGCCATGTAGACGTTTATTTACCGTAAACATTCTACCCATTATTCTTTTAATCCCTCTTTTTCTTGCACAGCAGAATTGCTGATCTTGGCATCACTGTGACGAGCGACTGCCCTAATCATTTTCACATGGACGGAGTTGTTCCATTTTTAACAGCTCTATTCTGAAGCCCGGTTTCCTCTGTAGGCCTGCCTTTGATCTCATCAGCCTGCAGAAGAATAGAACAGCTTCTTAACCCATGCATGTATTGTTTTGTGTTATACTGAACTGCGTTGGTCCTTCATATGAGGGCTAAGTCTGTCACTCCGTGTTCATCGGCATGTCACCTGATGTGCTGGCTCGGGCTCCAGGTTGACGGATAGTTTTAACTGTGAGCTTGGGCACCTTTGATCAGCCACGCTGGCCAAAAGTGGCCCTTTTATCCGGGACCCCTCCTGTCTTCCTGTGCTGCTGCCATGTTAAGGAGGGGCTCAATCCTTAAGTGGTGCTCTGGGGCTGGGAAAGAGCTGATTTGCATTTCAAATGTATCATTTCGCTGCTGCTTTTCACGTGTGACCTCACTGAATCACCTCACACTCCCAGAGTATAACCTCACGATCGCCAGCTGTGCAAAAGCAAAGCAAGGGGGGGTGCCAAGCCATGAGAGGTGGAGCTTAGGGCTGCTTGGTCGCTCCCCCGGTCACAGCCGGCCCCCTCGCCCTCACGGATGCTTCCTGTCTCTTCAGCCCCGTCGAGGTACCTGTCACTGACACAAACAGAGGCAGATATTGCTGGCCGGAAGATGTTGGGAAGAGAGAGGAAGCGTTGCGGCAGAGAATCATCGTCCCTGAGATGATATATGGCCGACTAATGCAGCCTTTTGTGGGCAGGGACAATTCTTGGATTTTTTAAGGTGTGTATGGGGGGGCGCATAAGAGGGGCCATAATTCATACAGAGACCAATGATGTGTTTTGAATTGGTGAGTGACGGGAGGGGGCACTCCAGGGGTCAATCTGCTTTCAGCTGGGGCCAGTACCCCTGTGGCTCTCCCCCGGTGTGAGACCCTGCTTGTGGGGGGAAAGCAGTAGCTACAGGGAAACCTAACCGGATCCTGCAGAACTTTTCAGTGTAAAACGTTCTCCTGTAGTGACACGCTTCACTGCATGTTTCAAGAAGGAGCCTTTCTGTTTCACCTCCTTACCACGGGGCGCTATCTGACCTCAGCGCAGCCTGGGACATCAGGGACATTGACAGCTTGCCCATGGAGGAGCCTGGGCACCGGTAGTCCTCTGTCCATCCCCAGCAGCCAAGCCGGGGGGTGAAGCAGGTGTTCGGCTGCCGAAGCTCGATGTGGCGCGGTGCCTCCGTCTGCTGGTCACATGACCCGGCTCTCGTGGGGTCCTACTGGCCACTGGTCTTCCACAGATTGACGCGAGTCGGGTTTTTATCAAGAATCTGACCTGGAGGGCCGCTGAGTGATGTCGGCAGGGGCAGGCCCCCCTCCGGCCGCCTCCACCCCCCCGGTAACACGAAGCCCCACTCGAGCTGCCAGCCACCTGATATGGTTACGGAGGCTCGGGCCCAGTGACATATGGTGCGATCAGAGGGATCGCAGGTGGCCTGTCAGACTGTGTATGACTGACAACAGGAGGTAGTCCTTCCACAGCCAGAGATAAAAGTCTTCAGTGTCTTTGAGGGCCACTACATCTGCCCGTGTGTGTTCAGCACGTCGCTGTTAGATGGCCAATCAAATTATGAAAGGAGGCGAAGAGCCCGTGAACTGGATTTGAAGAGTGGAGTTCCGCTATTGTTATTATTCTACCACTGAGCTAACAGCGTTATCCGGCTGACCAAAAGTTTCTCCCTTTCTCAAGGGTATAATCCTCCCTTCTGCTACTTCACTGAACGACTTCAGTCTTTATTTTTCTCAAGTGGGGTGGTAGCTCCATCCTTCATGAGCATCCCAGGCCACAGGAACATCAGGTGTGGGTGATCTCAGCAGGGACTAGCAGATGTCACCCTGCCTGCTAACTTGATCTCCTTCGGGAAACATGGCATGGTGCTGGCACTGTCTGTTTGCCAAACGGGAATCTGAGTGCTGTCTACAAATCCTGTCTGCAAATTTTTATTAGTTATTGGTATAAATGCGGCCACCCTGAATGAGACCAGGTAGTCTGCAGAATGCCAAACATCATGTACCAAGGTCAGTCCCGCTGCTGGTCAAGCAGAGTGTGTACAGAGATGATCCAGCTTTTAAATTGTCACTAAGGATGTTTTTGCGTGGCGTTTGGGACCTGCTTTGGTCCAAGGAAGCACTTACTTCAGCTTGTGATGTTAAGCAGCAGCAATCAAGGCCCCGGGTGATACCAGAATTAAGTTGCTAAACAACATCTCCATATGGTGAGTCATTATGGTAGATTGCTGCATCTGTTCTGGTTCCTTATCGCTCAATTTAAGACCATCTGAACCTCCTATGAGCTTAAGAAATACGCATTAAGAGCTAAATGACCAAGCATATCCGGATACGGGTGAAGGTGTGCTGGGAGAACAGGATGTACTGAAGGTCGATGGTTCTTGATGAACTTTTTCCCATTAAACCACTAGCTTGATGAGCTTTTTCCCCATTAAACCACTGGGCTTCTCTGTGTCTGACAGCCAAATGGAGGACGGGGCTGAGATATTTCTGGGCATTTTTAGGGTGCAGTCCCAAGTGGCACCCCAGAAAGGAGCCATCGGTAGGAGCCTGGCCCAGGGGGGGGGGTCCTTGTGACAGCAAAAGACATCGTAACGGGGGATTCGTCACCCCCGCATGTAGCCGGGGGCTCTCAACCTGCAGAATGGGATCTAGTGTGTGGGGCAGCTGTGCAGAAAACTGGTGAAGAGAGACACAAAAATATCGGGAAGGATGTCAGGGGAAGGATGTTAGGAGCTGATCTGAATCATTAGCCTCCCCCAGGGCGGCATATAGTACAGTGGCTAAATATACAATAGTAGGCATTGCTGCTGCAATCCTTCTGCTTTCATTGGGAATTTCTGTCTGTCATTTCGGATGAGGGTGTCAGCTCGACAAAAAAGTATGTGTATTAATAACAACATACTGTCAAGTCGGTTTCATGTAAAAGAGACTGCAGGTCCCATTCCTTGAGCTTCTGAGCACTAGGACAATTGCAGACGTTTCCTACATGCCCTGTACTCAAAGGCGTCTTGGTGAGAAGGTTCCACTGCATCTCAGAACACGGGCCTTCACATGTCCGGGCAGGTACGGAGAACGCTGGTAGTACAATTTTTGGTTGGCACCGTCATGGGCTCGATACATTTGTCCCAGCATTCCACATTCCAGGACAACACCCTGGATGTTTGGGGTGAGGGTTTGTGCGGCCAGATGGAGGGAGGAAGCTCTTCCTGACCGCTGAACACTGAGAGCAGGGCCAGGACAACCACTGGCTACTGACTGAACCACGTGTGTTATTTAGAAACCAGGCATCTGTATACGTAGGAGTTTTGGTTAATAAATAAGCTGAACATAAAATGCTATCAGTATGGCCAGCACAGTGTTAGTTGTGGTCTGGTAAATGCGCTTTTCCTTCCAGCTTCTCTTTTCTGAGCACTTCCTTATGACCGTCAACGATGATTCTGCTTTGATGATTCTCCCGTTGCTGAGGCAGGGGGCTGCGTGACACGTGCTGTCTCTGGACAGGCAGGAGGCCGGCCCCCAAGCGTGCCTCAGTCCGTGTGTTTTCTTGCTGTTGCTTGGTAGTGTGCTCTGGCTTCCTTTCCGTTTCAAAAAAAAAAAAAGTGATCAGAAACACTTCATTGCATGACTCTTCATAAATAAACCGGCTTCTGCTGCCTTTTCGTCTCTCTGGGGCACTTGTGGGGCCTTTTCCCTGCTGCGGAGGCTCCTGAAAGGCTGGGAGCTCTGGCTAAAATCGTAAGCAAGCAGTTAGCATAACATAGGCGTCCGGCCTAGGTGCATGCCTGACAGGGAATGACCCTAGTTTTTATTTGCGTGTGGGGTGTTAACCTGGCATAGCATCCAGGCCATGCCTGTCACAGTAGGCAATCCTTCTCGGAATAATCAAGTAGTTGCTTATGGATAGATTAACTATAACAGTCACAGGAACCCTGGTGATAACAATGAATCGGCTGTTGTACCTTTAAGAGAGATGCATAAATAAAGGAAAAATAGTCTTGCCACAGCAATGGGGAATAAGTCAGCTTGAGACACTGAGTAGGAATAATCATTTCAGCATTGTTTTAGAAGTGAACAAAATATATGTAGACGTTTAGGAGCACAGATATGGTGAATTTTGCCCACTGTAGGGTATTGCTAATCTTATTGCCGTGGAAACCGCCATGAGTTACGAGGAAGCATGTCATCATGTCATCAGCATCGTGACCAGTGCAGAAGTGCTAAGGCTGTCTCACGATATTGCTTCAGTGATGTAAAATGTTGACATGGATTAAATCGTTAATCTTTTAAATCAAGGGACAATTTCAGCAGGAACAAGATAAGATATGTTAACTTTACAGGGATCATAATTAGACGGGGAACATATGCAGGTTTAAAATAATAAGGAAAGCAGACTTGGGAGGGTTATAAACAAGAAGTCAAGGATGTAGCAGCCATTACTGTTTCCAGTCTCCAAATGGGAATCTCAGTCATTGCGATAAATAAAGCCGTTTACCAAAAGGTAGTCACCTTCAGACACCCTGCGAATGTAGCTCTGCTGCTTTTGGCCGGAAAACGTTTCAGTTAGTGCGTGAGCAGATGTGTTTGTATCTCTCGATGTTGCCATAACATACATCGAACGGCTGCACTGCGAACGACTAAATGCCCAGCTGCCTGGGCATGTCCAAGGTCCACCGTCAGGCCCAGATTCCAGGCTTTGTTTAAAGTGGCAGCGCTCTGCCAGCCCGTTTGTTATGATTTTATTATGGATTCCCATGCAGGTAGGATGCATTGTCGCAGAGATGATGAGGCAAGGAGGCCTGTTGCCATGTGCCACTGTTTCTAGGTAAACAGTTTATTTCTGGACAGTGTCAGGTTTCATGGTCTCCAAGCAGAAAAGCCCCTTCCAGGGATTATCTAAGACTAGGAGTTGCACCAGGCATTTTTTGTGAGTCCTACAAATACCTGAGCTCTTAACAACATTTGGAAACATCTGGCAGAGTGTTTAAAAAAGCGCAAAACATAAAATGAATCCTAAACTGAGGCAACTAGTTATTTTTGTAATCTGTCAAATAAATTTATAAGAACATCTAATTTTAACTTTCAGGCACATTTCAGGAAAGCTGTCTCCAGATTTCAGGTTTGTACACATTTAGTTCCAGTTTATTTCCTCAGTTCATATTTTTAACTAAAGTGACTTGTAATTTTCCTCAAAATGCAAGGCTTCCCAAATATGGCATTAAGCATCTTCCTCTCTGACATGGAAGCAGGCCCTTGCAGTGACCTTCGGGGTATGATCCATGTTCATAACTTACCAGCTACCTTCTCTTGATACCAAAAAGGTGTTTTAAGATACTTGTATTCACCACCTGGATGAGATCACCATCCTCCAACTGTTCTTGTTAAGCATGGCTGGCCACCCCATTAAAGCACCACATGTTTAATATGTCTGTGAGATAATCCTTAAAATCTCTCCATATAGCTCTACTTTGAACAGTAAGGCTTTAATTTCTAACAGGCGTCTTGTCTTCATTCAGTTGGCCCAATACGTATTCATTGAAGTCCTCTTTTTTTCCT
Source organism: Hippopotamyrus pictus (assembly GCA_026781145.1). Classification (NCBI taxonomy): domain Eukaryota; kingdom Metazoa; phylum Chordata; class Actinopteri; order Osteoglossiformes; family Mormyridae; genus Hippopotamyrus; species Hippopotamyrus pictus. The sequence goes on along the minus strand of JAODLC010000147.1, from coordinate 336,136 downwards.
TTTGTGATAGCAATGTGTGTAAGATTACAAAAGAAACGAGATCGAGTGCTGACTTCATGAGACACCATCAGGTGATCACTAGAGATAAACCTGGCCTGAAATGTACAGTAGTTATGATATCTAACCTTACATCTTCTACACAGTCGTCACATTCAAAAGGTTCCTCTTGTACTTCATGGAACATAACATCCATAGTGGAATCTGCCCTACATATTGGGATATATTCGCACCATGTGGACCTTAGTTCCTGTGAGATCTGCATCTCCTCCACACCTGGTGAAGAACAGCTATAGGCACGAGATGGGTGCTGACCCACTCCCCCAAGCAGGAGCTGGTGTGTGAACCGGAAGGACGCTATATCTGACAGCACTTGACCTGGACCTCCAGGGACCCCTGATTCTCAAGATCTCAACCTTCACTCAGCCACTGTGTAACCCCGCCTCCCCCCCCCCCCGATGGCTGGGCAGAAGCAGTCACCCACTCTGGGATGGGCAGTGTCTCAGGCGGCCTCCCCACAGAGCCAGAACACTGGTGCTGGTCCATGCCTTCCAATGGTCAGGGTGCGGCTCGGCCCATTGAGGACTGTTCAGTTTTTCACACAGTTACCCCCACAGAGCAGCTGGGGCTTATCTTGGAAACGATGACTCAGAGCTGGATTAGAGCTAGATCCAGTTCAGATAGAAGATGGTTCCACTTAGACCAGGTGTAGCCAGTCTTATCCAGAAAGGGCTGCTGTGTATGTGGGTTTTCGCTGCAACTCCTTAATTAGGTTACTAATTATAGGACTGATTGGCTGAAGAGTCCTCACACCTGGGTTTGAACAGCTGACCTACAGATTATCCCAAAAACCTGCACACACACTGGCCCTTTGTGGATAAGATCACTCAGCCCTGACTTTGAAACTGATAGTGAATGGAATGCATTTTAGCAGGGTTACGAGTGCCATTCAGTTCCTCCAAGATGAGGACTGGGCTCAGTATTTTCTCTTTAATATTTTAACACATACTGCTTCTCCATCATAAAGCATGGGGATAGAAGATTTAGGCCCATTTTATAATGTTGGATTTACTGATATGATGCACTGCGTCCTGTTCTCCTTGCAGAGCTGCGTGATGCTTTTAATCCCAGATTTCTCCCATGACACCAAAGCTGTTATGTCACTATTTTCTTGATCATATTTACACAAACCAGTAGAAATTTTCCAATTTCATCTGCAGAAGAGACAGCAGTCCTCAGTGTTATTGTTTCTAATTCTACTTTACATTTTAAAACACCATGCATTACGTTCAACATGAACTGTAATTTACTACACTTTTTTCACTTTCATTGTAGACAGATACAACTGCAGATTCCAGTGGATGGAAGTGAAGAATCGTGGAGCATTCCAGTGCAAGCCAGTTAGGCATGGAAGACAGATATAACTGCAGATTCCAGTGGATGGGGGTGAAGAACCGTGGTGCATTTCCAGTGAAAGCCAGTTACGCATGGCAAATAATTCTCTATGCTAACATGCGGTACACACTATACCGCCTCAGCCTGAAGAACGCTAAGCCTCAATTATATTAAGGCCCTGAGTGGTAGTGGGGGGGGGCGTGGTCTCTTCTCTCCCCCTTCCTTCAACAGTCCTTCTTTGACTTTGAATATCATAGCTTGTGTTTTAGACCATAGAAATATCTTATTAAGAGCAAGTGCAATTGCATTGGTGTTACGTTGTAAAACAACCCTGACATCATGTTTTATTGGTTTTTGGTGTCAAAGGGGGGGGGGGTTATTCTATTTCCCTAAATGCCTCTGTTTACCTTGATGCAGCTTCTGTTACGCTTCGCTGAAGGTGCAATGCTAACATGATAGCGTTGTGAATGTCTTACTCTGTACAGTCACCGAGGCTGACACACATACAGCTCATCCGATAAAGGCTCCCTGGCCTGCCCACAACCGGGAGACATCTGCGCGTGGTATTTCAGCCAAATTAACCCGGAGGGCGAGGTCAAGCGGCTGATCCCCTTAGCCGATGAAATCAATGCTGGAAATGTGATGCAAATGTGCGTGCCCACATTAGAAGCTGATGTGATGCCGATGTCACTCAGTCCCCACTATTTTTACATCTCCCCCTAGAAAAATGCAAAAAGGATTATCCCTGCGTATCCCTGAGACCCCTGGCAAAGGGGAGTCATGGGGCAAGAGGTCAACAGTGGAAAAGGCCCTTAGGCAACCCTGGGTATCCAACCTGAGGCCGGCTCACGTCAGTGTATAGGTCAGGGGCGGATTAATGCCTGGGGCCCCTGCAAAATCTCGGCCCCCGCCTCGGGAAAAACAGTTCAACTTATTAAATCAAGCCACTCAATTTGCCAACACCTACCCCACACCCCAGTTGGTAAACTTTACCACTAGCATCACCCCACCAAGCCATGTCAGCCTAGGCCCCCCAGGGAAGTTAATCTGCTCGTTTAGGGGCTGTGTCTAACGCTGACTGAGGCCGAGTAGAACGGGTTTTAGTGAAGAAACCTAAACTTCATTCAAGCAAATAGCTTCAAGTGAGATGGACTGATCATGTCCTCACACAGACTGCACTGTGGAGACTTTCTTATCCGATGGTGAAAGATGGGCCAGCTGGCTGTGACCCCCCCCCAACAAGACAATTGAAGGGCTAAAATGTGACTCGAGCAGACAGGCGACAGGATTAGCCAGTCACTGGAGTGCTGATGGTGTGACACGTGACGGGGAACGACCAGAGAGGTCGACCTCAAGGGGCACCGAGGCCACCAGGCAGAACCCAGGCTACCTTTAAATGTGGATTTAGCCGGATTAAGCACGTTTAGCATGGCTTTCCATTATCCAAACAGGATGATCTAGCAGGTGGCTTGAGTCGAGACACACCTGACTTGGTGGCCTGGTGGACTAGAGGTGCGGTTGGGATGGGTGGCTTCAACAGAAGGTGAGCGGATAATAGATGTAGGTCAAGGCATTTAAGCCAACCAGTCCATGACCCACTGGAGGCCCCAATCAGCTCGTCTATTCAAATCCATTTCCTGGAAGACTTGGAAGACAAAACCGAGATTCACTGGCCTAGACTAAAGCTGCTCTGCTTGTTTCTGGGGACATATTCTGATCTTAGATATAAGAATAACAAGTACAACTTCAAGCTATCTGCTGCTCATGTTCCTGACTGATGAAAGCCATCTGTGCTTCTCCATTGACTGGACATGAGCCTGGCCCATTCTTGACACGGGCTTGTGGGCTCTTGCCTTGAGTCTCAGGTTACAAGGGCCCTGGGCATGTCTGTTTGTGACAACAAAACAATTCAAAACTCCCGGGTGGGTGACAACTGGGGCATCTCTGCTATGTTGGCAGGGACGGCATGGGGAGGAGAGAGGGACGGCAGAGGTGTGGCCATTTTTCCAGCTTGAATGACAAATGCAGGGAAGCCGACCACTCAAGTGAAATGCTCATCAAGACTTCTCTTGTTCTGCTATCTGTAAATATACAAACCCTAACCCCACCATACTTGTTCAGTGTCCCACTGGCTGTATTGATTTGCTGGTTGGGGCATAATCATTAAGACTTCAGAAGAGAAAATGATTTGTCATGGGATAGGAGGGCTGACTTGGAGAGGCACCAAGGGGGTGGTGCGTAAATTGAAGCCATGTATTTTAAGGTCTTACTGGGACGACATAGGACACACAGCGGGGGAACACCCAGGGTAGGGTACCAGTCCTTCAGCAGTCTCACACACACAAGCACGCACTTCAGAAAACCAGAAGATTCTTCACAGGGCACGGTGAATGCATATGGAATAAGCGAGTGAGCTGGTGACTTGGGGACAATAATTATTGGCAACATTAGCAGTATGAATTCCCTTCAGCAGAGAAGATCTTTTATGTGATGTGAGGGAAGGTCAAAGTGCAGGGCCAAGTTCCCTGTATGTCATAGCTGTCCAGTGACAATGTGGCAGGGACACATCACATGATGTGTATAAGGGTGACAGAAATGGGTGTCATAAAAGTGTTCCCTTAAACTTCAACTTCTGCAAAGGCAGAACCAAATGGGAACCACAAAATCAAGGTTTTAAAAGTATGAAATGCTACACATGCATAAATGCATTTGAAACAGTTACAGCATGTTATCTGTTTCCAAATTAAAAAACTGGACCTTCCCCAGAAAGGGTACCTTTGCTGTCACTCGGGTCCCCGGTGGATTGTTTAAGCAGGGGACATCCACCGAATGACATCATCAATCATCAAGGTGCATGTATGACCCCATAAAGAGGAACTCCCCAAGTTGAACCCCTATAAACCAATGGTCAGACGGCAGAATTCTTTGTAGAGTCACATGACCATGGTGACAGAGGTTAACCCATTTAAAGCTGGTGTGCTTCTAACTCACACTTTCTCCTCTATATGCGTGTTCCTTCAATGAACGCCCATGTCTCGTGAACTTGCTGGTAACACATGCTCACTGAGAGCAGAGCTGTAACTGCCCTGCCAAAGTTCCTTGTCACTCAGGTATTTTTAAAGAACAGGCTTTAGTCATAAATCGAGGCAAAGTGTGATTCCCTTCGGAATGAATACCTTCACCTCTCAACTCTCTCAATGTGAAAAATTCCTTTGGCATTAATATATAATGCTACCAGTGACACACCATGTTTCACAAACACTCCCAGTGATATCAGAATTTCCATGGTAGCGTTTAACCTTCGGGCACAATTATGGGTTTATTAGCTAATGCTGATCGGAAAGCTTCTCCTGTTTCGCCAACTTACTTCTCAGTTATGGTTAAGCCCTAAGAATTATTATTTAAGTGCTGAAGGTGTACAAGCTGAGACCAGAGCTGAGGATTGGGTTCCACATGAGCTTGTTCTTTCTCCCTGCCCCAGCAAAATCAGGTCTATCTACAAACCAGCTCTGACTTCACTGGTGGCACACATCTCTAGCTCAGTGGAGGAACAACGTGGAATCTGAGTTGCCAGCTCGAAGTAACCAGAGTCCTACTGGATATCCTTCTTCCGTTCTCCGGTGTTCTGGTGTTACTATAAATACAAGTCCACTGAATATCAGCCTTTGGCAGCTTTCAAGCTCTGTGATGGAAAACCATCATATACTGGTATTAGAAGAACATCTAGAAATTGGATAGGGTTCCTCAACAATGCTGCAGAAAATGTGTCTGTCCTTGGTGCAGTACACATGGCAGCTCAGTCCAAAACAGGTCTGTGGGCCTACACGATAGCCACACGATAAGGGCAGGCAGACCGGCTGGCTAACTGGGGGCACCGGGTTTGCTCGTGTCTCGTGTCTGGGCCAGACTGGTATGAGAAACCCAACCTGGCCCTAATATAGAGTTCTCCAGTGGCTGTGGATGTTTTTAGAGTGTGGGAAGCCAGCGAGACAGCACACAAGCAGGCCCTAAATAGACAGTGAGGACTTGGCATGGCTCAGGAGTGGGGGCGGGGGCTGCTGGGGGAGGGGAAACACTCTGTAGTGCGTCTGGAGGCCGGGTGCAGAGATCCCACCTACTGCCAGGAAAGAGTTTCCTGTAAAAACCCTTAGAGGAGAGCCTGATGTGTGGGACCACAAGCTGACTTTCCTCGATAGTGCAGATGATCATGGGCTGAGATGCCAACATTGTGGCAGCAGGAAAAACAATGAGGAAAGAAGTAGGATTGTATGAACTTTGGGTGCAGTTTACTGACCGTTTTCAAGAGACACTCGAGGTACCAAATTATTCATGACACAAAAAAACACAGACTCGTACTTATATAAACATAGGTATTACAAAGAATTTAAATGATTCAACACCCACTTGAAGAATTTTGTTGACTATTTGCTGTTTCCTAGGACACAGCTGCAGTAGATTTAATATCTCAAGCCGTTCCAGCACTGCACACCATTTCCACATGTTTGTCAATTTAGGCCTCGGAGCAAACAGAAAGCTGGCTCTGTCTTTTGAACTTTTGGGATTCTGCTTTTGCTCACCTGACAAGAGGGAGAGTGTTCTCCGAAGTGTTTTGCTCCATCAAAGATTCATGTCTATGTTGCTTAAGTTGTTAGACACCCCTCACCCCTGTTTCGTATTTACCGAGGCTTACCACTGCTGCCACTCAGAGAGAGCTGAAACTGTGAAATTCTGCAGGCAGACTCGAGCACGCTGCAAGCCTTCGGGCTGCAGCTGTGGGCCGCATGTGGATGGCCTCCACGCGCCCGCATCCCATCATGTGCTGGCGCCCCCTTGTGTAACCTCTGTCAGCAAGAGACACGATGTTAAAAGTCTATTGGCCATGTTTGGTATCGGCCCTTGGAGCTCTGGTGGGTTGAGTCCTCCTCTGCTTCACCTTTGGTTCTTTTGATCTTCTCTTGCTTCCCATGATACAAAACCTGTAGGCATCTCTTGCCAGAATGTCAGAACATAAAGAAAAACAAAGTATTGGTTTGTCAGTGCTAACAGTGCTGAATGGACAATATTTTCATGTTACCTTTGCATTCTTACTGCCTTAAACTATGATTCATGTCCTTTTTCTTTCAGTGTGTCTGTGGTGTGACCATGGTGGATATTACTAACAAGAGACTTGTTTAAGGAAGCAATTGAAAGCAGCTTCCAGTGTGACTGCCAAAAATACCACTTTTCTTGTGAACAGTTTTCAGTTTAATATCTTTTGCTACATGTACAAGTTTGACTCCCCATTCAAGCTGCTGCAGAGTGGATTCACTGGTAATTAATTAAAAAATGGATTGCAAAAGTTTTATTTTAAGGGTTTATTTTATTTTAATTTACAAATGATAATGAATTTTCTTAGTACAGATGATTTGGTAAACAACACGTGCACACATTTCTGTGCTCTTTGGCAATAAAAGTAATATATTTTAAAAGTATGCATAAAATGCGTTTGTACCTTTAGCAATAGTCAAAGTAGCTCCGGGGATGACATGGTGGTGCACTGGTTAGCACTGTTACCTCACACCTCTGGGACCCGGGTTCGAGTCTCCGCCTGGGTTACATGTGTGTGGAGTTTGCATGTTCTCCCCGTGTCGTCGTGGGGTTTCCTCTGGGTGCTCCGGTTTCCCCCCACAGTTCAAAGACATGCTGAGGCTAATTGGAGTTAATAAATTGCCCGTAGGTGTGCATGTGTGAGTGAATGGTAACAGTGTGTGAGTGTGCCCTGTGATGGGCTGGTGCCCTGTGATGGGCTGGCCCCCTGTCCAGGGTTGTTCCCTGCCTCGTGCCCATTGCTTCCGGGATAGCCTCTGGACCCCCCACGCCCCAATAGGATAAAGCGGGTTGGAAAATGAATGAAATTAGATCCGATTTAATGTGATTTATGACAAGGAGGATATACAGTATAACGTTACAAAGTCTGCCATCTGGTGGATTTTTTCGTCAACTATAGTGCAATATAATAAGACGTGGAAGACATGTTGAGCTCAAATATATAACCCCGAGACATGGTAGTGATCTTAAGGAAATGCTTCTGTCGATTCCTTTACGACGTGTCAATTACCAGAATATTAGCATAATACCTTTGTAAAATACTTTACACAATAAAAGATAAAACGTCTTAGGTTAAAGTAGAATGTTCCAGCTTAAATGCGATGCCTACTGTGCCGACTAGTGGTCACTTATGGAATAATTGTATAGTTCGTAATTAATAAACGTGTTTTAGTCCGGAGCATGAGGTATAAAAAAACATTTGAACGGTGTTACGTATTTATCATAAAGATGAATACTAAATAGATTAAATAGATAAATGTTCAGCTAACTTACCAATTTTATGTGCGATCCGGGATAAAGAATATCGGAAGAGGTAAAATACAAAATTACTTCCTATAAACACCACAGTTAATGAGCCTGAATTAACCCAGAATAGATTTTTTTCTATTACAAAATACATAAGAATCAGGATCTTTATTGCCACACGACCAAGTCCGTGAAGAAATTTTGTTGCCACAGCTCTTTAGGCGCTTTTCCACTTATGCTCGCTACGCGAGGAGGGCTGTTCCGTAGGCTACTGAATTCGAAAAATGACTATAGTGCATATGGCGGACGATGTGCGACATTAATACCAATATGGAATATTAATGTACATGCAATTCTTACATCGCAAGGACCACGATAGCAGGGGCGTCGGAGGGGAATTGATACCCTGAGAGATTCAGGGAGCCCAGCACTTTACAGGGGCGCTTAAATAGGTGAATTTATAAAATTACATAATAATGAAAGGCGGCGATGGGCAAATGTGACATTTTGTCAGGGGGCCTAGAATGTCTAGCTACTCAAGATAGTCAGCTAGCCGGATCGATCGAGACCAGGCTTTTTCATACTGTCCGGACATTATATTTTATACTGTGAGAGGAAACACAACACATACAGCTCATAAAGCAGGGAAGAAGTCTTTCATCAATGACAATCAGGTAAGAGCCAGGCTAGAGTTAAAAAAGCATATCTTATACAGTCGCATACCCGACAACTGTGAATTTAGTGAAACTGAAAATTTAGTAGTGATGCTTTTGCATGAGTTCTATACATGCACTTTCCGAACCAATCATAATCATTTTCATCCTTGCTGTTTTTATAGGCCTATGTAAAATGCGTTCCCTCTTGCAGTCCAAATATAAGCCTATATATAGGGTGACCAGATAATCCATGTCAGGAAGGACACTTTGAGCTACTTCGGGTTTTACAAACTACTTTCAAATTGAAAGGCTCCTGTGCTCGGCTAACTAGTTCGGCTATCTTCTTGTGCTTTGACTGGTTTGTTTCCTTAACTGAAAGACTTATCCAGCTGTTTCATATTAGCTTTAGTGACACATGCATGATTATAGGAGACTGACCAATCAGCACACAGCAAGAACTCAGTGCTCAAGTGAAATCCAGGTCCGTTTAATTGAAATGGTAATTTACAATTCCTGTCCTAGCTCAGAGTGTCCTCCCTGACATGGATTTTCTGGTCACCCTACCTATATAATATATATATGCAGTTAGGCAAATCGACCTCTCTGAACTACCCCTGGTGTATTGATTTGTGTTGGTGTATTTGCCCCGCGATGGACAGGCCTCCCCAGCTTTGGATCCTGCGTTGCTTGGGACAGCTTTGCGGTCAGGATTAGTGACTTGAACATTGATGGATGGATATTAAAGGCGAATGATGAGTCATAGTCATTCCCCTTTAAGAAAATGCATGGGGTTACTGCATGACGTAACCGCAAACGCGGACGCCGACTTGTCGGAAAGTGGCCGCGTGAGTTTTGGTTCTCGCGCTTCCTGTTCACATTTTTAAAAGCGCTGTCGCCTCTGTTATCGTTAATAAAGCACCGGGAGTTCGCCGCTTTGTCATACCTCTGGAAGGACCGGTGGCCCGCGGGAAAAGATATTATCTACTTTTCGCCGACTGGAGTCTCAGAGTTGACAGCCGAAATGGACATTAGGTGTCAGCCGGCAGAAGGGGAGCTTGCATTTTAAAATAAAATAAATTTCAGTTAGCCGCCTCCGCCCGGCGCTCTAGCCGTGCGGGTAACAGACTGTCCCGCCGGCAAGACGGCTGCTAGCTTACAGACGGCGCAGCCGCTTCTCAGCCGGCTTCAACGTAACGGAACGACTTAAACCTTCAAGAGGCTCCTCGGCACCGTTCGGGATGCTGTCCGATGCGCAGACTGAGCCGGTGTTTCCAAGCCAGCAGCTGCCGCAGGGTCAGCAGAACCCGGCGCAGTTTGTCCAGTGCAGCGTCAAGCCCACGGTGCCCATGAAGACAAACGCTATTACCCAGGATTACAAAGTCACCAACAAGGTCCTGGGCTCCGGCATCAATGGCAAGGTGATAGAGGTTTTCCGGAATAGGGACGGCGAGCGCTTTGCCCTCAAGGTGAGCTACTCGCCTGTTGGGGCGGGGGGGCCGCTGCGGGTGACGCGGCTGGGGTCGGGCAGCAGACGACGACCCGGCATTTGTTTTTACTCTGGAGGGTAGCTGGCGCCCGAGGTGTTTGGTGTGACCGGCTGTTTTCGTGAAGTACCCCGCAGTTTCATTGGTGCACTTTTCAATGTGAAGAGTTCATGTTGACGGAGCGCTTCTTTGGGCGACTTGCCGGTGTTTACATGACTGACTTTTTAGTCTTTAGGTGCCCGGCTCTTAGACTGACAAATTAAACGTTCCTTCCACTTAGACTGTTACGGCGGTATTCTTAATGAAAACTGGTCTGTCTTGGAGTAATAGTGTTTCTTATTGAAACATTTGGTCTGTTAGTCTTTATGCTGTCTTTTTTTCCAGTAACATTGTTACAAGTTCTAATGAAATTTGACATCACATGGAGTAATGGTGTTCCTTTCCGGATTTGGACTGCTAGTCTTAAGTAGTTTTTTTCCGGTAATATTGCTGTACTTTAATGAAATCTGACATCACATGGAGTAATGGTGTTTATTTACAGATTTGGAATATCAGTCGTACTACAATTGTATTTTTGCAGCAATATTGTTGCAATACTTTTAGTTAATGCACTCTGACAACACACTATTGTGTTTTTTTTTTTTTTTTTTTTTTTTTTTAAATTTACAGATTTTTATTTTCATTCTTACCACATTCATTTTTTCTCTGTAATATTATTTGTACAGTACTTAATGCAGTATGACATCATCCAGAGTTACAGGGTTCCTTTACAGATTTGGCCTGTCAGTCTTACTGCAGTTTCACAACCTAACAGTGTCTTATTGAATCATTAAAATCATATTTATATTTCCTTGCTTTAATAGTTTTTGCTTAAACCATGGGTGGCTAATCTTATCTGCAAAGGGCCGGTGTGTATGCAGCCGGTCCTTACACCTGGGTTTGAACAGCTGACCTACAGGTTATCCCAAAAACCTGCATACACACCGGCCCTTTGCGGATAAGATTGGCCACCCCTGGCTTAAACTATATTAGAAAAACCTGGAGCATTTTTTGTAGCTCACGTGACTGTTGATGGCCTGCTAATATGTTACGGGTCCTTCTGGTGCAATACAAATGGTCCTGAAAAAGGTGGGTTTATAATTGCTCTTTGTACTGTCCCCTGGGTTTGTTCTGGAAGAAATATCACTTGGTTAAGTTAAGCAAACCAATGCATGATGAGTCACTGGTGTTGCTCACAGGTGCTTGTTTTATATCGCTTTGCATCATGCTAGGATGTCTCAGTTTTGTGATTAGATGTCCTTGCAATTGTGACATTCACATTCTCATAAAAGGATAGGATTCTACTCTGGCTGCTCAATAGGAATTTAAGTCTAAATGGTTTTAATTAGGAGAGTCCCCTATCGAACTTTTTGCTAACAAAGTCATTCTTCATCCCTCATCTGTGCATTTCTGCTTGAAACAATCACCTCATTTAATAAAATTAAATTCAAGCAAAGACTATATTGGATATATCCCTATTATCAGGAAAATTAACCACTCTTGTCTGTGTGTGTGTGTGTGTGTGTGTGTGTGTGTGTGTGTGTGTGTGTGTGTGTGTGTGTGTGTATATGTGTGTATATGT
>JAODLC010000147.1:308725-324550 GCA_026781145.1 Hippopotamyrus pictus | reverse complement strand
ACCCGGCTTCTGATGAGCCACACCTGTTCTCAGGTAAATACCAGGAACAGGTGTGGCTCATCAGAAGCCAAGCGGGATAGAAAAGCTACTGGATGGTAGCTGTCCAGGACCGGAGTTGGAGACCCCTGTCATAGACTCGTCAAAGCTGCTCTGGCCTCTGCTTGGACCGGCTACCTCCATGCAAGGTGCCTTTTCTGCTGACCCTGTTGCCAGTGATGCCGATTCTTTGTCTGAAGAGCTTTGCAGCGTTTCCTCTCTCTTCCATTTCTTTTATCAGGGCAGCTTTGGCATGCTTGGCAGTGTCTTCACCTGTGAAGTATCTAATGGAAAAATACTTTGAGAACAGCACCAATCAATTTGTGTTGATTTTAATTAATTTTACTTAATGTTCAAAATAGGTAAAATAATAGAAAAATGTCTCATAGGATTGATAATTCTTATCCATATACTGTATACTAAACATTTCCATCATAACTGTAATAAAACAATCAACAGTAATAAATAAAATATGAGTAAGTGCAACTACTAGACTACAGGCCAAGGACACAAACTTCACCAAATTATTGCAAATTTAGAAAACACAATGAAGCTTTGGTTTTTTTTTTGATTACACATGTAACATTGTTTTTATGTAGCCAACATTACATATACATATACAGGTCACTACATATGTATTATTTCTAGTATGTTTTAATAAAAAAGTTCTCGCCTGTCTTTGTATCGGGTCTCCAGTAAAGTGGCAACTGAATAGAGGGGATCACTTTCGATGCCGCTGAATCGTCTGTCGACAGCTTGCAGGAGTGTGCTCTTTATTGTTTTGATGCCGCTGTCAGTACTATTCTCCTTGGAAAGCAGACGTTTTAAGACTGTGATGGCTGGGATCACGTCTGCTTTAGTGGAGGTCGCTGAGCTGATGTTCCAGGATAACTCCTCAAAAGGCTCTGCCACAGTTTTTTCCAATAATGCCCACTCGTTGGCTGACAGAGTTACAGGCAGGTTGTGATCTGCAGGAGAGGTGCAGAGGACTCTCTTCTGTCTGAGGAGGCTTTGAATCATGTAGAACGAACTGTTCCACCTTGTCTGAACGTCTTGACGTAGATGATTTGTGGACAATTTTAATTGTCTGAATGTCTTCCAAGCAAAACTGTAAGTCGCGAGTGTTTAAAATGTCCCACGATTTCTTGCATTTGCTTTAGCGTCACTAACGTTGTGAAATGAGCCCCTCGTGCACAACGAGCTGCAGCGTGTGAGCAAAACAACCCAAGCTCAGAATTGCTATTTCATCCATAGCCGCCTTCACGTTACTCGCATTGTCTCGCACAGTCACATGCACTTTAGCGTGTTGAATCTTCCAGTCATTAAGCATTTCTATAATGGAGGCTGCAATTGAACTGCTGGTATGTGACCCCCTGCACTTTTTCACCTGAAGCATCGCATTCTGTAGCGCATATGACTCAGAGTTCACCCAATGTACAGTGAGACTTATGAGAGACATTTGGCTCACATCTGAGGTCCAAATATCAGTTGTGAAGCTCATTGCTTTAACATTCCCCAACTGCACCACTAACTGTGATGACACTCGGTTGTATAGTTTGGGTATAGCAGTTTCTGAAATGCATTTTCTAGATGGCAGATTGTACCTGGGCTCTAAGTACTCCAATAGGCTACGAAATCCGACATTTTAAACTACAGATAGTGGTTGGTCATGCAGTATAATGAAGTTGAGCAACTTCTCTGTTATCCCCTTGGCTTTTGGGTTGTCTGTTGTATATTTTTGGAAAGCGTCAACGAGCATCTGCTGCCTGGTGTCTTTTTCTCTGTTTGCTAGCATAAACTCCTGATACTCCTCGTCGTGAAATCTCTACAGGTGCTTAATTAAATCTGTTGTATTGTACGACGCAACTGTACTTCCACCCCTCGGCACACTGGCGTTACACACATTGCAAGTAGCAGTCTTGCTTTTCGGCATTTCCAAACTAAAGTATCTCCAAACAAGCAACATTTTGTTCAAAACAACGGCTAATGTTATTCGCACACCCAGATTGAATTTGACGCGGTTTCACGGTATGGAATAAGGAGCGGCGACGCGTATCGTATTACACTGCAGCGAGTTTAAGGTCCTGCGCAAGCTGTACAACCGATATCTGATGACAGAAATACGGCAATTTCGGTCCCAATACCGATATCATATTGGATCGGGCACATCTCTAGTATTTTATATAAAATATATTTTTAGTTAAATACATGCAGATTGACACTAAGATTAAAATGTAACAAAAATGTCTTCCATTTTCCAAAAAGTTACTGATAGCTTTCTATATGCCTAGAAGAGCACCGCTTCGGTTCACAAACCTCTCCTCAGGTGCGTCTCAGCCATTCCATCTGTCCATTAAATGACCAGCTCAGGTTAGCGAAACATGGTATGATAGCGCTTGAGTCAACAAATACATGGGTATATTGGATTAGCTGCATACCAATGATTATCAGTGGTTAAGCTAATGTTCTCGGGCAGAAATAATGTCATGGTTTTACACCTACGTGAAGATCAGTTTAACATACTATTCTTTGACTGCTTAAGAATTTTATGCACAGTACAGGTATCCCACGCTTTACGAACATTCGCTTTACGTCACTTCGCTTTTAAGAGAGACCTACTTTAGCACCTGTTTTAAGTGAATGAAATCCAAAGAGGATTTTTGCTTTTACGCTAAGAGAAAAGCGTTTATCAGTGAACGAAATCTAGATTTACAGTCATGCGTCGCATAACGACGTTTTGGTCAGTGACGGACCAGATATACCATGGTGGTCCCGTAAGATTATAATGCAGCTGAAAAATTACTATTGCCTAGTGATGTTGTAGCCATCGTAATAGCGCAATTGCTTGTTTGTGGTGTTTCTGGTGTAAACAAACCTGTGCTGCCAGACACAAAAGTATAACACATACAATCCTGTACAGTATGATAAACACCTGTTGCCAGTTAATGTATTTACTATACTGTAGTTTTTAAGCATTATTTGAGCTTTTGGTGATTTGGGGAAAATATCGAATCGTGATTTTTCTGACAGAAATTACGATTGCGATTTGATTTGCGATTTAATTTTTTTATGTCTTGATAAAGCTTCACTTCAATATTCAGTGTGTAGTAATTTTAAAACATATGACGCAGCATGAGATACCATCAGTATTAACTGGTTTATATTCTAATGCAAGGATGAGAAGTTAAAGATGTGATGTGTCAAGTTAAATGAAGTAATATTGAAAACAATTGCAGCAAAAAGAAAAATGGCGATCTTGCAGGTAATGCTTATTACCCTCCTAATAACACTAGAACTGCCTTTTCCCACGCCAATGAACAAGCAAGAACTACTTCAGTGTATGCAGCCCTTTTGTTTGCGCTATTGTGTTAGCTACTGTTATTAACACTAATAACACTCAAAAAACCATAATGTTCATAAGAGTGGCTGTTCTGTCCTGATACCGTAAAGCTGGAAATTTTTAAACGTAGTATGCATTTTATAAAATGTTGAATAAATAGAAGTCATTTATTGGTGGTTTCATGTTGGTCGAAGTTTCCGCTTTTTAACCAATGTATACAATTATTTTCTATACAAATCAATTCAGGTGAAACAAAACCTACGTGTTCATGGTTGCAAACTCTTTCAGACTCTCACGCAAGAAATCTTACGGCAAATCTATATTCCATTCTGAACTTAAAATTAGCTGCATCAAAAACGTTACGGCAGTTTGCAAACCCTACAGACTATTTAAAAGGTAATAAAAGTTACATACATGTAAATGTGTGTGCAAAACAGAGAACAGAAAATCTACTCCATGACCAAAGTTGCCAACCCTGCATTTTATTTTAAGTAAAATGCAGTTTTAGACTGAAGCAGCTTAATTATCATTCGTTTTTGTTACTCGGACAAATACAAAACGAATGATTAAACATTATATTCGTCTTTTTGTATGTTTTCTAAATAAGACCGCGTACCCAAACCGAACTGTAATAGCGATTTAAAGCGATCTATTCTTTTAGTATCTATGTTAAAGCCAGACTTTAATCCCACAACAGTAATAAAATAAATTTTTGGAAACTCTTAAATTTAAGTACAAAAACATGACATGAACACGACTGTATTGTGGGTTTTATGGCTTTTTTGGAGGTCACCGACTCTGCTGCTGTGAGAATTACTGACTGTCTCGTTGTTTTGATGAGTTAGCGGTATACTAATGCTATTGCCTATGAACGAAAACCAAAGGTATGATATGCTGAAGTATATTGCAGCTGGTGTTTAAAAGGAGCTCGCCGGTTCTATTGATGATTGTTTCAGAAAGGTCCAATCTCGGACCATGAAATAGGAAGGCAATTCACTTATAGCTCAGTAGTGGAATCAGTATTTTTCCGCACCACGAATGTAACATTTTCCTTGGGTTTCATGCTTTTGCTGTTTGTGGGCCTATACACCTTCTTGGGCCACTTCTGATTGGTGAGCATGACTGGCACGCGAAAAGCACTGCGTTTGTGATTGGTGAGAGTGACTGTTGCACAGGGAGCACGGCATGAATTTGTAAAACTATTCTTACAGCAGTTTTAAACCCTGGGTCTGACGTGCTGTATAATGTATATCCTAAATCGCAGATTTTTGCAACTTGCAAAACTATGCAACAATTGCATAGTTTCAGATCGCGATTTCAATTTGAAATCGATAAATCGTGCAGCCCTAATATAACCTAGTGTGTAGTAGGCGGTACCATCTAGTGCTGGGAGGTATACTGGTTCATAATGAGAACCATTTTTTATTAATGTTATGATATGAATTTTGCACACACTTGCACAGCCCCACTCCTCCTCTCAATAGCTGCTGAACACATTCACGCTGGTTAACACACACATACCAAGTTGGCTGAACATGGCATATGCTGCAGTTGAAGGCACTTCGCAAGCTGCTTTAGTGTAAAAAATAAATAAATAAAATAAATAAAAAGGCTAAGGATGTCAATAAGCCTCTATGCAAACAGTGCTACAAAGTTGTGGTGATGAAGTCAAGTAGCACGTCAAACCTGGTGAAGCATCTTAAAGACCTACATCCCGGTCTTCATGAGAAATTTCGCAAGGTCTGTGAAGCTCGCATTCCAGCAACACTGAATATTAAACACACATCAGAAATGATAACTTGGCCGGCCCACACCTTAAAATTAGCAGTTTATCTATAAGCAGTTAGCCAACAAACACGTTAGCCGTATGTTATCATTAAGGTAACGGATAGGCGCAGTGGCTAATAATAAAATAATTTTGTTGATGTGGGAACAATGCAAAAACGTAAAGCAAAAATGTGTCCTGTAAAATGAGGTAAACGCCCAGTCATACTTTAAGAAGAAGAAAAACGTTGTATACTGTGAAACCGATATAACCTTGAAAAATATCGTGATATAGATTTTTGGTCATACTGCCCAGCTCTAGTACTATCTGTGTGTGTTCTCACAACGACAAAATCACCTAATGACGTATTTCTCAAAATGTATCCCTGTTAAGCGATGCATGGCTATTGATTATGGTAAGTGAAACTACGCTGCACGTACATTATTCCATTTTATTTAGGCTATGTATCTATCTTATGCTGCTTTTACTATGTATTAGTGTTATTTTTAGATTTTGTGTGTTTGGTATACTTTGGTAGGTAATTTTTTGGGTCTGAGAATGTTGAAAAATGTGTCCCATTTAAATTAATGGTAATTGCTTTTTCACTTAGCCCAATTTCATCTTATGAAAAGTTTCATAGGGACGCTCTACTTTGGGATACTGGGGGAAACCTGTTCTATATATTTTTACTTTGTATTACCGATAACCTATGTTTGTTACCTGCTAGTAGCTCACAGGATATACATTGGCTACATCCACTTTTGCTCGCATGGGAAAACACTGGTGGTTTAAATAAAGCATTGTTAAAAATGGCAGAATAACAGCAGATATGAAAATAACTGTTCTGTTAACTTTAAATATTGACACACATCTAAATATCAGCTGGCAATATTGACCAAGACTGTTACATCGGACAGATGCGGATGTCTTAATTTTTAACAAATATCAGCCAAGTCTGATATGTAAACTGGTCTCTACTGATTTCTTTTCATGTTGAAATTGGATTTTATTTAGTATAATTTAATTTTGGCTACAGTATGTAAAAGCTCTTCATCTCTTCAATTCATGGTAAAAGGAAGGTAGTATGTGGCTTAGTAGGCTAAGCCTCTGTATCTGTGATCAGAAGGTTGACTGTTTGAGCCCTGGCCTTTGCAGAATTGTCATATGTTTGTGGGTTCTTGAGCAAGGCTCTTAACCCCCAGCTCCAGAGGTCCTGCACACTGGTTGACCCTGTGCTGTCAATCCCAACTCGCTCTCACTTGTATGTCTGTGTGTCTCATGTAGAGCAAGATGAGGTAGACAAAAAGAGAAGCAATAAAGTATCACTATTCTATTCTTCTGATCTTTTTTTTTTTTTCCAGCTACCAGAGCGATATTGCTGTTTCTCGGCTTTTACTCTTGCATATTAAAATGACAAGTGTCATGTGAAGATGTAGTGATCAGACTTCCTGTTTCCCCTCACGCTTTCATAACACTCTTTTTGTGATGGGGGGTGTCATTGCTGTGTCTTTGCTTAAGTTCCCTGGGTGGTGTGTGACAGTGAGCCAATGGCATTTGAATGTGTTTGGCATGCTCCTGAGAGGAGTCTTCTGACCTCACTCAACAGTAGTGCTGCAGCCTTTCATAGGCAGGCAGCTAAACATAAAAATGCCAAGATTACTGTTGCTGAACACGTACCTAGGAGATTCGTAGCTCTTGTCACTGTGATTTCCTCCATAGTTAGGTCACTGTGCAGTTAGCCTGAATGTTATTTTAATGTTCATCTATTTGCCTGAAACCATCCTGGTGTCTTGAGAAGGGTCTACCCAACCACAAGAGTGACGAAAACAGAGACCCCTCCCCCAGAGCACCTGTTACCAAGATCTCCCATGAGTATTTTCAGTGTAAGTAAGTGGTGCATAGACCTCAATGAATGAATGGCATATTGAGCTCTCCAGGACTGTTACAATAGGTCCCAATCTGAGAGGCGCCTTGGCAGCTGTGCATGTTGCCTTGCCAGAGCCATGGAGACAATAGATCTTCAGCCACAGAAGATATCAAATGTCTGGAAGTGCTGATCTATTTTAAGATGACCTAAAAATGGCTGAGGAATGATTTGGATGTGAACAATGGATCGGAGTCTTACAGAATGATCAGAGAACTAAGATCCCAGAATAGCTATGACTTGGGTGTAATGAAGAATGCATATTTAATTTTTTAAAATTTATGTCACTAATGGTTTTAACCGAAGCGACAAAGTCAAGAAAGCAGGGTTAGTGAGTCCCAGGAGCAAATGGGATTAAGGGCCTTGCTCATGGACATGTGGTAACCTGAAATGGCTTTAATTGTGGGTTCTCCAGGGATTTTTCTGGGTATGACATTTACACCACAGACCTGTTTTATTGCATGGTTAGTACTTGGTATTCCATTGAAGTTAAAATGTGATATTAGCCATGTTATATTGATGTCTTAAATGCAGTTCTTGATTCCCCCCCCCCTCGTTTTGTTTTCTAATGCTCCTTCATTGAACCATCTCCCAGTTAACATCACTGGATAGTCCAGTTAGAAGTTCCTCTTCTGCCAGGGCTAGTTGGAGGGAAACATCCTACACTGTATGAAATAGGATTTTCCTCATTAAGTCATAGGCAGTACGTTACTGGAGTTTTAAAATCCACCCCACCCCCTGCAGAAAAAGAACTTGTCTGTTTGAACTGGTGTTGACATTTTAATGCCACAATAGAGATTTAAAGTTTCCACATCTGATCTCCTGGAATGCTCAGAGTTTTTTCCTTCTGAGCTCAGTCCTGGGCCTTATTCTAGCTGTTCTTTGAAACCAAGCTGGCAAACGCCTGCAGGCCTGATCGTCACTATGTCATCAGCAGGGCCATGGCTCCACATTGCGGCTGCTTCTCCTTTATGAATTGATCACTGAAAAGATCCTATGAGTGAATGGCTTCCATAGATCTGTCCTCCTCTATCTACACTTACTAAAATGTTGTCTAATCGCCATTGATTTTGCCACAGTGGAATTCCGGTCGGGAACTGAAATGGGCTGACCAGATGTACCAATTTCAACATTTTTGTTTTGTACCCATGCTGTAGTTTCCATTGACTTTTTAGTTGTTTGCAAGCTATGGCTGAAATCTTAAAGGCACTTCTCCTGATGGAAATGGACTGTTTAATTGTTGGCCAGAAACCCTAAAAGATGTGGGGAGATGGGAGATTCATCAAAGTTTCTGTTGTCAGGATAAATTTTTTCGCTTGGGGTTAAGCTGAGTCCTGATGTCTTTACAAGGTATTGTAGGAGACTTAAGTGTGCACTCGTTCCTGCAGTAAGCACTTTTTGGATTGGGATGTGTTGGCCACACAATTTGTGTGTTATGCATCAACTCTGGAAGGTAGCTTTCATCTGGTTTGATTTGACCAGAATGACAAATTTGGCAACTGGTGTTTTTGTCTTTTTGGTAACTGCAGAGTGGGCTGTAAACTTGTAAAATACTCATACTTGAGGTAGACATGAAGAGCTGCATATTTTTTTTGTTTGTTTGTTTAATGGACACCATGTACTGGAATATTCTAAGCACTTCATGGGGCGTTTCATCTCAAGCCTAATTCACCTGCAGTAATTTTATTCAGAACCTCAGCACCACCATAATGTGCCTTTTGGGCTCCTGAACTTGGAAAAACATCTTGCTCATGCCAAAAAACCCTCTGCGTAACTCTCACCTAGATCAAGATTCATTGTGGGGCTGACACGGCTAGATTAATCATTGGTGAAATACCACTCTTAAGATTAGAGGTAAGCGGTTTGCTGGCTGCTTGTATTTTTATTTGTTTGTCAGACGGTGTGAGATGGATTCCTCTGACTTCCAATGGGCACTCTGCAGCACTCAGTTCGTGACAAGGCCGCCTGGCTTATATTGCACTGCCCTAGAACTTTTCCTTCTGTGAGCATTGATTATAGGCCCAATCCAGAACTACTTGGTCCTTGAGAGATTAGGTGCCACGTGGTGCTTCTTGTTTTGTTACTGTAAGTCGGATGGCCCTTGCCTGGCTTTCATCTCGTGCTATTTGAGAGCCTCTTTTTCAGTTGCTCCAGGGGCGCTGCATACTGGCTGACCCAGAGTTCTCTTATTACTCAGACTTCCTCATTGTTGGCATCATTGAGGTGAAGTGAACATCTAAGCTAGAATTCTGATGAAATGTTACT
Organism: Hippopotamyrus pictus; assembly: GCA_026781145.1. Classification (NCBI taxonomy): domain Eukaryota; kingdom Metazoa; phylum Chordata; class Actinopteri; order Osteoglossiformes; family Mormyridae; genus Hippopotamyrus; species Hippopotamyrus pictus. The sequence goes on along the minus strand of JAODLC010000147.1, from coordinate 315,220 downwards.
GTTTGTGGAATTTGTTTGGTGAATCACTGTAATGAAGTGTTCATTTTTAATTTTAAATTATTTTTTGTGCCAAGGTAAGTGGGTCTGGGTTGCTTTTTTCTCTGCATTAACTGTTCTTGCTTTAGGTGACTCCATATTTCCCACACCTGACTTTGTTTTTCGGTTCTCCTTTCCCCCCATCATAACACCAGCTGTTTTCCTGGGAAACTCTCACACAAATTGTCTCTCAGGGAGCCTTGTTGATTCATTGCTGAAACCGGCCAAATTCAGCCAGAAGCAGAAATAGATGTGTTGCTTTCGCTGGTGACACATTTTTTGTGACGTATTTCTTTTGAGGTTTTAATCAGGCAGGATAAAGTACTCATTATGGAGGCACTTTTTAGACTGTCTACCACTGTCCACATCCAGGATATGGTAATTTAATGTCTTTCAAGATGTTGAAGTCATTAATATTACAGTTAGTGGTGCACTAATAAGAATTTTTGACATACTAATTTTTTTTGTCCAGTATTATCCACACTCATAACTGGCTATTCACTTGCCGAGTGGGAGGTGGGGTGGGGGGGTATCATCTTAATATTGTCCCCTTTTGAACCAGTATGGGACGTGGTATGTCCAATATTTTCATACTGCACAATTGATTCCTTATTTCTTCCACTTGAATGTGACAACCCTACATCTAGTAACATATTGGCGATAATATGTTAACTGATATATTGTGCATCTCTAATTGCAGTGAAGGCTGTGTGCTTTACTGTAGTGGCTCCTATTTAGTATTAATGTGTTTTTTTAAAACTTCGGTCTTGCTTAAGATCAAGACTGTTTTTTGTTTCAGATACGTATGGTGTGATGGGGAATCTTTTTGGTGTTTTAGTTTTGACTAACTGCAGAAAGATTGCAATCAGGTAATTTTTGTCTATTTCCGGCTGTTGTTTGCATCAAACTTGTTACCTGGTAGCTGTACAATCGTAAAACAGTTTAGTCATCAGCATGAGGAGTGTTAGTCATGCCTGCTTGGACCTTCCTGTCCCCTGGGCTTCTGTTTACATCTTAATGTGGCTGTGGTGTGATGGATTGAAGGGAGCACTACTACATGAATACCTCAGAAGAATATGATGGCTTCAGGTCTTAGAGTAGGTCACACTGTAGGTTAGCAGTGGTGGTTCCGCATAGTGACAGGGAAGGCCTTTTAAACACTTTCATGCTTTCCTGGGCTCCAGGCTAACTTTTTCCACTAGTAGCATTGGTGAGTCTTGCTGAAAAGTTTAGGAGCGACCTTTAAATTGACATGACGCATCACATTCATGTTTTTCCCATCTTAATTATATTATTGATAAATGCATTGGTAATAAACATTCAGTTTACAGAAATAACAATGTGATGTTCTATTTCAAAGGATAAAGTCACAGAGTAAGAGTGGTTTAATTGAGAAAAAAAAAACATTGATTTGAATGGTGCTTTTTAAAGCATGAATGCCAAAGTTCATTTCATTCAGTACGTTTACATGCACAGCTAAGTCAAGCTACAGTTACAGCTCGACTACAACGCTTAATCTGACTACTCTCCTTGTCCCGGTATACATGTGTGGGAGGGGAATCGATTTATTCCACAAAGTATGTATGACTCTGCTACAATAGATGGAATGGCTTCAGTCAGCTTGCGAGCATTGGGCTTTTTCGGGGTGATCTATTGCATCACAAAAAATAACATTAACAATAATGGATGTGTGGACAAATGAATGAAGTTTTAATTGTTATCTGAAAAACAAATACAAGAAGATCAGGTTAGCATAACAAGAAATAAAGTATTCTGTATAATATACAATGACAGCATGGTATTGGAATTTTTTTAGATATTTTAATGTGATTTTGTTATAATAAATACTGGGGTATTTATGAAAAAAAAAAAAACTGAGTTCAATGTAAATTTCTCAAGAACCTGTCTAGGAGTGATTTTAAATAGCTAGGATGTAAATGATTATGATTCTCACAGAACACATGCAGCGCTCATGCAAAAGCAGTGGAGGTAAACTTTAAACTGATTTTTAAACATATACTAGATTATCTTGAAAAGGAATAATCATTAAAATTGTAAACCTTGCCATGTTTTTTTTTTTATCAGTTGTGACAAACATTGTACAAATGTTTTTGGGAGACTTAAACTCCCTGCGCTATAATATCCATACCAAACTGAAGGTAAGAAAAAGCCTGATTTTAATCTAGCTGACTAGCGATGTAAGAATTGCATGTGCATAACATGCGATGTTGGTATTAATAATCATAATAATTATGTCGTCCAGTCCTACTACAGCCATTTTTCGAATTCAGTACAAAGGACCCGGCCTCGCGTTGTGATGTCATTTGCCGCCAGTACCATTTTTTTTATGCCATTAGAAAACCAACAGCTTGAAGTACCGTACTTTTGATACCATCTTTAAGTATGAAAAGTACGATACCTGGTGTGGTGGAAAAGCGCCCTTTTAGTCTAGTTCAGCAGCATTACAGCGCTGAACATTTCGTACCTGCTGTATGTCCTCTGCTATGCTCCAAGCTTCTTCAGTGTACTGGCTTCTTCTGTTACTTCTGGGTCAAAGCCTGGGGGGTGGGGAGGGGGACTGTGGAGCATGTGCAAAGTGCCTAGGCCAGTTTGAGTCTGATTGAACGTATACATGCAGGAGCAAATCGATTCAGACTAACACAATAATTCAATTTTCTTAGTGTGCATGTAAACGTATTGACTGTCGCCAAAGGGCCAAGCAAGTGCTAGAGTACTTATGGACCAGATACCGGTAGATGACATCCTGCACAGAATTATCTTCAACCTGCGTTTTTAATGACGACGACCAAAATGAATTGGTCCAGATTGAATCCCTACACACCGATTCTTGCTCCCTCCTAGTGTTTAACGTGATATATGATGATGGTTTAAAAAAACAAAAATAAATAGCAAGTTATACTGGTGTGCCCAGTTAAGTCTTCAAAAATGGTCACAAAATGCGACCACAAAATGCGACCACATTTTTGTTTTACGTTTTTGCATTGTTCCCACATTAACTATTTTATTAGCCCTTGCGCCTATCCGCTACCTTAATGATAACATACGGCTAACATGTTTGTTGGCTAACTGCTTATAGATAAACCGCTAATGTTAAGGTGTGTGCCAGCCAAGTTAACGTTTTTGATAGGTGTTTAATAGTTCAGTGTTGCTGGAATGCAAGATTTACTTTGCCTTAACTTTGTAGCACCGTTTACATAGCGGCTTATCGACATCCTTTGCCATTCCATGCTTGTCTGCAAAATACTTCCAAATGGCACTTTTGCGTTGTTTTTTTTAACTAGGAGGCACTTTACAAGCTGCTTAACTGCAGCATATGCCATGTTCGGCCAATTCGGTATGTGTGTGTTACTGAGAGGAGGGGAGGGGCTGCGTGAGTGTGTGCGTGTGCATGTGCACCTGCGCTGTAGTGGTGCTGTGTGAAGTGTGGCGAATGAGGCGAAAATCCCACTGTTGGTATCAATAATTAAGATGAATATCTAATCAGATACTAATTTTTAATATCGATTAGTATCCGAAAATCAATTTTCGGCAACCCCAGTGTCTCATTATTTTCAACTCCGGTGTCAGCTATATCTTCCGTTTCTGATCTTTCGTGGTACATTTTTAGCGGTGCAGCAGTGGAAAAAGGTCACCCCTTAAAGTTTCCAGCTGCGCCACTTTGCGAACCTTGTTTAGGCTATTTAAACTGGTATTGCGGTATAAGAAAAATTCATATCATAACAATAATAAAAATGGTTTTCGGTATGAACCGGTATACCGTCCAGCACTACTTTGACCCCTGTCAGGTGGTATCCCATGGTGCTCTGCTGTCCTGCTTTTTCAGATCAATGTAAAAGGATTAGTACACCAGTTATTTTGGGATGCTGACGGTGACTCTGTGTGCTCACTATCCGTACAAGGAGATTTGTTGTATGCCGTTCTTACTGAACTAAAATGACTGCCTTTTTTCTGATAGTGAGGAAAACCAATATATTGTCAAGCTAAGGTTGCAGCGCTAGCCACAAGTCATTCTCTGACTAAATATTATCTCAATATTATCATATTGTCTTATGTGCGTTCCCCTTCACAGGGGAACTGCTGGAACTTTTCTGTCTCTGATTATCTGTGTTGCCTGACTCCCCTATTGTTTCTATCCTCAGTCATAAAATAATGTGTCAGTTTTATTTCTGACTCGGTGTAAGAGCTTTTGATTAAAGCTTCCTCTTGACAGATGAGAGGAAGGAAGTGGCTTTTCCAGAGTAGTTCTGCAGCCACCTGATTGTCTTCCGTAACAAAATAGTTCAGCTGTCTCCTGTCTCAAAACCACACTTAAATAGAGCCCCCATTTTACTTTAACTTTTGACTTTTCTGCATAGGAGAATTGCATGTGATGTCACATCGTACCATCCACACCAAGCAAGTCATCTGCCATGTTGGTATGTAGTTTCCAATCTGGTGTGTGATATTCTGTATGTAGTGTCTGTGGCCACATTTGGGGTGGGTGTGCTGTTGTCACCAGTGTTTGCGACACAGTTAAAGGATCCTTTCGTGTTCTCAAAACTGCAAAAAAATCAGCGATCCAGAGAGGTGAGACAAAGTTTTATCTAGCTAGTGTTGTCAACAATGAATACGGGACATCTCAAAAGCAGATCTCACTATGAAAAAGTGCCAGAGTTTTTGGAGACCACTCTAAATGGTAAGAATAATGCTAAAATGGCTTGCTTCCATGTGATCGTTTCGGTAGATAACAGTGTAGGTAGCCCCCAGTTTATGAAAAAGATTACCTTAGTCTGTCTTAAAGTTGAATTTGTAGGCAAGTTGGAAAAATAATGCAGTACATAAGAATAATTATAATAAAAGTTACTACATGCGGTACTGTACCTTGAGCTGATGAACTGCTGAAGCCATACAGTGTTTTCACAAGCATCACAAAGTACTGAGTATGTTTTGATATTACAAATCATTGTATTTAACCCAAATTTATAATATAAGAGGCTTTATGGCAGTCTGTTCCTAAGTAAGAGTTGTTTATAAGTTGGACGTTCTTAGCACGGGGACATCCTGTACTGGGCATCGTTAGCTAATGATCATCGGCTTAGCTTTTGTTAACATGTTATCATTACTGCATCTTATGACCCAAAGTCTGTTTATGGATGTGGTGTCTGATGTAACCTAATATGAATACAAGTATTTTCATGGCTTTTTATGGCACATAATTTATGAGCAGTAAGCTAACATAAAATGGTTTGGTTTTAAAAATATAACATGGAAGTTAAAGGCCATAATTATCCTTTTATATTAAGCCAACTATGTATGACAGATGCACTGTTGACTGTGCACCAATAGTGAACTTGGGATACAGCAGCGTGAAGAGTCTGACAGCGTCAACAGCATTAAGAGACGAATACAAAAAGAAACAACTCAGTCCCTTCAACTAAGAGACCCTCCCAGCCGTGGATGAAATAAATAACCAGCAATTTATCTTAAAAAAAATATTCACTTAAGTGTGATCAAACCAGATTTGTTGCAAGAACGACAACAGGCACAGCACTGTATCGGAAACATTACAACACAGAGCAATGTAATGGCTTAATATATTATGTGTACCTATTCCACTACTACAACTGATAGTGCACCAAGATGGCAGCTTGAGCCGATACTGTTCCAACCCTCTTATCTGCTTTTAAAGTCTGATGCAATGCATAACATAAAAACTGTTTCTGAGGCTTGACGGTCCAAACAATCCACTATGGCAGAAACGGTAACGGTATGCACTATAACTTTTTTCTTTGAGACATCATTAGGTGTGAAAAGGAGACTAAATTTCTTTAATTCAAACAGAGTGATGAAGGTAGTTTTTCTCCCAGGAGGAATAAATGGTATATCAGTACATGTTCAGTGCATAATATTTTGCTTGGTAAGCACAATAAAAAGTGTGCACATTTCTGGGCATGGGTGTATCCTAATTCAAAAGTAGATGTTAAACATGGAAGATATTGTTCTAATCCTGGTGACACTCAGCCATAATTGGTGGTTTGAGAGCATTTTGGTTTCCCAACACTGGAGAGAGAGTAGCTAATAAAACCAAGAACGTCCATCAGCTCTGTCATACCAAACTGAAGTATGTCGTTGAACAATACAGCATGCTAACTCATGAGACAATGTCATCGGAGTATGCATACAACCAGAGCAAGGCAAAAACAGCCTCTGCAAGGTGGTCTCTCCATGAAAATTAAGCAGATTCAGATAAAGGTAGGCATTCACACTCTGTAGTAGAGAACACGGGATTTAGTTCATTATGATTGTTATATATAAAATTTAAGAATAAAAAAATAGGTTTTTACAATGTATTAAGTAAGGAATAATTGACGACGGGCCGTTGAATTATTCCGCTTATACTACGGTTGCCACACCTCAAGACATCGATCAGATGATATATTTCAAGGGATTCGTCCGGTT
>JAODLC010000147.1:250056-260908 GCA_026781145.1 Hippopotamyrus pictus | reverse complement strand
CGCGGGCGTGGCGGCGTCCTCGGGCGTGCGGGCAGAGCGACGGCTGCAGCGGCAGCTGGCGGGCCGCGGGTAGCTCCGGGGCAGGCAGGTCTGGGATACTGGGCAGGTCCGGAACGTCCTCCAAGGCTGCCTGAGCGCGTGTCTTCAAAGAGGACGTTGCCCCTTTAAGAACCTGGGGTATTCGGGGAATGCCGTCCCTCACTGCGCGTATCCCTCCTTGGCCGAGGTGCGCATGCTGGCAGTTGTAAACCTCCAGCGGAGGCGGCTTCTCCTCACCGTGGGGCTTACCGGCTTTTACGGTGTCCTCCCATGCGGGAACCAGGGAGCAGGCTCCCACAAAGAGAGTTGGGGCTTCTCCCTTTCTTCCCCTGCGCTTCTTCTTGCGCCGGCCAGGTCCGGTAGGTGGAGGCGGGGTTGCCTCTGGCCAGGCGAGCAGCTGAAGCCGCTTCCCCCTTACCCGGTCGACGAGCTGCTGCAGTAACGCACGCACTTCTGCCATCGCATGCGTCTCTGTGTGCGGGGTAACCTCCTGTAGGAGGGTCCAGCTCCGCTCCACCAAGCTGATCAGAGCTGGGTCTTTTTGAATCCCTGGTTGCTCTCGCCAAAACGCGACCTCGCGCAGCAGGACGAGCCAGAGGTCCTCGCCCTGCTGCGTTGCGTCTTTCGGGAGACCTGTCATTCTGTCACGTTGTGCGAGCGGCGAGCAAGCACGGGAGGCGAGAGCAGCCAGGTTGAGAGAGGAACGGGGTTTATTACGGATAAAACTGACAGGACAGGTACTCACACTGGGATTGGACAATGACAGATCTGGGGAAACTAACCGAGACGCGGGCTAAATACACAAGACAAGCTGAGTTAAACGAGCAACAGGTGAGAATAATCAGGGAGGAACACGAGGTAACGAGGTGGGCGTGGCACACAAGAGGATCAGACGGAGCTGGGCGTGACAATTAGGTCCCTGTATAACCGGAGATAGAGTTTGGTACATATTGCTAGCAGTAAGTTAGACTCATTCCCCGAGGGCATTGGACTCGGCCAGGGCTGCCCTTTGTCACGGATTCTGTTCATAACCTTTATGGACAGAATTCCTATGTGCGGCCATGAGGTAGAGAGGGACCAGTTCAGTGACCTCAGGGTCTCATCTTTGCTTTTTATAGATGATGTGGTCTTGTTAACTTCATCAGGCTGTGACCTGCAGTGTGCACTGGGCCAGTTTGTGGCTGAGTGTGAAGTGGCCAGGATGAGGATCAGCACCAATTCTGAGGCCATGGTTCTTGATCCAAAAAAGGTGGATTGCCCTCTCCTGGTGGAGAATGAGTTATTGCCTCAAGCAGAGTAGTTTAAGTATCTCAGGGTCTTGATCACAAGCGAGGGAAGGAGGGAGCGGGAGATCGACAGGTGGATCAGAGCAGCATTCTCAGTTATGTGGACATTGTACCATTCTGTTGTGGATAAGAGAGAGCTGACCCAGAAGGTGAAACTATCAATTTACCAATCAATCTACGTTCCTACCTTCATCTATGATCACAACCTTTGGGTAGAGACAAAAAGAATGAGATTGCAGATGCATGTGGTAGAAAGTAGTTTGTTTTGCAGAGTATCTGGGCTCAGCCTTAGCAATAGGGTGATGAGCTCAGACATTTGGGAGGAGCTCAATGTAGAGCCACAGTTCCTCTGCATCGAAGGGAGCCAATTGAGGTTGTTTGGGTATCTGGATCTAGAAAATGGATGGATGGATGTTTTACTCATCTGAAGAGCAACCATTGTATCAAAGGCTTGCTGACGTGTGGGGGACCTCCTTTTCTGCAACAGACAACACTATTTGTTTCAGAATGTTCACCTGGTCACCATCCTCCAAACCATTCTACTTCCTCTTACTTGCATTTTTGTTTTGTTTGCCTGTCATATTCCTTCACATGCCAAGTTGTTGCCAGTAAGTAACGTTTGTGCCCTGGTTTGAACAGGAGGAAATGATTAAATCACTTCCTCTGAAACCGTTGATCAATTGAATTTGAATTGAATCATGATACAAAGGAAAAAGTAAAATGGTCACATTTTTAGGCTTAATGAAATATTTTTGACAACGCAATAGAAAATGTTAAGCTAGGGAGAGATTTGTTAGGAGATAGGAAGTGACTGAGTCAGGGGCTTTTACCACAGACCTGCCCATGATGATGAGGGTGAGGGTGTGTTCCATTACAGAGCACAGGAGTGTAGACCAGCTGCCCTGCATTTTCTGAATTCAGTTTATTGTAAATACTGTATGTATCTCATAAGGGACTCTTGGCTACCAACTAGGTCAGCATTTCTAAAGTGACTTGGAATCTTTCAAGTTGTAATTCTGGTGTTGACTAACGCGACCGCTTCACATTCTGGATGTCCTTTCTCACTGCTTTCTCACTTCTTAGCCTCAGAACACTCTGTACTAGCCTGTGGTTGATGGCTTTTAATGTGCGTTGTCTGTGATCAGTAGATGCTGGCTCCCCCAGTTTTATAGAAGACATCTTTCAGAAGGAGCTGATGGTCATACTTGTTATCATGTAAAATATCTTTAGACATTACGATTAATGCTGCTGTGTTCTCCCTGTGACCGCTTGTTGATGGCCTTGGTAGACTTTGATAATCTTACCCTACCTTTTGTCTACTGCCTTTGAGCCTCCAGAAATGTATTGGGCATCAGTGATCCCTCTCCGGAGGCTCTTCTGTCAGCCTTTCTAGGTCATGGCCCCCTATCTGTAGTCAGTGATATGACTGGCTGGGCATCACCTCTCCATCAGCAGGTGACTGGTTTTGCCTGTGAGTGTCAGTGTGGCACCATAGCCTCTCTTAAGCACAGTACTGTCTATCTATCCATTCGTCTTCTAATGATTTGTTTGAATTGGGCATATGAGGGAGCTTTAATGAAATATATTACACATAATTCAGCTCAGTTGGGACTCAAAGAGCACTCTTTCCCACAGATTTATCTCTAGTGTTGTTTTTTTAATCTCTAGGTGTCTTATTATCCTCTGTGTTTAGCCCCATATTAGACAATGGTTGTTTTTCTCAGTAGGGCAGTGTGTATAATAATCTGGGACCTGCTTTGTAAAACGCAGGTTGGGAGGCTGGAAGTAGCTTTGTATAGCACGTACAGCTAACAGCTAATGTGTTTTTGTTCCATACAGTATGTGCACATATTGATATCAATAAAATCATAAGGCACAGGTCTGCGTAGGTCCTATTAGTGTGTTAGTTTGTGCATAGATATCAATGTGTTTGTGGACAATGCAAGTCACATAGTGAGAAATATAGCTCCAGGGAAGAGATGTTTGACAATCTCTAGCTAGAGTACAATGGGGAAAAATTGTGTGTAGACGTGTTTTGCACCTATGACAGTGAGTTTAGGACTCCGTAGCCGTATTTGTGGATCAGGCTGCTTATTAGAACTGTCTCTTGTGCCTTTTTTGGAAATTTGACAGCACTGCCTCTGTTATCAGACTCCTGATCATAGTCATGTTGACATGCTCTGCACCACGTACCATGTACGCTTCAGGATGTAAAACTTTCCGTTATGCCTGATGATGCTTGCAGTTTGCCTGACGGATGGGTGGGTTGACTTACGTCTGTTATGTACAGTATGGTGGAAGCTGTGGGTGACTATTTTGGGTTCCAAAACAGCTGTGATGTTTTCAAACTCTATCTGACTGATCTGATGAATCAGAACATTTTTTTTTTATTAGTTTTTCTTTTTGCTGGCTTTCATGATTTGCTGGGTATAACCCTATCAAGCCTTTCCTCAAGGTATTTCCTCAGGTTTCTGCTTTTACCCATCATGTAGCATGCTTGCTTTCCTTTTGCCATGACATACCATGTAAATACTTGCTTACAGTCATATGACATCATGCCATTTATGCAGCGCTGGGGTGTGTCGTGCAAAATGACGTGCGTCCTGGCACACGAGTTTGCACGTGTCGCTTGGCGACCATGGATCTACGGAGGCGAGTCCTTATGTGACTTGGCGCAGAGGCAACGGTCACACTCACGTGGCCTGGTTGTGCGGTCGGCAGTTTGTGCCTATCACAGCAAATTTGCACAAGGGTGGAATGACACCATGTCAGCAGTGACGCGAAGCAGCTCATCTGATTCAGGGCGTTTAGAAGATTTTCGATTCTTTGGTCATTTCTGATCAGCGGCCCCTTCTCACCCTCAGTTATGTCCATATTTAAGTAGCAGACAAAAGATGCAAATTAGAATGCACAGTCATCGCATAGTAGTTCCTGCTCCCTCCCATTTTTAAATGCTGGGTCTCCTTGATGCTAAATCTTTAATGTTAGTTCAAATTAGTTTGGACGAACTCTAGAATCACGCTCAAAGCCGGCCTGCATTGCTTTTCCATGCATGGGGTAGATTAACCACCGCATCCCCAGCACACGAAGAAACGGTACCAAGAAACTGATTCAACCAAAGAAAAACTGCAGCATATTAACTGACAGTAATCCTGGGGTGAATGCCTGACGGGCAGGATGCAGAAACCGCGCCGTGGTAATATGACTAAACTGAAATGCTGAGACGCGGTGCGGCGGAATGCTGCAGCGCATGTGAGCTGTCCCGAAACGCCACGCTGCAAGCCAGCAGGGAGGGTGCGAGGGAGGGAGGATCGCTGGATTGGCCACCGTCTTCACAATGGTGGTCTGTGCATTACCGCAAGTTAAGGTGGGAGGGGGCTTTCCTCTTCTGGGAGGGGAGGTGCTGGAAAGCTGCCAGCGTAACTCGTACTCAAGCCTGCCTCCCCTGTCACTACGCCACTCTGGCTCCGTGCAGCTTGCAGCCTTTGCTGACTGATGTCAGGAGTGAGGAAACGTGCTGTGGTTTTCTGGCCAATGAAGGGCCCAGCCCTGCATCTCATCTGCAGGGACCCTTTCCCACAGCATGCCGAGCTGCGTGCCAGACAGGAGGCTTAACGCACCCTTATGCCGACACTCAGTATGCAGGCAGGTCACTCGTGGCGACCTGTATGACTTATAAGGGCAGCATACAAGTGAGTCTCTGTTGGCCGTGTCCTCGCCTGTGCTGTGTGTAGAGGATCGAGATGCAGTGATGATACAAACATAGTGCCATGCTTCTATGAAAAAACGTGCCTCTACAAAATGTAACTCCTTTGAGTCATCAATGTGGATGAATAATCTCTCACAACCCCTTTGTCATGAATGAATCCTGCATGGCCATTCCATTCAGACTGTGGAAGATCCCCAGTTGATGGGAAAACCTTTACCACGGGGTTTCATAATTGCGAAATCAAATGTGATTCTTACACACACACACACACACACACACACTCTTCATGTATTCGTATCTTTATGGGGAGTCTGTTTTCATTTCTGTGGGTATAACCCTAATCCCAACAAATCTTATCCCCTACCCAGTCAATCAAACAAAATGTGACTTTCACAATTTTTATTATTTTGTTTGATTACATTCACAGATTTTCAGAAAATTGAATTTTCCCTTGTGGGGACCTGAAAAATGTCCCCACAAGGTAAAAAGTATCAGGTTTTTATTTCCTTGCGTCCCCACAATGTAATCTATACAAAACCACACACATAAATCACTCATTGTCAGCACAAACAGTAGTACCCCAAAATGTATTAGTATGATGATTTAGTTTTTGTTCAGTATAGCTTTTTGTTTGTTTGAACAGCACTCCTCTTTCTAATGCACAGCCACTTGCGATTACTATATGGGATGGTGTGGCATGATTCATCTCTTGTTTCCACAGCATGGATGGTGGAGAGCTGTTCAGTCGTATTCAGGACAGAGGGGACCGGGCCTTCACCGAAAGAGGTACAGACACCCTGTCCTCATTTGTCTCCTCCTCCGCTCCTTCCACTTTATCTTAATCTTTTGTAATATTATTCTTATCGCTGCAGAGGCCTCAGACATCATGAACAATATTGGGGAGGCCATCCAGTTTTTGCATACCATGAACATAGCACACCGAGATGTCAAGGTAATCTCTTTCTTCAGCTGCTCCAGCCTGTTTTCCTCATGTTCGTCTCACCTGTGGTCACATACACATGGATATGCTTAGTTGTTTGTAAATGACGGACGCACTGCCTTTTCATGCCTGTCAGCCGGAGAACCTGTTATATACATCCAAAAGACCCAATGCTGTCCTTAAACTGGCAGACTTTGGATTTGCCAAAGAAACTACGCACAATTCCTTGGCAACCCCTTGCTACACACCTTACTATGTCGGTAAGGAAGCACACCGCCTAAGTTTTGTTGTCTTTGATGTTGGGTTTTGCTACTGGTTTTTAACTATTGTGCTTGACTATCTCAATCTTAGCTCCCGAGGTTCTCGGTCCAGGGAAGTATGACAAGTCTTGCGACATGTGGTCATTGGGTGTCATCATGTATATTCTGTAAGTGGATGGCTTGTCTTGCTCTGGTACCTTTTAGCATTCACTATTAGTGTGTATAAGCGTGAAACACTTTCCTACTCCTGTTCTTACTTAATAAAGGCACACTGCATGGCTCAATGGGCAATATCACACTGAAGTTCCGGAACCTGGTTCCTGGTTGCAAGTTCCTGGGCTGGCTACTTTCATGTGTCACTTTCACACCGCACAACAGGAATCTTTAAGAATGGGAGTTAGAAATAGCTTGTAGGTTAAACTTCACACATAATTTCATATGAAGCTACACTGCAACCCCAAAACAATGGGGCATAAGCTTGTTGTTTTGTTAGTTATCGGGGGGACCGATTTCAATCAAAACGGTACGTAGCGTTTTGTTTATATTTTATTTATACAGTACGACCTGCAACATGTTAATTATTCATTATTAAATTTGGCCAGCAATTTAAGCGTATCATTCCATTAATAATTGCTGGCAAGTTTCACCGCCCACACCAGAGATAGTAGACAAAAGTATATAGGTTATTGATCGAATTTTCTGATGCGGAAATGTGGAGAGGCAAGCAAAAAAGGGATTCACTCATGCATTAAATGTCAGAGTTACAAAAATAATTCCATGTGCTCAGTTTCTTTTTTCCGCTACTTCTTCTTTCCCTACACTTCTGCGTAACTTCCAAGTTAGCGCCAGGGCTTGTGGTCAACCAACTAACAAGCTGTTGCTGTATTCACCTCCCCAGCAGTTTATATTTGAATGAAAAGTAGCAAGTCTGGAGTAGGGGCTAAAACAGGTTCCGGAGCTGCCTCCGTTGAACAACAATAGGATCAAATTCCTGTGATATGAACCAGAAAAAATGGTTTCATTAAAAGGTTCTGGTTCCTGGAAAATGTTCCTGCAGTGTGAAATTACCCAATGTATCTAGACACTGAAGATGGTACTTATTCGGTTTTTCCTTGCCACTTGGTTATAGACTTTGTGGGTACCCCCCATTCTACTCCAACCATGGTTTGGCCATATCACCTGGCATGAAGAATCGAATCCAAACGGGGCAGTACGAGTTTCCCAAACCAGAATGGTCAGAAGTCTCAGAGCAAGGTAACCAGGTGACCCATGTCTGCCTTGGGGGGGTCCTGATGTTTCATCTCGTTGAAGACTGTGACCCTAGGTTACAGTAGCATTCCATGCTAACCTGCCTATGAGCTGGGGGACATTCATCACTTTAGTAATATTTCTGAACAAGATGATGTTGGTTTTCACATGTGGTTTAAGCACAGGAGAGAACACTGAAGAAGAGGCATGACTAGTTCAGGATGTGTAGTCAAACAGTGGAGACCTGAAATCACAAAACATAAAAACATGAAATTGAAACAAATATGCAGCCTAAACGGAAATTTAATATTTGACTTGTACAATTTAGCAAATCATTATTTTAGTAGTGGAATATAGAAAACAACCTTGGAAATATATTCTCACACCTACGCAACTTAGAGATTAGAGACCGAGTAGGTATACCTGCATGTACTGTTAATGTCTGTGTGTCTGTTCCCTTTGTTTTGTCTGTGCCTGCTTGCTATTGAAAGACCTGTTAAAGTGTTATTCCATACTTTGTGTCTAGCTAAGCAGCTGATCAGTGCCCTCCTGAAGACTGAGCCATCCCAGCGCATGACCATAACAGAATTCATGAACCATCCCTGGATTAATGTGAGTTTGTGTACAGCTGTCTTGGGAATGCCTTTGTTTTTAAGAGGCAGTTCTGCATTATCTCTCCATCTTTCTTTACACAAAGCACCGTCTTGTTTTCCCCCTAATGATCAAACTGACATGACCTACAGTGGCAGAATTTTTGTTGCTTACCCTCTCCAGCATTCGATGGTGGTGCCCCAGACCCCACTCCACACAAGCCGGGTGCTCAAGGAGATGGACTCCTGGGAGGACCTGAAGGTGAGTGTCTGTTTCTCAGATGCTCATGATCTCTACAAGACTCCAATAATGCATTTTTAACCATCGGGTGGCTTCATCAATTCGGTTGAAGGGTTCGCTCAGGCTCTGACCTGCCACCGTGTCTGTGTGCTCAGGAGCAGATGACCACCGCCCTGGCCACCTTGAGGTGTGACTTTGGCCAGTTCAAGATCAAAAGCATCGAGGACTCTTGCAACCCCCTGCTGACAAAGAGGAGGCAGAAGGCTAAAAGCACGTCGGCTGACACTGAGCCCCCCCGACCTATGAGGGAATGAGGGGACGCACCACGCATGCACACACACGTACACACACACCGTACACACACAGTGTGCAAAGGAAGCAATAACCGTCAGTGTGGTGGAGCGGAAATCATGGACGCTGGTTAAGCAGTGAGATGAACTATAAGTCCCGTATGTAATGGCAGTATGTTTCATTACCAGTTTCAGTTTTATTATTCCTCTTAAATAATAGCCTGCCCTTGTGAATAGGGTATTCGGGAGCTTGTGACAAGTGATAGAGAATTAGAAGGTAATCAAGTAAATAGCTTTGATAAACAAGTCTCATTCTTAAAAAGTTTATTTTCAAAATGTGTCTCAGGCCGTCAGGCTGACCAGAGGACAAACTGTTGGCATGGTATTAACCTAATACTGAACAGTGTGGGAGGGGTAGCTTGACATATTTTACATTTCATCTAGGAGTGGAGCTGAATATGAGCTGGTGGAGCTCCAGCAAAGGGGGGGGGGGGGTTCTCAGCTGTGTTCAGCTCATACATGATAAATGTGTTAACATGCCGTTATGGCTCACATATGCTGATGTTTTTATTAGCCTTTTATTTATTCCCCACGTTGTTTCCTGGCAGGTTCCATGTAGTTGTTTTGTGTGACTAACAACCACTTCAATGCCCTCTGGCTGTTGGGATCAGCCTCTTCCAGGTCACTGGTATGAATTCTGGGTCACTGGACCCCCTCTGTGTCCCTCTTGGCTGCTACTGTGAAATTCCTATCTGAAAGAATCAGGAATCAGACCTTTTTTGCAACAAATTCTGTTTTTTTTCCTGCCCATTTTTGGTGTGATTGTAACATTTTGGCCCTTACATTTTTTTTTCTGTTCAAGTGTGGTATTTAGGGTGTTTCTAAAAATTGAATGTGTTTTTGCAGTAGGATTTCAATTAAATGTCTTTTGTGATTGTTGTGACCGGATGGTTATTCTGAGAGACTGCGCCTCCATTGCTGTGTAATATGGGCCAGTGACTGTGGGGTTATGGATTTCTTCCAGGCCTTTCCTATCCTCTCTGCCTGCGGCACGGTTTCTTCAGAGTGATGTCACTGTGTTAGCTCCCCTTCCTCACACTTTACCGAAGGAAGTTGGTGTTTGGCCTGGAAGGAAGGCCCCAGCACGCAGAGGAAACAGCGGCTTGGCATGCCGCCACTGTTGTGAATCCTCCCCCCAGCAGTTTTGTTTTGTTTCTCTTTGTTTTGTTTTGAGATGATTTCTGTTTTATTTCTGTTTGTATGAATGTTGTGGTCGCACGCTTTCTTCCCCGGCTTTGTTTCTTGTCAGTGTTTACCTGAGTTTTAGTTTTCCGATAATAAGTGGAGCCGTCTTGACGGAATTGCCTTCAGCTAACTGCTCTTATTTCCAGACATGCCTTGTTTTTAATGTCTGATTGCTGTACTAATATCAAGGGCTGCCTTCTCTTTGGATTAAAACTACTGGGCGGGGCAGAAAGCACATGTGCTTCTCTTGTTTTTCTGAAATTTTGTTATGTGTTCCATTCATAGGAATGACCATTCCTATTAGCTGTTTCGTCTGTAATAATTTGGACTGTTAAACCTATAGAATTTGGACCCTCTACCCCATGGTGAATGTCTAGAAATACTGCTGAAATGACTTCAAATTAAAGGGACCCTGCAAAACGTACAATCACATTTACTAATGGCTGTAAGTGTGGTTCTTGAAACCCCTGGATTTTGCCGCAGTCCTTGGTTGGTGAATGCCTTTTCTCATTTTGAGACGCACCTTTTGTTATTCTGAGATGCACATTACTGTAAATGATTTAAAACGACACACGTATTTCCCTTTGAGTGTTTAGTTGTTAAAACCTCAGCTTCCGGGGTGATTCTGGAATACGTAAAGCTCAAGGCCTAAATCAGATAGTTGTCAGGGTTTGGCCTGCTGTGCAATTTATTTCTTTTCTGTAGCATTCATGACTGTCCGGAAAACGTCTTACTGGCAGTGCTGCCGACAGTATGCTCATAAACTCACCATATGATTGTTTCTGACATGACTATATGTCTGTTCATTCACCATTTGCCTCAGTGTCTTATCGCTTTTTTCTTTTTCGTCTTTCCCATGCCGCTGTAGTTTGCCGAAGTGTCTCACAGCAGCAGTCATGATCTGACGATTTGAGGTCCTGGAACACCTCATGCCCATGTAGGCTTAGGCTGGGGTTTAGGGGTTGGGGGTTGGGGGTGGTACTGTGTGTTGTCACAATGCTGGG